>JAFMOC010000007.1:9950000-10545000 GCA_019802505.1 Corydoras sp. C115
ATTAACTGGGTGTTGTTTCACATTGGGTCAACCATCTTTGCTTGTTACTTATTAGCATGAAATTTATTTAATCAGTTCTGCATGATTTATGGATTTAAATGTAGTTAATCATTAATTAATAATTTCACAATTTGATATACAGCGATGAATAAACTGACCTAAAATAACTAAACTCTAAATCTGTATTTTTAAAATCAAGGAAGAAATGATGGGAAATAACTCAATTAATTCATTTGATTTGCATGTTACATAGTTTACATATTTCCAGTTCCCAATAAAAACTACCTTAATAACCAGTAATTGCTGTTATCACAATTATGTTAGACTCACTTAGCTTTTTCTCATTCAAAGTGTTCTGCTTTCTAAATAAATATTCAATTTTATTTCTCTTTGTTTTCTTCAGCAGGGTAAAAATAATGACTCCTCAGTATTAATATAGTTGTAGCAGAACATGCTTCACTCTTAAACCTTAAACCATTGAAGTATTGAGTTATTTTACTTTTTTACTATTAACAATGTGTTCCCTAAACTGCTACACCATTATCATATAGCTTCATACGCAATAAATATACCAACTATTCGTGACATTCTATACGAAGTTGGTCTTCCAACTATAACATCTTTCCCATTTGTGGGGAAAGTTTTGTACAACATTTTATAGTGTGGGAAGTTTTGCCCAGCATAGCCTTCATGATGCCAGACACTAACATTGGATAAGAGGACCTGAATTGCAATGTCTGTGCTTGTTCATACAAATAGTGTTTGAATGGAATATCATAAAAGCTTGTGTCCTTAACCCCAAATTGGTTCCACATTACAGCTGTAAAATATTACATTCTTCTGGGAAGGTTTTCTACAGAAAAAAATAAATTCCAATTTATGCCCATACATTCATTCAGATATTGGACAAGAGGGACTGCAAAACAATTTAATTTTTTTAATCGGATGAGGTCAGTCAAGTTCTTTGTGTTTGATTTTATATACCGGTTACACTGGAAATTAATGAAATACTTGAATTCAAGGATTAAGGTATGTCTTGATACATTTATTTATAGTGTATATACAGCTTTCTGCAAAAGTTTACTACCCTTTTTAGCATAAGATATGTAAACACCTTGGTTTTCCCCTTTGATTTCTTTCACGGCCTTCTGTTTAATCAGATACACACACATGGGCAAAATTGTTGGTACCTCTCATTTAATGAAAGAAAAACCCAAAGGGGGCACAGAAATAAATTTAATCTGAAGGGAATAATAAATTAAAATGCTAAGAAAATGAAACAATGAAAGTCAGACATTGCTTAACACCCATGCTATAACAATTATTAATATATTTTTAAAGGCAATCACTGCAATTAAACAATTTTTGTACATGTCAATGAGGTTTCTGCACCTCTCAGCAGGCTTTTTGGCCCACTCTTCATGACCAAACTGCTCCAGTTGTCTCAGGTTTGAATGGAGCCTTCACCAGACGGCATGTTTCAGATCCTTCTGAAGATGCTTAATCTGATTTAGGATGGGGCTCATAGAAGTCCACTTCAAAATACTCCAATGTTTTCCTCTTGACCATTCTTGGGTGTTTTAGCTGTGTTTTTTGGGTCATTTGGTCATATCTTGTTGCAAGACCCATGACCTGCAACTGAGACACTTTCTGACACTGCGCCACACAATTTTCTCTAGAATCCCTTGATGGTCTTAAGATTTCATTGTACCATGCACAGATTCCAGACCCCCTGTGGCAAATGCAGCAAAGCAGCCCTAGAACGTAAGAAACTCCTCCATGTTTCACAGTAGGGACAGTGTTGTTTTCTTGATATGCTTCATTTTTCCGTCTGTGAACATAGAGCTGATGTTAAAGTTACATTTTTGTCTTATCTGTCCATAGGACAGTTATTTCTGTGACCATCATGGGTTTTTCTTTCATTAACCTAGGGGTACCAACAATTTTGTCTGTGTGTAATAAGGTCTTAACTGTGAATAGGATTGTAAAAACTACTGAAGTTAAGCTGCTTCAGGACAATATTCCATTTTTAAAAGGTGCTTTATGAATGTGTTAAGCCTACATGTATACATATTTTACATCTTGTCAAGAACAACTTACAGAAGTCATTACGTCATACAACAAAACAGTGATGGTTTACATTAAAGAGGTTTACATTATTGTGAATAAATCACAGGAAAGAGGTGTTATTAGGCGATTCAATTTTTAATGTGAACGCTGATGGCTTAGTAACAGGTTTCTCTAACAATCAAATAATGCCATCTAGTGGCCAAATTAAAAAATGCAGTTTATTTAAAAAATTGAGAAATTAATGTATTGTATAGCACACATTAATACGAATGTGAAGCGGTCAGAGGTGTGTGTTTTTGTCAGTAATGTCACTACTGGACAAATGGCTTAGCCAATCAGATTTAAGGAATGCAACTACCCATTTCATAACAACCAATGAACCACCGTTGCTTCAAAATGAAAAGAAATACATTTTCATGGAGTTTGATTTGAGGGTTGCATAATACAATTATACTATAAAAAATGAATAAATAAATAATATTTTATACTTTTTCTCTCTCTCTCTCTCTCTCTCTCTCTCTCTCTCTCTCTCTCTCTCTCTCTCTCTCTCTCTCTCTCTCTCTCTCTCTCTCTCTATATATATATATATATATATATATATATATATATATATATATATATATATATATACACACACACACACACACACATATATATAAAGAGAGATAGAAAGTACAGTGGGTTAGTGGTTAGCATGTTCGCCTCTCAGCGCTAGGGATTCCCGGTTCAAATCCCAATCTGGGTGGAGTTTCCATGTTCTCCACGTGTCCGCGTGGGTTTCCTCCGGTTTCTCCAGTTTCCTCCCACAGTCCAAAAACATGGATCAAGTCAATTGAATTCTCGAAATTGCCCCATATAGAGTGTGTTTTGTGAGTGAGTGTGTGCCCAGCTATAGATTGGCGCCCTGTCCTGGGTGTATCTGCCCAACGCCCAAGACGTTCTCCCATGGATAGGCATGGGGAACCCCCCTGCGACCCTAATAGAGGACAAAGCAGAAGATGATGGATAGATGTAATCCTCTGTCAACTAGAATCGTTTTCTGTATCACTACATTCTGCTTTTTTTTTGTGTGATACGATTCCATTTTAAAAATCGCTGTCTTAATACTTTATATATTAAAGATAGAAATACAGTGCATTAACTTATAGGTCTAAAGACAAACTGAATAGCTACAATGTCAAAATAGTTATAATAATTTAAAAGGACATACTTATATAAGAATGAGTCATATGTAACGGAACATGTTTGATTTTGTAACAATAAAGCATATTAATGTAACGCAGGTAAACTGCAATCGTGTTTATTTTTACAATGAATAATGATTATAAATGAAGAAATTAAAATCCTGCATATAGTGTGAATATCATCATTATTACTTTATAAAATGGCATACAGGCTGCTTACCATCATCGGAGTAACCAGTACAACAGAACTGACATGAAATTAATTCTACCAGCTTGCACTTTCTCACATCCTGTGTTAGTGAGGAAGCTTTTAACCATATGCCATGTGTTCTCATCCTGTAGAGAGAACCTGATCAGCATCAAAGAACTCATTGCTGTCATGAAGCAGATCCAGAGCATTCCAGAGCACAAGCTGCTCAGCATCACAGATGCATTGGATGAAAACAAGGATGGCAAGATAGACATTGTTGATGTTATCAAGGTAGCAATTAATGCAACTTACTTATGTATTTTATTTATCTGTTTTAATTATTGATTACCATTATTTTTACCGTTGATTAACCAATTGGTACAAAAATGGGATTTTAACATCTATTAAGTTTGTAGTGATTATCTAACATCTAACAGTCATAAAAAACACGAGTGAACTGAGGGTATGATTTAAGCGTTAACATGATGCTATATAAACTTCTTTTCTGTATTTTCCTTTAGGACTGCTACATTTAAAAAATATATATATCTTTATTCTTTTTGTATTAATGGTGGTATTGACATTGTTTTTCTTTGTGTATTTTTTAGGTGGTGGAGTTAATTGACAAGGAGGATGTAGACATCTCCACTGCACAGGTGGCAGAGATAATGGTGATGTTGCAGAAAGAGGAACGGCTGGTGGAGAAAGAGAAGGCAAAAGAAAAGGCAGAGAAGGAGCAGGCAGCTAAAGTCCAAAACTGAGCTTAGCATCAGAAACTACCTGTGGAAAGCACACTTTAATGCTAAAGTCCCTGGGTTCCTACTTGAAAAAGAGAAAAGTGAATTTATTTCCACAGAACAACAAACACACACCTGCACACCTAAAGCTATTATTTCCAATTATAAAGTTTCAGCTTGACCATGACATTGATCAGTATATACTGGATTGCACCTAGTCTCATCATTCCACTGTTAGTGCCATCACTCACATTTAGTCATTGTTGCGTTATGTTTTATTCGATATACTTTTTAATTTAATATATTTATTTTCATTTTAACCTAAATTATTAAGTAGAAATTGTTGTTGCTCATTGAACTTTATTGGTATACACTTGTAAGTCCAATAACCAAAGAGCTAAAATGCTACTTGAAAGGTTCTTGAACTCAGTAAGAATATTTGTTAATTAGTAATCAGTACAAAAATACTGTCAATTAATTACTTGTCCAAGTCTCTGGTTTGGGTCTGGACCTAGACAAGTATTTATATAGAATAAGCTTATTAGTTCATTCTCTTCTGTGGCCTTGACTAAACAAAACTTAACATCTAGGTTAAATGTGGTACATCTCATCGCCCCCCAAAATAGTGTGGGTTTTTATCCCTATTTCTTTTGTTCTTTGCTGTTTAATTTTTAGCCTTGTAATGAAGAGCAGTTGCAGAATGCAGTTTCACTAGGCTTGGAAATCAGCATGTATATAACAGCAGAGGATACATGAGATGGAAGACGTGCTGTTGGGTGCTTAAGGTGTATGTAGATGTGAGGATGAGAAGAGCTGCGTGCAGTGCAGACAGTTGATGTAGGGCTCAGCTCAGGCCCAGTATGGTGAGGCTTGTCTGGGTACAGTCACTCCAAGGACTGTGTAAACACTCACTCCATACATGGAGAGAGTAGGTAGCAGAGACTTGCTCCACACATACACACACACACTTATTTTTTGTCAGCTTTGCGTAGTTTCACAGGGCATTGCCGACACTAAATACATCATTTGAAGCCCTAAACATGTCATACAAAAAGAACAGCATGTCTGACCTAAAAGCTCTCACTGTGTTGCTTCAAAAAGATGGAGCCCTTTTTGGGTACATGCTGTGTATGTGCACACTAATAATTAATTATTTTACTTTAGCAGTTCTTGATTAAAAAAAAAAAAAGAAAGCTGTACCCATTCCTAAATATCATATCCATAATTAATGTATAATTCCACCTTTATTTTATCTATGAATTAGCATTATAGTCAGGCTGCATTTTCAAGGACATTTGGCAAAAAAATTCATTAATATGCAGGGAAGATTGTCATGGACAGGGGCCGAAATATTCCAAAAGTATTGTGCCTGAGGGAAACACACAGACACTCATATCCCAACTCAGAACCCGACAATACATGTGTGCTAATCCGAGGTTTGCTGAATGTTTTCCAAGTTGATTTGGTTGATTTTTGATGGGAGTTGACAGCTATGATTAGTTTATCCTCTGTCTTGCACAACATTGACACAAATGAACAGGATATCCCTAATTAGTTGATTCTCAGACAACCATCTATCCATCAATCTATCAGAGATGACTTGGGATCAGATTGTCTACTCATTTTTGGTGTGGGCTTTATCAGAAATGTCCTTGTGAATGCAACCATGTAGAGGTTAGTGTTTTTGTTTTTTTTTTAATCAAAAAGAAAGCTGACAATAGCAGATATGTTCAGGGGCAGCTGTCTCTACCCCAGGCTCCATAAACAAGAGTAGGATGAAAGGTACAGCACAAAACTCAACCATTTTGTCATGCAATGGATCACCAAATGTGTTGAACATGAGATTTGAACATTTGTTTATCTGACGTACATATTTTGAATGGCATCGTTAACATCCATAGAAATAGTTTTTAATGCAAGCCATTTCAGTTACATAATATGTAAAACATTACATCATAAGTTTATGTATGTGTGGAGTTTGTCACTGTTAGGCTTTGGAGGTGTTTACAATTGTAAAATCAATGTAAGCATTTAAGTGGTAGGAAGAGTTGCAGGCTTTTACAAAAGTCATGTGTACTTCCAGCTCTATGTCACTTCAGATGAAGCCAAAGTGTTACTAGTCTTCTAAAGGTTGTTTGCATTTGTTTACCAATTTACTTGATTGCAGATTTAAAATGTCAACTACTGCATAGTCCTGAAGAATGTAAACATGTAGCTAATTGTTAAATCTTTCTCTGTCTGAATCTCAAGTAGGTCTGAATTATAGAATTGATCAAACAATGTTTAACTGCGTTTACATTAACTGATTAAATTATTGCTAAATCCGATCACTGTTTTTTGGCAAATGCACACCCTTAATGCCAGGCAACATCCAAATGTTTTGCTGTCGCCAGTTCCACAGTCCATGTGTTTGCATCTTAGGTATCAGCATACTATCGATTGCAAGTTATGTAATAGTGATGATATGATTTTTAATATTTTGTTTTAATAGTTATATTTGAGGAGTTGTTTGAGACTTCGAAAATTATTTAACTTATGACAAGGATTGCAGGTTGAGATATTTGGATATTGTATTGTAAACTGCATACTGCTAAGACCATTTCAGATGTAGATCAGTCGGCGGTAGTACAGATCCTCAGACTGAATGTGCACTATTTAGCTTATGTTGTACTGTTAAGCCACTAGGTCAGAACATTGTCTGAAACAATATGAGTGACAGAGGCAGCAGGGTATCACTATAATTGTATTGGATTAAAAAAAATTTGAAACCTTACTTAACAATGATCTTAAATGTCTTGACTATAAGACACTTTAATATGATTTGAGTTTCATAGCTATCGCTAGGCTTGTGTACTGAAAACGCAAGCTTTTAATGCTCATTGTAGTATCTTAAAACTTTACAGTGTATGAATCTCAATTATATACCTACATTTAACTTGAATGAATAAATGACTGAACAATATATTTCTGATTTAAATAAATAAAAAGAGACATTGCCCTTATTGCCTCATTAGTGTAATTAACAGATCTTGAAAAGCCTTTTTTTGTCAAGTTCATGACAAATTGCAGTTTATTATTTTTCATATTACCAAATAAGTTCAAGATGTGTACTTGAGGTTTGTGTTGTAATTGTTTAATTCTTTACTGGACAATAAGCAGATTTAGAATTTGCTGAATGATTATCTTGGTGTCATTATTTAAAAGTAATTTAAAAATTTGTGTAAATTTATTACTACGAGTTTATTAATTTTACCACACACTGTTTATATGTAAATATACATATTCTGAAATGGGTGGTTAAAAATATTAAATAAAATGAGGTACCCTTGAAAAGTTAACTGCCTTTTTGTAATCATGTACATTTTACCTGTCCATAGTTCTGCATAGAGTTTTTCACTAACTTTTTATCTGGGTGCCATACAGCCCCCACCCACAAATCATTACTACTTACTTCATCATATGTGACTTGAGTTTCACTGAGGTCCCTTACTGCATCAGAACAACTGGCATGCAAGTAGAGACACATGACTTAAGACACTTGAGATTCTTACAAAGTAGTTTATCAAAAGGCCAAGATTCACTTAAGGAAGCCAAGGGTGACATAATATAAGAATGAGATCTTGAAGAGAAATCAAGCTCAAAATGGAGCCAAAATCCTCTTTGGAGTGACTTTCCTAACTTTCCTAAGTTTTATTCTTTTCAGTTACACTTACTACAGTTGGTTAAAACATTTTTCTTCATAATAACAGTAAAATTAAACTAAAAGTACTAATGAAATGGCATGTGTACAGTATGTAATATTTATTAAATAGAAAAAAATATAGTGCACTCTGTGGCAGATGGTGGAATAATATAATATTGCACATTTGAACATTTAATGCTTATCATGATTACATTGTTGCACATTAAAGTTGTCTTACTGAGTGAGGAGTTAAACAGACTTGATTATACAGATTGATGACCTCCCATGGTGCTCTGTGGTGCGTTATGGGGGAATGAGTCTTTAACTGAATGTGCTCCTGTGTCTGACCAGTTTGTCGTACAGTGGGTGGGAGTCATCGTTCATGATGGCCTTCAGCTTAGACAGCATCCTCCTCTCTGACACTGCCTTCAGCGAGTCCAGCTCCACACCCACAACATCACCAGCCTTACCATCATAGGCGCCTACAGAAAAACAACACTAGTCTAAAGGCTGATTGTGGAGGATGGAAGGGATATTCAGTCATGAAACTAGTCTTGTGGTGTTTTACAAAAATGTTTGTCAGTGTGGGACTAGCAATCTGTATCAAGACACACCATGTATTCTGACTATTCAATTTGGTATACTTAAAAGTCTCATCCATCCATCCATTATCTTCCTTTACTAGGGTCGTGGGGGGGTTCCCTATGCCCATCCAGGGGAGAACGTTTCAGGCGCTGGGCAGATACACCCAGGACAGGGCGCCAATCTATCGCTGGGCACACACTCACTCACACAGACATCACTATATGGGGCAATTTGGAGAATTAAATTGACCTTGATCCATGTTTTTGGACTGTGGGTGGAAACCGGAGAACTTGGAGGAAACCCATGTGGACACGCGGAGAATCGGGAATCCCTAGCGCTGACAGACGAACATGCTAACCACTAAGCCACCGTACTGCCCCTATTTGAAAGTCACTTTGAATAAAAGTGTCTGATGAATAACCTTATGTAAATCTAAACTCTCAATTATTAGTTTAGGTACATCATAATCAACAGAGAGATTGTAAAAGTAAAATAGCTCTATGCAAAAGTCTATATATTTTTTTGTTACAAATGTTGGTGAGTTTCATTTAAGAATGACAACACATGCTGCCACAGCTCAAAATGGTATTAAGCTATTGCCCATGGAAAATATATTAAATAAATTAAATAGGGTTTTAAAAAATTGGGCCATTACAAATCCTGCGAAGATGATTAATTGCTATTCCAGATAGTTGGAACCCACTATAAATGGGATATTTTTTCATTGGTAAAGTCCATGCTTTAAAAAATTCCAGACTGTCATAAAAGCCAAAGAAGCAGTTATACAGTACCGTTTGTCCTTTTTTCCCCCCTGAATGAACACAGTGAAGCTATATTTCCTTTACTTATGTGAAAAAATATAATTACCTAGAATATGTTCATAAGGTATACCCATGGTTTGAATGGTCAGCCATCAAAAAATATATTTTTTCCATATCTGTAATTTGTTAAATTGCATGAACATTCTTTAGCTTAGGTGATTTGCTTACTAAAGTAAAAAGAGGTTCTTTGGAGCATTAGTACTTTATACTGTTTCAAATATTATTTTTATATTATTATTATGGAGAAATTTAAGTTTATAACATTTTTATTTATGGCCTACAAAACTGAATTGCATTTATTTGGGCTTATTAATGGTTTATGGTTTATAAAAATGAATGGAAAAAAGATGGAAAATGTTATCTACATTGTTTATGAGAGAACAGTTTTATTTGGTTAATTCTTGTTTTTAGTAACAATAAAAATATTTCTCCCAACAAGTGGCTCAGCTGCAAATTGGCTGAGATTTTATTTAGATTAAAATGTCGTGTTTGAAGAAATATTCTTGGATCAGCAGACTGTAAACATGAATACAGTTTCGAATTGCATCATACGTGAGTGATATTATGCAAAAGTAATTAAACAGTTTACTTGGTTTTAAACTAAAAAGTTAATGTAGTTGGGAACAATAAGAAAAAAACTATGTTTGATATTAGATGTTCTATAGTGGAAATGTTGTGCAAGTTACACTATTGTGCAAGTTACATTTTCACATTTTTTATTGTAGTAACGATTGTAAAATTTTATAAATTATATACTATGAGCCATTTATTTTTAAATCCTTAACTTTAGAGCTCAGAGAGGCAAAATAGGAGACATTTTCATTTGTTTAGCTGGACATTGTTAACATGCTCAGCAAGTAAATTTAATAGTAGTAAAATAGCAAGTCTCTAATTAGTAATAGTAAATCAGTAACAAGAAACATTTAATGGGTAGTGGTACTTGAATCACCTGACCAAATCATGCTCTTACCCACTGTTTTATTCTTATTAGTATCAGAATTAGTTGCTTTTAGATCTCAGCTACTTTGGGTGAACTGGTATAAACAAGTGCAGATTTAAATGATTTTAGCACATAAACTGAAAAACAAACATTCATGTTGGTACTGGTCTCAGCCTCTTAGTCTCTCTGCCAGGCTTAGCTTGTGAATCATTTCTCAACTTCTAGCTGTCTAATAAATGCAGACTGATTTAATAATTAAAGAAAATAATAACTTGCTTAGGCATGAACAGTACAGAGTGCCCTGAAGGAGTCTGGTTGACTGGTGTAACTGTCTTTAATAATGTGCTTACTGTTCTGTGCTGACACAGTAGGTTTAACATCTTTGCACAAACTGGTCCAACTTGTAATACCAAGCTCTTTTGGCTGGTTCCTTGAACAGTTTACATTTAAGATGAGTAATGTACCGTGATGCTCAGAGCATTCACATGGCCATAGTATATTGTGTAGGGGCACTGTGTAGACAGAATTAGATGAGATGAGAGCGATGAGATCAGGTCCAATATAAAAAGTTAAACTTCATATGCTCTCAGCAGTGATTAGAGTATGTACACAGAGTGATTAGATCTGTGTACATAGAAACCACTGTAATTCAGATTTTTTTTTGTCCTCCCCGACCCCATCCAACTCCCACCTCTTTGTGAACAGTTTAAGCAGACAGGTTGAACATGTCTGGGATGTGTTGGGAATCACCAGGATGTGCTTTTAAAGTTGTGCTTCTCTGTTGGTCTTTATCTAATCTTTATCTGGTCTTTAATCTAGCTCTGATATTTTCTTCGTCCATGCTCTATTCACTTTTTAACTTGTAGATAAGCAGCTGTTTTATACAGTAGATGAACAGTACGTTTAATTGTTAAACATAATGTTATTCATATTAGCAGTGTGGTACTATTGCTTCTAGTTCATTCCCAGAGTATTTAATGAATGTAATTTAAGTTAAACCAGTCATAGCTTTACAGTGATAGCATTTCATTTATGAGATAGAGATATCAGTCATCTGTCTAAAGTTTAATTACCTGTCATTCCTCAGTTTGCAGAAGGGCTTTGTGTCTTCTTCAGAATTTTGATGTACTTGGCAGACACATATTTTCACTTTTATTATTATTTTTTTTTTCCCAATTTTTGAGTGTTAACAGGAACATTGTAGTTACATGTTGTTGCAAATGACAAATTTTACACTAAATGTGGTATGTATTGGGTGGTGATCTGTATTTAGATTTTCCCATATAGTTTAAGCTCAGTCCAAATAGTTCAATGATTTTCTTATTTGAACTGTACATATTACATAACACACAAGTTTTTAGTGATGTAATAGAGTTTGTACTGATAACATGGTGTTTTCATAGGAATAAATAACCCGATAATAAATTATCACAATGTATTTTCCACTTCTTTTTTCCACAACACACTTTAACAATTTAACTTTTTAAATTATAGCTGTGTGATAACATTTAAGACAATTTGGCAACAGTATTTGACACTATGACAACTGTATATATTTCCTATTACCTGGTGCAGATTTCAATAGATGTGGCTAATTTGCATATGTGATTTTAGAGTATGGCCTCATAAATACTTGAAAACTGGCTTACAGCATATGTGCCTGTATAAACACTCACTGGCTTCTTTATTAGGTACATTTAAAATAAAAAAATAAAAATTGTTAGACCCTTTATATATGTGTACAAATATATATGCACTTTGTAGTTCTCTAGTAACTGAATATAGTCCACCCATTTCTCAATGTACTTTGTTAGTCTTCTCTTTGATGGTCCAGATCCTGGAAGACCCCCACATACCTGGTATTATGCTCATTACAGTCTGTAATTAGGAATGACCAAGTATATCTATACTGTGAGTGGAACTGCTGAAATCAACAATGGAACAGGGGGGTTTACCTATTAAAGTGAAAAGTGACCAAACTCTGAAAAGTGGTGTCTGCTACAAACTGTCATGAGCACCATATATGCATCATCTAAAACTGAAATCCATTTTGTGGTTGCTGGACTTTACTGCTGGTCTAAAAGTTGTTAAAAAAAGACTGTTGGAGTATGTGGTCAGCTAAAGCACTACTAAATTAACAAGTGCAACAAAAAGTGGAAGAACCCACCCTGTCCAGGTAATTAGGGATTTTCTCAACAGTGATTCCAAAGTCTGACAAATTTAGTAATTTTAGCAATATTATTTTGTACAGAACAAATCACAGTGTTTAATATTTTCCCTGCTCTAAGTGTGTTTCAGAAAGTCAAGGTTCAAGATGTTAAATAAACATTTATATCCTACAGAGCGTGCAGTATTCTTGACGTCAGACTCGTTCCCATTTGAACCTGTTCACTCCACTGCTGTGGTTGACTGCTGTAGTAGCTGTTTCATTTTTCCTTTGTTCTAATGTGCTTTTGCTTTGTTTATCAAAGGCAGAAGTCAAATCACAGAGGCTGTCTTTGATGAAGCCACTGAAATGAACTGGAGTTTTATACATTTGGCGCCCATTATCTTTAGTTAGACTAAACCTCTGCAGATAAACGACTCAATCCTGAAATGTTTGCATTTACAGTTCCTGAACGTTTTCAGTTTTACCACTAGGAGGCAATATGCGACAGATTGAATCATAACACTGAATTCTTAAAGCCTTTGCAGCAGGCTCCATTTACTGCTACAATTTGTAGCTGTATTTATATTAGCATTCCATTACTGTATCGAAATCATATTATAAGTACATGTAAATATCTACATTTGGGGATTGCTGAATCTGCAGTAAATCTCACAGTGGTATCATTTTACAATTTACATATTTTAACTGCATGAATAAAACCAATTTAGGTTTACCTCTAAACAGGGAAAGAAAACACAGTTGTATTAAAGGGTTTTGATGGCAGACTTTACCATTTAAAATAATTTATTGATCGTAAAAAAGTGCACATACAGAGATACAGTTCTTATAACAGCATTGCTTAAAATCTTAATACAAGTGATAACAAGCCAGAAATGTTACAGATTAACAGTAACATGTGTAAAGTTTATACAGTAATATTCAGTGGCTTTGGGTATTTGTTAGTAGTCTTGAGAAATAGTGTTAATGACTGAAAAATAATGTTAATGTCTAAAATAGTTTCATGATTTGAGAAACTCACAAATACTGTACTCACAATAACACTATTATAAAGATTAATATTGGCCTTAGGTTCACTGTATGATCCTGTAATGTTACAAAATACAAAGACAAATACTGCTCACAACAGGATTTGCAATGTCCATTCTTGTTCTAGCATGACTATGCCCTACCCATGTGTACAAAGTGTGTGCATGAGTACATGAGTGTTTGTTGTGCGTGTGTGTGTGTGTGTGTGTGTGTGTGTGTGTGTAGGGGGGGTATCCACATACTTTGGCCATATTTTGTACCACAATACCACCTCTAACACCAATTTATACTGCAATTTAAGCACAACTTTTACAAATCAATAAAAATTAATAAAATCTGATATGGCCTTTAAGTTAAGTATTTAAATGCTTGGAGTAATTTGGCATAGCTACAAAATAACTGAAAAATAACTGAAAAAGAACTGTCAATTCTGATCAAAATTTGTCAAAACCGAAACCAACAACTTCCAATCTTTTTATACTGTCTTTAGCATTCTTTACTATTTATACATAAAAAACACAATCCACAAAAATATACACTTTTTATAAAAAAACTGACAACTAAAAGCAATTTTTTAGTAATTAAATGGCACTCACAATATGGGATTAAAATCCCTTTAAAAATGTACAAATTTAAATTATTAAAAAAAATATATATAGAAAATGTCTATAAGTGAAGGCCTGTGTAGAATACCACATGATGTCCATAGGTTGAGGGCATGGTACTAATGACATGACAAAACCCAAATAAGTAGATTTTATTTTACTGTTATTTGATTAGAGATACACAATGCACCATCACCTCCACCTAATCCTCTATTAGTGTCGCAGGGGGGTTGCCCATGTCCATCCAGGGGATGACTTTTCATGTGTTGGGCAGATACACCCAGGTCACGGTGCCAATCAGTCGCTAGGTACAAACTTACTCACACACACAAACACACACACTAGATAGAGACAAATAAAATCAGCCAATTGACTTTTGATTTACCCTGGAGGAGGACACCGAAGACCCCGGAGAAAGCCCACACAAACACAGAGAGAACATGGAATCTCAAACCTGGATCCCCAGAGCTGAGAGATGTATGTGCTAACCAATCCACCACCATACCGCCCCTTAGCAGAGTGGATTTTTTGGACTTTCTTACAATAGACTGGCTCTTGTCAAATGTGTCTTCCTGCTTTTTAACAGATATAAGTTGAACTGTGTCTCCAAGTCTTCCCTGTATTTTTTTTTTTTATTTTGTTAAAAGATATCAATATAATAACAAATGAAGAAGATTTAGTGTCCATACACGTTTAATATCTGTACTTCATGATGTTTTATAGACTCCAGTTAGACACACACAGGTATGATATGAATGACATCATCTGTCTCTTTTTGTCTGTCTCTATCTCTGTTTATTTTTTTAGTTTCAGCTGTACTCTCTTCACACAGTCCCTGAACTGTCTGCCTATAATAATATTGTTCCTCTTCCTCCTACACAAACACATCCCCTATGCACTCCCCGTTCCCCTCGGTTACCGTGCGTCGCCACGGCGCCTGCAGTCACCAGAACTCTGGCAGGGAATTCGGGAAACAGGGCCGTCATGCCAGTGGCTGTGGTCAGAACTGGGAATGTTTATTGGCTGGTAGAGATGATCTCTGTGAGTCATGATTATACCAAAAAAAGAAAAATGAAGAAAAAAGGGTACAAAATTTATGAAAACAAACAGTGGTGGTTTGAATAGAAAAAAAAATCCCGCAAGCCTCCAAAGCTTCCTTAATGCTCTGCTTTGAAATGCTGGTTTAGCAAAAAGGGCTAAATGAAGAGCTATTCTGGCAGTTACACTGTACCCAAACCCACATTGCCTAACATACACATTATAAGCTTTGTACAAAGTTATACAATTTATACACTGTTCATAACCAAGAATATGGAAGAGACCACATACATTTTATGGTCTTATTGCAGACTGAGTCATATTTGCACCCCTCTGTTGTCTCAGCAGTATCAGTGTCATCAGCAAAAAAAATACAGTTTAAGTTATGGGAATACTAGAAAGGCTAGTTCTGCCCTGGTTGTCCTTTAGAACAGACATTTGCTAAACAGAAGTGAAGGTTATGTTTATTTCAATGTATCTTAAAATGTATTATGTTTCTTTTCATGGGGAAATTTACTTACAGATAGATATGAACATTAGAATAATAGCAGAATAAGTAACAGAAGTATTCTTGGTTCAAAATGAGTAATTTTCAAAACAGAATTTATGATGTATTTAGGATGTAGTATAGCTCATGTAAGATGCTGCAACACCAGGAGTGTTTAGGACTCTGCAACTGCCAAATAATGAAAATAATTTGTGTTCATTTGTGGTCTACATGTCATGCCCTGTTGAAGGTTATATATACAGTATGATATTTGCTACTAAGGAGAACTTTTTTTCTTGACCATGTCATGCTGAAATAATTGTACTGTTTGGATAGGACAAGATGATTTTTTAAACTACTGCAGCTGTAAAATGTTCGCTTGTATTTGCAGCCTATGTTTGACTTTCTACATGTAAAATGTGTGGATTTGTTTATACTCATTCTTAAAATTGAGGCCAAGGTGCAATTTTTTGGAGTCACTCCAAGGTTCATTGAAAGATTGCTGTGTATACATTGCCCCATCTCGGAACTTGGCAGCAGCAGCTGCTGTATCTGTTACTTGCACAGAGTTTTAGTCCACTGTCATCTCTTCCCATATTGTAGCAGCTGTCAATGTTTTGTCATTTAGTGTCCTTGCTAGTTGTAATCCTATTGTTCATTATCATGTACTGTTTGAGGCATGGTGGCGCAGTGGGTAGATCTCTTGCCTTACAGCAAAAAAATACTGGGTTCAAGTTCCAGGTAGGTATAAGAAATGCCCTTTCTCTTTGGATTTTGCATGCTATCCTTGTAATTAGGTGTTTTAGGAGCTACTGATTTCTCTTGCAAACCTAAAACATGACATTTCTATAGTGTTAAGTGCCCTTTGTCTTATGACTTCTGATATACGTTCTAAATTAATAAATGTGTTTGATGGAATACATCCCAGCTGTTTAATTGGAAATGTGTTGAAATAGCATTTAGCTAAAAAAAATCATGGTATATTTAAATTTGCTAAATTTCCCTCAACAATACATATCTTTCTGTTACAGTAAACATATTTTAATGGAAAGTATTCATCTGTCAGGACAGAAAAGGTAAATAAAGCATTTAAGAAGCACTATGAGTTGTCTATTGGCTTTTTGTGGGCAGTTAATATAGTAGAAGTTTTATTTTGATTAATGCTGCTTAATAAAATAAAGTAGAACAAATGACCCCAGCTAACAAGGTAAACAGATAAAGTCATTATCTTTGTGGCAGAACAGTAAGGTCTGTAAATTCTGAGTGTATAGTGTATCTGAATCTAAGTGTATAGATGCTTTTGCTTATGTGTTCCAAAATTTAAAAAAATTGTTATCAATTTCTGTTTTCTCAAGTTGCAGTTACCCTATATGTTTAATTTACAACATTGTGTACTTTTAAAGGCACATATGTCACAAATTTGAGAATAAAAGTACCCTAAAGGTCACCAACTATTTATGCAGTATTTACATATCCATTTATTCATTTAGCAAATGTTTTTTGTTTTTTTTTTATCAAAAGTGAATTACAATGGTAAACATTTGAAGTCAGCTTTGTTTGAACCTAGCATAAGCTTAAAGCTGCCAGTTTGGCTTAAAGTGGTCAGTAAAAGGAAAGCATGCATGTGTGTGGTAAGCTCTGCTGAGCAGCTGTTGAGAAAGCATCTTTTTATGAAGCTTAAAACACTGGCAATGTTCACTGTAATGAGAGATAGAAGGAAAATATGGAAAGAGAACGTGGCTGATGTAAAAAGGATTTCCTGGTTGGAAGACAGATCCCTTAGGACTCATTACTGCTCTCTGACAATCAAGTAGCACCATGACACAAATCCATGCACTAAACTAGGCCACCATTATATGAATGAATAACAGTGTTGCAGTAAACACACTACAGAAAGAATACTGCAGAATTTGACTCATTTCGTCATCTGACAGGTGTATAAGTGCCACACTGATTCCAATTTAATGCGCATATATAAGCATAGGCAAATAATCAATTATCTACCTTTTTGACATTCACTAACACTGACTTTTTTGACTAGCCTTAAAACAGGCACAAGTGCTGTATCCATAGTCTGTATTTTAAAACTAAAGCATTTTAACAATTACTTTACAAGTAATTTAATAAATATGTGTGTGTAGGTGTGAGTTTATTTTTGAGGTGAAATGCAAGAGATGTTCTATATATGGAGCCTGATTATATGAGATTGTTTAGCAGATGCTGTGTAATTAATTATATGGATGGGAGTGTCAATTTGCTCAGACAAGGAAAATTCAAAATTAAGTTACAAATCTCCCATGATTGTTTTTAAATGAAGCAAATGGAACTAATGTATGTGTCACCTTCACATACATTTTTTTAATGATTTTTATGTATAATCTTTTTATAAACTGCAAACATTTTTGTGAATGGTATAAAAAATAGACATGCAGAAACGTTTTATTACCATCAAAAGCAGAAAAGTTATTATTACCATCAAATATTTCCAATGCTGGGTGCATACAGTTAATATGTAAAATATGTTTACATTTTTTTTTTCTGGTCAGAACGTGAAAGCAAATCTTATAGGAATATTAATTGTCAGTTATGTTAATTTTGTTAATAATTTTGTAATACAGCAGGTGTAAAAAGAAAAGTAAAGTTATGTATTTGTTTGATCTGAGAATTGTATATCACAATAAGAGGATCAATAATGAATTGGAATGTACATGGTATGTATGTACATGGTTAATTAGAAATGCCTTTGCACATCTTTTAAAATTTCCAAAAATCCTTCTATGTTTATAAATATTAAATGAATTTAGAAACTGTAAAATCAAGAATCTAAAGAGCACTGATCATTAACTATATATCATGGGATAATGATTAATGATAATTTAGATTTTATGATAATTTCTGAATTATGATAAATAAAGGGGCGGCACGGTGGCTTAGTGGTTAGCACGTTCGCCTCTCAGCGCTAGGGATTCCCGGTTCGAATCCCCATCTGGGTGGAGTTTCCATGTTCTCCCCGTGTCCGCGTGGGTTTCCTCCGGGTTCTCCGGTTTCCTCCCACAGTCCAAAAACATGGATCAAGTTAATTGAGTTCTCTAAATTGCCCCATATAGAGTGTGCTTGAGTGTGTGAGTGTGTACCCAGCGATGGATTGGCGCCCTGTCCTGGGTCTATCTGCCCAGCGCCCGAGACGTTCTCCCCTGGATGGGCATGGGGAACCCCACCGCAACCCTAATAGAGGATAAAGCGGGAGATAATGAATGAATGAATGAACGATAAATAAAGGTTTTAAATGTTGTCCGTGAAAGTTATGAAAGTTGGTGTTCTAGATAAAAACAATATAAAAGCATTGTAGGAAAAGATGTAAACATATTTTGAGCATAAACTTTGATATAAACATATTTTGAGCATAAACTTAATGAGATCATAGTAATATATGGCACACTGAATTTTCTTTATAGGGTTTTATATGAGCACTGCAAAAAAAAAAACCAGTAAGTGAAACATAATCCTTTTCACAAGCATATCAATATAAAATGTGCTAAATTAGCAGTGTCAATACACAGGAAATAAGACATTTCTTGTTTTGAATGACTAATAGACCACTTACTGCACATATTTTACAAATAAAACAGCAGGAAATGATGAATGCAGGTTTTATTTACAGCATGATAGTAAACATTTAAAATGTAATTGTATTTAAATATGAGGATTTGCATGAGAGAGCAAATGAGAGTATGAGACAAGTCATGACTGTCATTTCCACACTAAGAAATGAGACACAAAGTTACTGAATGCAGTTGATTGTCAAAGCTAATGTTACTTGTAAGCATCAGTTACAAAAGAATAAAAGAAATTTGGAGTGACAGCTCTTGTCGACGTCTCCATTTCAATCATGATGGGGTGTATCCCTTCTGTCACAGATCTAAAAAAAAGGGGTCATGTTCTTTGGCCTGGTCAGACAATATGCTTTGTCATGTTTTACTTCCATTCATCTACTATTCATCTTCCGTTCTCCAGCCTGATATTTTAGTAAGTCCCCTATGTGAGTTCTGAATATTGCAAGAGCAAAAGACAGGGGGATGATATAATATTCATTCATTCATTTATTATCTTCCGCTTTATCCTCTATTAGGGTCGCGGGTGATATAATATATTTACTTAATTCATTAGTTTGTTTACATTTCATCACATTAGTTTTCTAGGCTACACACAGAGCCAAAGCTATTGTCTGGTATTTTTTTACAACAATGTTATAGTTAATAAAGTTATTGCACTGATGCATATAAATACAACTTTATTAATTTATTATTTTAATGTATGTAATTGTTGACTTTTTAATGACAACAAATCGGGTGACTATGCATTAATAAATAAATTAAAAAATTTAAAATAAAATAAAAATTCAAAATTAAAATAAATAAACCTTGTATAATGATGACTTTTCTTATTAATGTCTTTTGTTTTAAAGGGAACAATTTAAAATTTGTATTTTACTCCATAAATAATGCATGAGGCTCCTCTACTGAGACTGACAGCTTGATACAGCAATAGAGATAATGACAATTGAAATCTGAAAGAAAGCCTCCTAATGCATTTTTGGCTGCAGCTGTCTTTCCACCGGCAATATACAGGTCTTTAGAGTCAAAATGTCTTGCACTTTCACTACACACTATTTCTTTATCTATTTAACATCTCTTTGACTTAGCACATTGTGAACACAATACTTCAATTTGGACTAAGTCAAATCTAGCTAGCTAGAATAAAGTAGATTTTGTACTCAAATTACATTTCTGTTTAAAACAGCATAATATTGGTTTATATCTTGTGCTTTTATAAACATATGGAAAATTTTTTTTATATACTTAGTGACGTTCAGACTTGATAAATATATGATAGTATATGGCAGTGCAATAAACCAACAAGACCATGCAATATTATATAGATTATGCAATGTATATGAAAAACATACTAAATACTAAATGTAAAGCAGACTCATTCAAAGTTTTTGTATTCAAGCTTATTATTTTAATTTAAATATATATATATTTTTTACAACTTATTACATTAAATTGATTAAGAGGCCGTTATCTAATTTAGATAGCTAAAACTTATATTTCAGATTTAAGTGATCTCTGCTAATCTGCTATTCAATGAAACCAAGCAAACACTTAAGTAAACTAAATGTTTTGCCATTGAGAGGTTCAGGATCATAATGTAACATCATGTTCATGGCTAGCTCTGTTTTTAGAATAATTAATTGAATGCAGTTGCAGCCGCACCTGTTACAGTTTATGTTCCCAGTACTAAGAGTATTTAAGCTCACGCCATCTAGCTGAGACATTATATTACATGCGATTCACAGAGAGACACGTTTACATTTTCACGTAATAACCCTCTTTGCAAGTTGGAGCACACTGCTGCAATTCTTGTTCAGAAGCAAGCTGCTTTATTTTACTGATTTAGTATTTCTGAACCAGGTTGTTATGTGTACCCCTTTTTGTTTGTTTTATTTCTTCTTTTATTTATTTTATGTACGACATGCTCACCCTTTCAGGAATACATTAGTGTGTAAGGTATGGCTTTATGCTATGCGTCTAATGTAGGCTGTGCACAGGTATTTTTTATATTGCTTTTATTTTGTTTATTTTAATACATTCTATAATTTATTAGTTGGGTCCAGTAAAACTTTTACCAACAAGCTGTGGCAGTTACACATAGAGTTATAATATGTCTTAGAACATTAAAAAAAATATTTTTAATCTTCAGAGAACTCAGCGCATTTGCATAAATAACAGAAAGGAAAATTACTGTTTCTACAGTTTGCTTTACTAGTAAAGTCTCATTTTAAAGCAGAATAGACTAGCAAGCAACTATTCCTGCTCTATGCTGCTCTGTCAGTTCTGAAGTATCTTAACTTATCGTATCTTAACTTAAACGTATAGTTTAGTACAGCAGAATAGTGCATTTTGTGTGTGTAGGAGGCTGTCAAATGCAAATTAGACTATGTCAATAAATAATTCAAATCACTATTATTCATGGTAATACTAGTGAAGTTCATCATGGTAAAGCTTATAATGATAACCATTGACCTCTTTAGTTATACCCCATATATCCAGCTTTTGCAGACTGTCATATTAAAATATGTGTGGGGAAATGAGTATCAACAAGAAATCAAGCTAAGAAATGGCTTCTGTGTTTTCACCTTCACATTTATTTTACGTCACACATCACGTCCTAAATCCACACAGGATGGTTTTAGGGTGGCCTTGAGGACAGTCTGGCACCTAGGGGCTATTTTGCACTCTTTCTCGATCTTTCTTTCTAGAGTGAAAGGTTCTTTTATGCTGATGGGAGGTAAAGCTGTGCCAGAGGTGTAATGCAGTTCGAAACTGTCGTTCCGATAAATGCATTGGAAGAGTAAATATTTGTCTATACACAGTTTTGACAAGGTTGTCCTATTTCACATATTCAGTGCCTCATTCAGTGACTCAGAGCTCCCTCTGTCTGTTTATATTCTCAGTTTGGTGTCATAAATAATCCTGTGTGTGTGTGTGTGTGTGTCTATGTATATGTGTGTGTGTGTGTGTGTGTGTGTGTGTGTGTGTGTGTGTATGTGTGTTTGTGAGTGAGTCTGTGTGTGTGGGGGTGTGGGTGTGTCTGTGTGTATCTGTGTGTGTATGTATCTGTGTGTGTGTGTGTGTGTGGGTGGGTGTGTCTGTCTATCTGTGTGTGGGAGAGCAGGTGTCTGTGTGTATATGAACGGGAGACAGGATGCAGTTCTTCTTTTTCCTGCTGAGAAATAGTTTTCCTTCCTGCTGAACAATACAGTGACAGATTATCAAGTCCATGTGCATGATTGGGGAAACAGCTGCCCACATATGCACACTTCTAAAATCTTATGGACATGCTCGTCTCATCCTCAGTCTAATGTGCTAAGATTAAGTTACGTAATAGCCTCATGGGCAAATTTCCCTTACTGTCTTTTTCAACAATGTTCTCCTATTTCCCATTTTGTCCCCCACCAACTGTTCCCTTTCCTCTCTCATCCTCTGTATCTGTGGGATGTCTTTCTCTTACTGTTTATTTGGGTGGTGTTGTTGTGGCAAGTTGTATTCAGAGTGATGGGTATGAATGCCTATGAAGAACAGACTCTGCAGGACAAAAACTGAGAGGCCTGGACCAAACTTGCAGCATCCCAGCATCCCACTGTGAACTTTACTTCCCTTACAACCAATTCCAGAAGCTCAGAAAAAGACTGGTGACTACTGTGTCACATTACTTTAAATTAGCACTTACTAGCTGCTTTTAGATTTAGATTTAGGTACATAATATTTATGTGAATTGTGCCAATATATTTTTAAACAAATTTTTACAAAACATACAGTATATAAATAAATATTGCATGAGTAAGTCCTTTAAAAATGTTATATTATATTATATTTGAACTCTTTATGGTGGTTATAGACCCATTCACCATTTACTATGTATATAGTAGAGAAAATTATGAACAGTATTCCATGTAAATACTTTTAATATCATGAAAAAATTAAACACTAAGAAAAACTTGAAACTTCAAATATTACCATCAAAACCATCTCCCTTCCTCTCCTATGCACTTTCTTTATATATCAGTGGTTTTTGTTTACTTGCTCACTCTGTGACATACCTGTCAGCACAGGGGTTCACTCCAATTCTCTTTGATTTCTACGCTTTCTTCAATTTTTTACATTATCCGTTCATCTTCTGAAGCAATGTATAATGTATGAAAGCAGTTTAATGTTCCACCCATACACTCCCTGATAGCTTAGGTTTCTGTTCATCATCGTATAACATTTCAGCATATTAACCATGATGTATTTACATTAAAATGATTTTATGTAAATACCTGCATGCAGAAATGATAAACAGCTAGACCAGTGTGTTGCAGGTATTAGGTTGTGTAGTTGTTCTTTAAATTATTTTCATGTAAACATAAGCTGCCAACATGTTAACTGTACTTTACACACACAAAATCCCTAACACTCACTTAAATGATTAGTTAAGGTTAACTGAGTATGCAGCAAATGTTCCAACTACTTATCAAGCTATCATTTCAATCGTCTTGTGTGGTTCAGAGACGATCTTATTCTCTCTCTCACACCACTTTTTGTGTATGTGTGTAGGCATGCAAGGCATGCTAAGGCAAATACACTAAAGTGTTAGTACTCAGAAAACATCCAAGTAAAACACCGGCCAAGCTGGTCTGGTTACCAAGTGACATTTGTAGAGTGTATCTGTCTGTGTCAGAGATTTGCTGAGAATGTTTGGGTGTAATGTAGTAGTAAAGTAGCTATTTTGTAGTGCTTTCAGAATGTATAGTTATGCTTTTCATCTCATTATTTTCCACTTAATCCAACATTGGGGTTGCAGGGGTTTTGTGCCACGAGGGTTTCATACATAAGGCAGATACACACTGGACAGGGCGCCAATCAATCACTGGCGACACACACACACACACACACACACACACACACACACACACACTATACAGGGGACATTTAGATAGGAGCAATTCACCCTAAATCTATTTTTGAGCTACATCATGAATTGTGGCACAAAAACTTTGTATGTATTTAAAAAAAAAAAAAAAAAAAAAAAAAAAAAAAAAATATATATATATATATATATATATATATATATATATATATATATATATATATATATATATATATATATATATATATAAGCATAACTCAGGATTAGTGCTTCTCCTACCGCCTTGTTCAAATACTACTGTACCTTGTAAAAATAAACTAATATAAAAGAAAATGTGGTGCCTAATAAACCTGATATAAGTGAGGCTGATGATGATGGAGCTAGAATGCTGGGGAGAACTTATTCCACTCTGACTTCTCCATTTAGCACCATCTGTGTGGAAAGATCCTAACCTGCCAGGAGGGTGGGCGCTATGGTGACTTACTGCTCTCTGGCTTTCACATCGATGATCAGTAAATCTCACTGTCTTACTGTGCATCCTTTACATACCACACGCTGGCCGGCCCTGTGCACTTCTAAAGCACATGGCAATTTATATCACCCTACTGAAGCCGGATCCTTGGCTATCCGCTACAGCATTGGATAAAGCTTTGCATGTGTAATGACTGAGCCAGGCACTTAATAGCTTGAACTTAAACACTAGACACTGCATCAATGTTGGTGTCAAGTACATCCGTCCCTCCACCATATGCATCTCTGTGGTTACAATTTTATTGCTCTCCCTCTCCTTTTTACGTAGTTCCTAGACATCACCCAATAAATAGACATAAATATAATTAAATATACATAAATAAATGCATATATGTGCCATAGGTTACAGCAGGAGTTGTGGAGTATAAGTATAGTGACCTTGTTTAGTTGGGCACTCATCCTAATATATGAACATGGGAAAGAACTAAAAGAAAATAATACATTGTAGCCTGTACAAGAGTAATAGCACATTAGGTTCCATCTTATCTTGTTAAATAAAGTCACATTTTGACTATGATTCATGTTATTCTGTAAAATATGCTAATAAAGATAAACATAGTAAAGACTAAACTTTAATAAATAATCTTTTATACATTTATTACTAGACAAAAATGTGTAGCTAGCACAAAGCAATTACACTTGAAGCGTAAACTTAAAAAAATTAGGCTGCTCTTAATAGTTTCCTTCTTAGGTACTTAATGCATAAATTATAGCCTGTGAAAGTAATCTGGCAGCCTGTAAAAGAAACAACTTTGCCTTCATTGTATTTCTTATCGCCTATGTAGCAGGCTGTCTCGGTTATTCTCTCCATCCTCTCCATCCTACTCTCTTTCTCTCTCTTTCTCTGACACACAGATACACATGTCCAAACCCATTTCTGGTCACTATATGAGGCTGTTTATAAAAGTAAATAGTTATGGGATTTGACTAATGTTAATTTTGTTTGTGTGCTGCATTTATAGTGTGCAGTACTATGATGTTGTATAGCTTTCCTTGTTTGCAGGTGGTATGTTTGTGTGCTGGTTCCAGATGTGTTGATTGATCATGCATGGGCCGGCTTGGCACTAGCAGAATGGATTTAAGAGAAAGTGAGGCCAGTGCATTGTGTGCAGCCGTTCATTTTTAAAGACAGCTGGCACAGAGACACGCAGGAAGGAAATGGTGGGGTAAAAACTTTACTGTTTCCTCCCTCCTTTTGCACACCCCATTCTCTTTTTCTCTTCGTCTTGTTCACTCCCTATGTCTGTCCAGTACTCTTCTGCAGGAAGCTCAGTCTGAATGGACTCAATTGAATGGCCTCCTTTTCCAACAACAGTTGTCAGGGAGAGGAACCCCCATGAGTATGGATCCCAAAACTCCACATACAACCCCATGTACCCCTCGCTTTTGCCTAGCCTACAGAAAACCCCAAAAGCAAATGGAAAATAGCTCAACTATAAAACAAATTTGGAGAGAATTAATTGGAAGCAAGTAGCACAGACTTGTTGTGTCTATGTGTTTATTGACTAAAATGATAATATATGATTGTGACCTATGTAAATGTGTAGTACTGGTTTGGACCTTCTTATTTAGGATGTTATACAACTATATTTTTTAAAGCTATTTGTATTATTATTTTTCTAGCATTTAAAATCACTACACTGAATTTTGTCTGTGCAAGATTTCCTTAATAGGAGACTTGTCACTAAAATTCACTTTTTATTTATTTTACTATTTATTTATCTCCTGAACTGCTTCTTATAAATAGTGTGACTGTTGATGTTAGTGCCTTTCAAAACTCATTTGTATCTAGGGATAGTTTAGTATCTGCTGTACATAATTTGCTTGCATGTTTTTGAAATTTGGGAGTAAAAGCAGAGCATCTCAGAGGATGCAGACATGCTAAATACATGCTATATTCAAACAGAAAGCAGGTGTGCCCCCTGTAAATTTACAAGTCATGTAAATAAGAAATTATCATTTAAAACATGATTGGACAGAATAGAAATGACTCACATTTAAATAAAAAAATGCCAAAAGAAGAAAATTTGTATTGTATGTAGAAAAATTTGGTAAAATGTTGTACAGTCATTTCACCCTTATATTCAAACCCAAATCACATTGCTACTTAAAATGCAGTCCTTAAAAAGGGTTCTGACAGGGAGGGTTTCATGGAGCTTTAGTATACACATTCACAGTGTTGGTGTTTTCACATTTCACTTTGTAATGTTTTGGAGTCTTATGTTCCACTTAAGTGTTCTCTGGGTGTCTTCCAGAACTGCCTGGTTTGATTTTGCATCCAGTTAGGTTTAGCTGGGTTTTTTATATTATTTGTTTTACAATTGTCTTTTCTTTGATATTTAAGCCATAATTGTTTTTACATAGCATTTTAAAAGTTAGTTTTGGTTATTTCCAAGTGTAGTTCTTCCAAAAGTGTATTGGTTGTAGAGATCCAATTGAGTGGTCAATACATGCTCCCGATTTAACCACTTTGGATTTCTTTGAGTATGCACTTCTTAAAGTCAGAACTGTTAATGCTTGTGTTAGTTCACCAGAAATGGAAGAAATGGATAGGCTTAACATTTAAACATATAGACAACACATCAAACATGATCTGTAGCTCTTACGGACAATTTCTGGTTTTACATAAAATCAGCATGTATGTTGGTGCCATGGCCATGTAGCAATTTTATTGTATCCATCTCTAGAACCATTAGCATTTGTATTTAATCCAAGTAGACAAACAAATCTTTAACATTGTTATTCTTTATATATTCATTGTGATTAAGATTTGTTATATTTATTATAATTATAGTTTTCCCATCAGTAACTAAGAAATTTGTTCTTAGTCTGACCTAATACATCATACATCATAGACCTTTTTATATGGCTTATCCAGCCCTGCATGTCTTCCGAAATTATGTCCATACACCCAGCAGCTATTGTATCTAAATGAGATATTGGTTCATGTGGCAAGTGGTCAAAACCCTCCATCTCTATGTGGAAATCTAAATAGGTTTCAGGAAAACGGAGCATGGCAGCAAGAATAACAGCATTATTCTGGAATAGGCTGTGAATCACTCAACAATAGTCAAGGACCACTTTGTTTCATAAAATGTCTTTTTTTCCCCACTATGCCTCTTGCTACATCAATTTTCTTAACGTCAACAAAGGAAAAATAAATGGCAGTCTAAAGGCTTTTTTTTTTTTTACATATTATTATATGCTGGAATGACAGTTAAGTGTTTGTTTTCATAAGGTTAACAAACCGAAATATATTAAAATGTATTTATTATTGTACCAAGTGTTTCTGTATCCTCTGGGTTAAGATTGGCATTGCATTGCAAATAAAGGCAAGTACATATTTTGCCTGAACATCTAAAAATGTACACATGACTTTATCCTAAGTGGTCTTCTTTTGAATTTAAGAAAAAGTGGTAATTAAAATGTATTTTATATTAAAGTACTATGAAATTATATATATATATATATATATGATTGTTATATATATATATATATATATATATATATATATATATATATATATATATATATATATATATATATATATATATATGATTGTTGGGTCTTGTGTTAGTGTAATAGAAATTATGTGTGTTGGCATATTAACATTATAAATAAAAAAAAAGTCCCTGTGTTCAATTCTTTCAGTAGTCATTGTCAGTAATGCTTATTCTCTTATCAGACACCACAAATACATTAGATAATGCCATTACGTATGTTACAGCCCAATGATGCCCTGTCTGATACAGATGATCTCATATATAGAGTATATATATTTATATATATATATTAAAATATATACTGCTTCATTACGCTGTTCACCAAATTTCCTCACCTTGGACAGTTTGAGACAGGTTGCACATGTGGAAGCAGTCAATAATAACCACTCTTTATTTTAGAGTTAATAAGTCGACAAATCTTCCTTTAAATCACACTTCATTTGCAAACAACCATAAAAAAACAGCATTCCTTCCACTGAACTTGACCTGAACTCTTACTTTTATCTATTAAACTGCCACTGAACTGGAGAACTGACCAAACCGAATCAAAGACTTTCCCTTTTACGGGGAATAGCTATCTGTAACACACACACACACACACACACACACACACACACACACACACACACACACACACACACACACACACCACTGTTCTACATTCCTTTTTATTAATGAGGGTGCTACTTGTCTGCTTGGAGCTCTGTTCCTTCTGTTATCTCGTTCTATTTCTTACACACTGTCCCGGCAGAAGCACAGAGCTCATTAATCTATTTCCTCTTGTCTCAGTGAGCTTAAACACACTGTTTCTAATTTTGGTCCTGTGCATTCATGTATTTAGTAATGGTTAAAACCTTTTTGGCTCCAAAAAAATGCCTGCTCTCATATACTGTATTTAAAACATCAAAGTGAGGATACATTAGCTTACTGAAAACTGATAGAGAATGTCTTTCTTGATTAACAGAAATGGTTTCCAGACAGTGGCTTTAGACCTACATTAGTTTTTCATCTGAAACCTCTTCTTTCCTTCTTTAGCCTTCCCTTTTAATCTTGTTGTTTGTCATCTCAATCTCTAACCTGATGTTCTTGCACTGTTTGGGTGATAAAGGTGATTTACTTTGGGTTTACAGCCAGATGGATTGCAAACACATAGCAATATCAGGCCAAACCCAGTTTCCCAGCATGTTGCTGCAGTTGGTAATGGTTTATTAAAATTGAAGTTCAATCATATTGATTTATAATGCACATTTTACTACAGTACATTGTCTAGAAACAGCTTTACAGTTTTTTAATTAACACAAAAAACACAAAAGTAAATAAGTGTGTTTTAAATAGTAATGATTCAAAAATGTAAACAATAACAGGAAAGCCAAAGTTTAGCTCATTTTCTAGGGGCTAAAAGTAAACCAGCCCCTTGAGAGCAGAATTGACATGTTTAATTATACAACTGAATAACTTAACTCAGATACTGCAGAGCCTGATGGTGTGGGATTTTATATTTTGATAATAAAATTTTGTAATAATTGTGAATTCTAACTGGTAGTGGTGGCAAGTTTGATAAAACAGGCTAATATGATCAAACTTTCCGGTTCTAGTCAACACTTTAGTTGCAGCATTTTGAACAATTTGTAGTGTATGTAATGTTTTTTCTTGTGATTTACAATAATCTTACCTTTAAGTTATTCAAAAAAAGATTTTTTCTGCATCTTGGAGGGAGAGCACATTTTTTAACTTTGAAATATTGTGAAGGTGATAAAATGACACATAGACATGACACATAGATTACTTACAAATAAACTGGGTCTGATTAAAAAGTCTGAATTTAAATTTAATATTGAAGCTGTTTCTGGGCTATGCTGAGATGGATGCACTTCATGAATGTTATTAGCATAAAGATGGCAGTTTAGCTGGTTGAAGGAAAGACAAAATGGATGTTTAATATAATATAGCTGCAGATTTATTTATTTACTAGCCTCTTAGTTATGCCATTACAAGTATAAAACATATTCCTACAACATGGGTGGCATGGTGACATAGTAGTTAGCATGTTTGCCTCTCAGCACTGAGGATGCAGGTTTGAATCCCAATCTGAGTGGAGTTTCCATGTTCTCCTCGTGTCTGTGTGGGTTTCTTCTAGCTTCTGCAGTTTCCTCCCACAGTCCAAAGACATAGGTTTAAGGTAAATGGAATGGTCTAAATTGCCCCATATAGAGAGGGTTTGTCTGAGTGGGTGTGTGTGAGTGAGTGTGTGCCCAGCAATGAATTGGCGCCCTGTCCAATGTGTATCTGCCCAGCACCTGAAATGTTCTTCCCTGGGTAGGCATGGGGAACCCCCCACGACCCTAGTAGAGGATTAAGCGGAAGATAATGAATGAATGAATGAATGAATGAATGAATGGAAGAAAATGAATGAAAAATTAATGAAAGAAATGAAAGAAAATGAATGAAAACATGAAGCAGTTCTATATAGAGGCTATAAGGCTATGAAGCAGTTCTATATATCTATATAAATTAAGAATATTCTACAGGGAACTGTGGAAGATTAATTAAGTGACCATAACCATTTGCTGCACAATTGGCTCACTCCAGAAACTGGAAGGTTATCATTACATTGCCACACATTGGGATTAATAAATTATATTTTTCTAATAAATAAAAAAATCATGTCTCTGATTTAACTGGGTTTTTGTAATGGTATCTGATGATGGTTTAACAAAATTTTTTAAGGGTTTTCAAATTTTTAAACACCACTATATTTGGAGCTTTATTGCATATTGGCTGTTTTTTGTTATTGGTAACTGTCTGTTTTTATTGCTGAAAGAACAAGATTAGCTATTTGGACCTCCCAAAATCTGACTATTTATTTCACAAAGTAAATGCTTTAGTCAGGCAAATGTATAAACAATGTAGAGACAGGCATGAAGCAGAGTTTATTTCAGCTGGCCCCGGAGACAACAAAGCCTTTCTCCCCGGAGTTTAGGGGGAAAAATGTAACTGTTCAGTTGTGTAAACATCAGTGTAGCTTTTAATGTTTGGTTGGATTAAAATTTATCATTTTAGTTATTTGATACACAAGTTTTTAATTCCTGACAAGTTTAGGTAGGAAGAATAAACAAATCTACCTCTATTCCACAATGTTCTTTCTAACTGTGTGTGTTTGTGTGTCGGTGTGTATGGTGGTGTGTTTGTGTATGTGCATGTATTTGTGTGTGTGTTTCTTTTAGTTTGACACCTGTCCCTGAACCTCACTCTTCTTCACGGCTGTCTCAGGCACTAATTGCTGATTTGGCATAGTTATTCTGAAAACATTCCAAGGTCCAGTTACAGATGAAGACCATTAACACACACATGCATGAACACATGGACATACTCATGTACACCTTACTTCAAACCAGCCATTACAGTTAAAGGAGCCCATGTTTTGCTTATGAGACCCTAAAAAAATAGTTTTTTCTTAACCCCGTAATAAAAAGGTTTTTAATTTGAACACCTGAAACAAAATATTAATGAAACTTGATCTCTGCAGAATCTGTCTGTTCTAACTGTTTGCTTTTATTATTTTATGTCATTTGATGAAATGTTAACCTTCCAAAAATCTCATCTCATTATCTTCCTATTAATTATTTACTAGGGTTGTGTGTTCCCCATGCCTATCCAGGGGAGAACATTTTGCATGATAGGCAGATACATCCAATCAGGATGCCAATCCATCGCTGGGCACACTCACTCACACAGTCACACACACATACACACTATGTAGAAGTAACTTAGATAGGGGCAATTTGGAGCAGCCAATTCACCTTGAATCCATGTTTTTGTATAGTAGGATGAAATTGGAGAACCCATTGGAAAGCCACACAACTGGAAGAAAATGAAAAGAAGAAAGTATTTGGTGATTTTGAAGAAAGGCAGGCTGGATCTTTCAACATTTGCAGGTTTTGTCCATGTCTGTGTGGGTTTCCTATAGACATTTTTGTTTTATCCCACAGTCCAAAAACATTCATGTTATCTGGAGAATGTAAATTGTCCATTTGGTGTGAATTTGTGAGTTCTGACTGTATTTATGTGTGACTGCCTTCATATGGACTAATGAACTGTCCAGGTTTTTTTCCTATTTTTATTTGGGATAGCATTCCCTTTAGTGTTATAATTATGTGGTGTTGCCGAAACATAACAATTTCAAATGACCAAGTCATTTAAAAAATCTTTTTATCATGGTTGCTAATAAGTGAAAGTTTTATTTTGTATTTACACAGACACACTTACCTGCTGAACTGCTCTAATAAGTTCGTACCTAATTCCTCCAATTTTATGTGGAACAGTCTTACTCATCTTTAGTCCTGGATACAAAGTTCACATTCTCCCTAGCTGGAACGCATTGCCACAGCATTGCTAAGTCTCCTCACTCAGAGGCTCAGTAAACACATTCTCTACTCAGCTAGGTGGGGAGTCCCCATCCTCACCCAACCGCCTAGCCAGAGAGCCAATAACTTTGTGCAAGGCTCCAGGCTGATGTTATGTTTGACACATTGATTCTCTTACAGCCTCTCCCTCTCACTTTCTTGTCATTTTTGTTCCCCTCCTCCATCCATCCTGCTTTTCCTCTGTGCGTCATAAGAGTTGGTGTCTGCTGGCAGCTTTTTTAATAGGACTAAAAAATGTCGCTGGAGTGCCGTCAAACACCACAGACTAATGGTAAACAGCTAGACTGGTCAGGCCCACTCACTGCTCTCTTGCTTTCTTACTGTCTCGCTCTCACTCTCGCTCACACTCACACAAAAAGTTCAGTCATATATCAGTAGGTCTCCATATTTAACTGTTATTATATTTAGTATAAAATGGCATTAAAAAGAATTTACACCATGGTCTATAGCTATGGTTTACTGATTTTCAAAATAATAGGTTAGCACATCTTAAACAGGAAAAAAAAACACATGAGGAATATTGGCTGTCTCTTATTTTACAATGACGCTTTAGTTTATTGAGGTTTGTGGGCAAATATTTACGTACGGCTCTGACACAGACTTTCAGTTGGGTTGAGGTCTGGACTTTATGGGGCAATTGCAAAACTAAATTCTTTTCCTTTTCATCCATTTTGTTGTAACTTTGCCTGTATACTAGTGACCATTGTAACGTTGCATGGCCCAGTATTGGCCTAGCTTAAGAACATTCCAAAAGTCCTGTGGTTTATTCAATTGCAACTTCACCATGCTGCCATATTCTTTAAAAAAATCTTCCAAGATTCTTCCAAATATTCTTACAAACAAGACACACTGTCATGAACTCAACTATTTAACATGCTTAGTCCTAAAGTCTGTGACTAATGCTAAATGAGGCCTTGTTTCTATCCAAAATAACCATAGTCTTAGAATTCCCAATAATCAGCACACTTTAATCAACCATTTTCAACACACACACATATACACATGTGTGTGTGTGTGTGTGTGTGTGTGTGTGTGTAGCTCACTTTTTATTATTTATTATTTTAGCATGTGTGTGTGGTAACCATGTGCACTTCTGACCATGGTTAACCAACAAAATTACAGTGTAACATGGCAAGACATGAATCCATCACATTTCATACACACACACAAATACATAAAAATGGGGTCTCTACTTTTAGGTTTGTTTATGCAGAGAGCCAATTTGGTCCATTCCTCTGGTCAAACATTTAAGTGTGTTGACTAGATACAGAACCGCACAGACTACAGAAAAAAAACATGCACAAGCCCCAATAAGAAATCCACAGCCCTTGAAATACTGCTTAACCCATAACTAGTTCACCACAGTGATGCTATGGTTGGTATGTAGAAAGGCCTAAACATAGCTCTGCACCTGTAAAGCTATAAAATCTGCATCCACATAAGGCAGGAAAAATACAAATTCCTTTAGAAAAAAATAATAATAACAGCCTGAACTGCACACAAACTAGTGTATTACTGGATGTAATGTGAAATTTGAGAAAAAGTAGTTAGTTTTAAAGATCATTTAAAGACCATTCTTGCATTACTGTGTCCCAGTGCTGAAAATGAAAATGAAGTGCATGGGCGTATTTTAGGTACCTCTAATGTGGAATAACTTGAATAGCTCACACAGACAATCCAGTTCATCAAATACCTTTGAATTAAACCAAAATTGATACATCAACTCTTTAATTTAACATCCACATCAAACCTTAAATATGCTGTTCTGGTTGAATGAACAAAATGCCACTGACCTACTCAAATCTTGTAAAATACTTTCTTAGAAGTTGGAGCTGCAAAGAGAGAGAATAACTAAGAATGGAATGTTAAAAGCCCATAGGTTTAATGTGAATGTGCCCCAATACTTTTTTATACAGATAGTTCAGCTGATGGACAATCTGATCAAAATAAAATACTGTGCAAAAAGACATTGTTTGGAACTGGTACAGAAAAGGGAAGTGCAAAACATACCAAACATTTATCGTCACTTATTGTACAATTACTGCCAATGTGGAGGCTTCATCAAAATGAACTCACAAACACTGTTAGATTCATCTGTAAATGTGATGCAGCCTTTTTTGTAAAACAAAAATTTGTTGCTTGAATTATTGAAAACAAGATCCACCCAAATCCATGCTCATATTTTCGGAAGATTAAAGTTATTTAATTGTATAATATAGTGAAAATACATTGGTCAGATTGTTGGTACATTTCTATTGTTTTTTATATTTTGTTACTTTGTTTTGGCAAAATGAATATCTTTATTTGTCATGCTTTTAAAGCTCCTTTTCAGTTTTGAGTTTGAGTTTTAAACATGCCATTTAGACAATAATTTTGTTCTGTGTTAAAATTCATCTGGAGTGCATGGTGCTTATTATAATAAACTCCTTTACTTTAACAGCTACCTGGTTTCCCATGGTTGTATCGCTTTACTCATCTGGATCGCAGAGCATGACAACATGATATCTCCAATATATTGCAGTACAGTTCATTCTGGTAAGCTGTATGTTTTCCTCTTTGCCCTCGATTAGCTTCTTAACTTAGCATTAGTTCTTTAGTCACTCAGGCAGCAGACATGCTGGTCTGTTCAGTGCTAGCTCCTTAGCTTGGCATAGTCTCTTAGTGTTTCATACAACTGAGGTTCTGCTTTGTTTGCTATTTACCTCCTGGTTTTGGGGTAGTGTAGCTTTAGCATAGCATGCTCCCTAGATTGCTGTTTTTTTGTGTTGTATCCCAGGCCTAACTTTCTCAGTTCCGCCCCCTCTGCAGTTCTAGGAGTTTGAGTCGTGTCAAACAACACCTCTTTCCCATGATTTATTCATAATAATGCCCTAAATTGTTTTAATATACTTAATACCATCCATCCATTATCTTCTACTTTATTCTTTACTAGGGTTGTGGGTGTGTGTGGGTGTGTATGTGGGCGCAAATCCATCGCTGGGCACACACTCACTCACACAGACACACACAAACACACTATATGGGGTAATTTGAAGAATTCTGTAGACCTTGATCCATGTTTTGAACTGTGGGAGGAAACCAGAGAACCCTGAGGAAACCCACACGGACACGGGGAGAACATGGAAACTCCACCCAGATTGGGATTCAAATTGGGAATCCCTAGTGCTAAGAGGCGAATGTGCTAACCACTAAGCCACCGTGCCGCCCTATATACTTAATACTAATATACTTAACGTACAATTCTGGAACATACACTGCTGATGCAATATACCTTAATCTAGATTATTATTGATTTAATAGAAGCTAGTGAGCTAAATCTATTTAATAGAAGCAAATGTCTAGCAATGTGTACCACAAAAATATGTAAAAAATTAAGTACATTTATATAATTAACAAATTTATTAAGAAATATATTTTATAAAATGTAGTTTTATCACTACATGCATAGTAAAAAACAGTGAGAACAGAAAAAATAAAGTGAGGAATTGCAGGACGTAAACTGCCCAAGCGCAAACATACTGTGGCTTTGCAAAGAAAACAAACACTCTGCCTCCTCCAAGCACTCTTTACTTAGTTGTGAAAGAACCTCTCCATCTTTACAAACATGCTCACAAATACACACAATGTATGCGTGTGTTTCTTGAGGACTCTGGGGAAGTACAGTTCGCTCCACTTCTGATCATATTAAAGACTTTAGACCCCAGGGAGCCTGCAGGACTTTAGCGCACAAACACACACACACACACACACACACACACACACACACACACACACAAACACACACACTTTGGGCTAAACCATACTCTTGTTTTTTTTCTTGTTTTGCTGTCATGTGCTGTAAGTTTTTTAAACTTTGCAATTCGGATGTATTTATAACTTCTATCGTCAAAAATGCAACATCAAATGTCAACTTTGAATGAGACTTACAAATCATTTTCATTATATTCCTAAGCCACTTATAATGTTCTGCTTAAGATGATTATATATTGGTTAAATCCAGTTGGCTAAAGCAGCAAAACATATGTATTAATATCAGCATGTATTCAATAACACAGACAAAATGTACAAAGTGCATAAAATATGTTTGTGATGTTTATTGAAAATATTTTGAATGACAACAGAGTTGTGTCAGGCACATTTCTGCCATTGTTGAAAAATGGTCCACCACCAGTACGGGGTGAAAATGAAACAAAACGGAATGATCCAGAATGGGGATAAAGAAAAAAACATTTATACAGAATTGTTAGTGAACACTGTTTGTCCATTACTGTGTTAAAAGAAAAGAGAAGTACATAGAGGCTTAATAACCTGGGTAATTATTACAGTAAATAAAAATTTTTAAAAATCTACATGGAATGCATTGCTTACCTAACTCAGTTTGTATGAGAATACTGCAAAAATCAATCTTATTCCTATCCTCGACCTATGTAAATCTACTCAACATATGTTTTTTTGGAAATTTAAACTATTATTAAATATCTTCTAATAAGAGCTGACTGGCATGATCACATAAAATAAAAAAGAAAGAAAAAAGGTGAATAAAAGTTGAAATAATGAAGCATGGTCAGAGGACCGTATTGCTAATCTCTCCAGCTTGTTTAGAAGTGGTGGGAAAACCAATGTCTGGAAGAGAATGTAAACATTTTCACTGTAATTGAACCCTTTTCAACCCCAAAACACTTCTTGGTACATCCATATTAGAATACAAAAGTATCATAGACCTGATGCCTTTGCATGTGCAGCTACACAAGGTAATTCATAAATACATTGCAATAAATATTCCTGGAGAAAGGACCTGTGTCCAAGTGCTGGAGGAGGTGCAGGGCCTTCAGTAGTAGATTAGGGGACATGGAGGCGAGGACAAAGGACAGATGTTAGCCAAGAGGAAAAAAAAGCATTATTTATCAATCAAACTTCAAACATTCTCTTCTTTGGGAGAGAAGCTTCTTGAAGAGAATAAGACAGGATGCACAATTTTCATTTTTGGATACTGTAATCCAAGTAAAAATGTAATGAAGTGCTTTTCAAATTTGCTAAATGAAACACCCTGCTTATGTCCGTGCTGCGTTTGTTGTACATTCAAAACCTTGAAAAAATCGAACCCTCTTTTTAGGGCCAGGCACTTGATCATTAAAAAATGGGCCTACAAATCTTAAGAGTGTTTGGCAAAAAGTGAGTGATTGCTAAACAGATATGAAATTGTTTTAGCAGCGTGTCCATTGTCTTATTGTTTCATCCTTATTGCCAGTTGTCTGTTCAAGCAAAACTGTCTAAAAAACACCCTGAGACTCTATATGCCCATCCCAGCATGCTTTTTTGGCATGCTTTTTACAATAACCAGAGTCACGAGACAACAATACACTCTTAGTTCAATGAGAAATAGAGTATCCATACTTAACATATGTAGAAAGAAACTTTTGAAACTTCACAATTATAGTGATGGAAAATTACCTCGCAGTTGTTCAACTTTAGCAGATATAAAAAAAACAACAACCACAAACTTTATAAAACTGTTTAAACATATAGCTGTTAAATGATGTTGTTTGGGTTATAACCAGTAAGCCTTCCTTCATTTCAAGACACAGAACATGTAGGACCACAGTGTTCATTCTCAGAGACAGTGCTGTACCAATTTATATGTATTAGTTCTAGTATAAAATATGAAGACAGTTTTACTAATTGCCTTTTTGCTCTTCTCAAAGCAAATTGCTAAACTTTATACCTCATTCTCAAATCTTGATTATGAGATTGTTTGATTACGGCAGCGATTGTTCTACTGAGAAAATCCACTGTGGTCCTCATCTTCCAAAACTTAACACTGAGATCACAGTGACAAGCAAAACATGTGGCATTCTCTGTTTAAATCTCTAATTTTAACGTCTGGTTCATTCGTATTACATTGGCACCCATGTTGGCAATAGTTCTGTTAAACATTCTAGCCACTGTAAACAAAGAATTAAAACAAAAAGTCACAAAAATAAAAATAAAACAAATCCACTTGCGAAAATAATGCTGTACCTTTGTGGTAAATAACTTAAATGCAACAAATCAAAACCTTTGTTTACAGTACCAAACCCCAGACTTTTAGATCTTAAAAACCTTATGTTAACTCTATAAATAGATTTACAAATATACATGTTAAGTCAAATAAACCTTTGTTTAGCTTTTTAAGATTAAATGTTTACATTACCTTGACAACGTATGCTCTTTTGCAATGCATTATCGATTTGAACTTATATTTAAAAATCATTTCTTTCTTTTACATACACTGTTTTTGACTGTAATATGATACATATTTATAGATATATTTACAATATAAAATTTAGATCCATACAAATCACAAAATTAAATCTCCCCCAAAACAAATCTGGGTTTTTTTCTTTAAGAACTGGCACGACAAAATGTCTTATGAAAAAGGTAAATGGGATAATAAAATGAAACTGGCCATGTGTTTTAAAAGAGCTGGTTTAAAGGTGATGTTGGAAAAAATGTCCCCATTTTTGAAATGGCACTTTGTGTGTCACTCCAACTTCCTGCGTTTGAAAAGTTTGACTGTTTTTTCAGTGCCATCTCACTGTTTTACGCTTGTTCTGTAGGCACGGAAATGTTTTACTCTTCAAAAATGCAAAGATCAAAGATATAGTAAAAAACAGGAATTCTCTTTGAAGTAGGGAAAAAAAGAATGTTGGCGTGCAAGCAGGTCAGAAGGAAGAGGACAAGAGTGATGGTGATGTCCACAGTGGACCCAAGGCCCTCTTCCTTTTTAGGTTGTTTAAAGTTTTCATAATGCCATTATTTAGTCAGTTTTGAAGTGCTGATGTCTATACGACAATTTCCATGTATAGTTAACCACTGTGTACACCCATAGGGTGCTACTGCATTTACGCCATTCATATGATTCCTTGTTAATGTTTTTAGGCTTTCAATGTCCTTATCACGCCGTTGCTATGGTGGTGTTTAAGAAGGCATGGCTCGTCAGGCAGGGGGTCATGAGCAAACACAGAGTCATCTCCAGAGGAGCAGGTGCTGTTAGAGTCAGGACAGGTGGGTGAGTACTGCTCAAACGGTACTGAAAGATCCAAATACTCCTGCAGAGATCACACATACATACATTAGGATCTCTCTTAATGCATAACAGCTGAGTATATCTCTGCAGACAGGGAGTAGAAACATAATAGCAGGAGGGAAAGAACAGATGGAGTGAGAATATGAGAGTGCTCTTACATCAGTTGATGTCATGGATAGCACTCTGTCATGATCCTCCACCAGTTGTCTGAATGTGGGTCTCTGAGATGGAACAGCATGCCAACATTCCCGCATGATCATATACCTATGACAAATTAACATGATTGTCATAAAAAATACAATTTAAAATGCCTCAAAAATAAATGTATGACAATAATTATGATACATATACTGTAACTAATGTTAGTCTTTATTAGAGTAGTGCTGGCAGAACTTGCACAATAGTTTGTCAGAGTAATGTTATATGAATGATAAGCAAAACAAAGAAAGTATATTTGCACTAAAATAGGATTAGTCTACTAGATATTTAATAATTAAGGAATGAATGAGGTCATTGACAGGATTCAAATCTCTGTGCAATGTACATTTTCTGTCCGTTTTCATTGTACCACTCACATTTCAGCGGCAAAATAACAACCACTTACAATTTTATTTGAACTATTTAGCTCTTAATTGGTGTTCAAAACATATTGACATTTATATTTCAGGTTTGTGCAAAACTGCATTTTTTTTCATTTCAATGTGTTATTGTGTATATGTGTATAAAATACTTAATTTTAATGAAATTTAATTTAAAATTATTTGCAATTGTCACAAACGTCCCAACTTAACAGTTGGAGTCAGCCATATTACAGCTCCCCACCTCAGTGGACCTGGGATTTGAACGCACAACCTTCAGATCAATAGCCCAACAACCTAACTACTGATATCCATCCATCCATTATCTCCCGCTTTATCCTATATATTTTTAGAAATCTGAATAACACATACATAACATGAACCAAAATTGTGCAAACCTTTAGATAGAAATGTAGATGTGAAATATTATTTAAGCTAAACAGAAATGAAGTAACACAGACTTAAATGCTTTAAGTGGGTATTTTTAAAGACATACAGTTCATGAGTGCAGTTGGCAGGTTTGTCCATTCGATGGCCCTCTTTAAGCAGCTTGAAAAGCTCCTCTACAGGGATCCCAGGGTAAGGAGAGCCCCCCAGAGTGAAGATCTCCCACAGCAACACCCCATATGACCAGCTGAAAAAGATCAAGAAGAGCCTTATGTGCAAACCCGCCAGAACTTACAGTTTGTATATTAAAAGAACAACTCTGCTTTGAAGATAGTATTGTAGGAATTACTTTAATTACAGTTTGCAGGCATGTAGATATGTATTTATTATTTTTTTTTAGCTCAGAGTAAATTATGCATGAACCTTCAGTGATTAAAAAGCAGTGCCCATAAATTCCACAAAATGCATTCAACAGCATTCTGACTTTGCATGACCTGCATAGTTCCCTGATCTCAAAATTAAAAAGCTGGTCTGGAGAGTCAGAGGAAGGTAAAAGCCAATTTCTGCAGAATAACTGGGTTATGCTCCGTTAGAGGATTGAAACATTCCTACCAATTCCTACCAAGGTTTTTTTTTTTTTTTTTTTTCAAAACTGCACACTAGAAAATGAATGTATCTTTAGAGCAACACATGGTACAAAGTTTAAATATACTGGAAAAACACTTAAAAATGTATAAGTATGACCAATAACATATACAGAACCACATGTTTACATGTCAAAAAATTCGTACATGTCTGTTAGCATTACTCCTCCCACTCCCAATTTAGTGGAAGTGAGAGGCCAGTGCCATAGATGCTCAGCTGGCCTAAAGTCTATTGAGCTGTGTGTGTGTGTGTGTGTGTGTGTGTGTGTGTGTGTGTGTGTGTGTGTGTGTGTGTGTGTTTGACAAGCTGTTCTGTTAACTTAGGGTTCTTTTGTTTGGACCTATTCCATCCACACCCCTACCGAGCAGTGCTAATCAAATTAGCAACACTGAAAGACAACAGGAGCTAAGAGCCAGCTCTTGTTAGCAAGCTAAATTCTCTTTCTATTTCTAACCATAAAACATTTTGTATGAAGCACTATGAGTGCTAAATAATTGGCCTATCATCACATCAGTATACATTAATTAGCTTTATGTCAGACCCCTAGCTTATTCACAGACATCAGCAGGCAAGGCAGCTACAGGTCTACGGGGGTGCACAATCACATACTGTATACATCAGGGGTGCCCACACTTTTCTGGCCCGAGATCTACTTTTCCATTGGACAGGCCATCGAGATCTACCGGGGTCAATCTCTATTTTTTAGGCTTTTATATTGAAACCTGTTTACACACATCATGTTAGTATTGTCGAATCTGTCAGAATTGCTCTTTTATTAAACACATTCCAGCAAATAGCATGGAGAAAACCTGATTTTAGTTAAACACACAGTATACAGCACAAATGTAGAACAATCACTGTAACTCACATTTCCCCAAACATCCATCCATCCATCCATCCATCCATACATTATCTTCCACTTTATCCTCTATTAGGGTCGTGTGGGGGTTCACCATGCCCATCCAGGGGAGAACACTTCGGGCACTGGGCAGATACACCCAGGACATGGCACCAATCTATCACTGGGCACACACTCACTTACACAGACTCACTCTATATGGGGCAATTTGGAGAATTCAATTGACCTTGATCCATGTTTTTGGACTGTGGGAGGAAACCGGAGAACCCGGAGGAAAGCCACGTGGACACGGGGAGAACATGCAAACTCCACCCAGATTGGGATTCAAACCGGGAATCCCTAATGCTGAGAGGAGAACATGCTAACCACTAAGCCACTGTACTGCCCCCAAATAGAACATGAACATTAATAAAAGCAAATGCATTTTGAGTTTGACATTGTAAAAAAATATTCACCCCCCCCCCCCCCCCAACTCTAAATGAAAGTGCAACATTTTAGTTCTTTTTGAGCTTCACTCGTCCTTCACTCATCTTGTGAGTCAAATAAAGTGTAAAAACACAAAAAATTGTGTAAAACACAAAAAAAACACAAAAAAAAGTGTAAAAACAATGTAATGTAATGTAATATTAATCTAATGTAGATGATTTAAGCACGGTTGGAAACAGCGAGAGAGACGGGGGGGGGGGGGGGCAGCCTGCTCGCTTGCAGAACGATAAAGATTCAGATTCAGAATGAATCACATTGTGTGTGAATGTGTGCGTACGTGTGTATAAGCGCTTCCGATACTATGCTGTAAAAAAAAACACTGATACGTGATAAATGCTTTTTTTTTTCTTAAACCTCCATCGCGATCTACCTGACACCCCTTCGCGATCGACGTATTGAGCACCCCTGGTATACATAGTAAAAAGCAAACAGGGCTGGTCAACTTATGACTCATGTATTAAGTATTCAGGAATTTAGTGGAGAGTGTTAACGATTGTATCATTTTAATTTTGCAGTAATACTGATTTTAAATTCTTAGCATTCTATCATTCTAGCATGCTTATTATTGCCTTTGTAACAGAATCAAGAGTCGAACATCATGTTGTACTCATAGATCATAAACACATGGGGATCTGTATGCTACAGTATGGACAACAAGTATGCAAAACCTTCTTACATTTTCTTAAACATGTTTTGCTGAGTTTATTGCAAAAGACACTGGTTTCTACCTAACAACATTCCATGGCTAGCTGACAGGCACACTGGAGAAAATGGAATGAAAGACATAATAGATGAAATGAAGGGGAAATCAAAGGGTATGCATGGTATTGAAAACTCACACATCACTCTGGTGCGTGTAGACCCGGTCAAACAGAGCCTCTGGTGCCATCCATTTAACGGGTAAACGACCCTGAAAGAGTAAACAATGGGTCAGATAAAAATGCTGACCTCTCTGAGCAGGCAGACCATAGGATAATGTCAACACGCTGCTTATTTAATCCTTCTACTGTCCTATCTCAAAGGCAGATAAGGCAACACCCCTGCAGTCACCCGGATGTTGAGCTGATTTCACATGTGGCTTCACATACTGTCCAGTCATATGTGCACGCTTGAATTAAGCTGTATAATTGCAAAGTCAATATTATTCTGAGCAGTTTCAATAAATGAGACTTTACAAAATATGCTATTCTCCACTCCACATTTTGGTGAATATGCATTCAATTTAATTTTATTTTTATTGCATTTTTCAAAGATGTCCCATGCATTCTGGATGTGTTTATATATATATAAATACATATATATAAATACATATATATATATATATATATATATATATATATATATATATATATATATATATATATATATATATATATATACACACTCATTAGCCACTTTATTACTTTTTTTTTTACACTGATTGTCCATTTTATCATCTGTACTATAAGATACATTCTACAATTACAAAATACAGTTCTACAATTACCAAATGTGGTTCATCTATTTAAAATATATGAAACAGATACAGTGAGTGCTCCTAATAATAAATTAAAAAATTACATTTTGAATCTAAAATAGTCTTTCTAGATCTTTTTTATTTGGTAGCTGAATAATATAATGAAATGTCTATTCAAAATAATGAATGCTTTAAAGTAATGCCTTTAATGCATTTTAATAGAAACATGCTATTTGATTTACACTTTGTAAGAGTGTCTTTGAATACCTGAAAGTTTATTATTATCTACTAACTATATAAATGCACCTAAATTCTTATGTTTTACTATAATATGATTATGTGCAATATTTGTCATTTAGTTCTTAACTCACATTGGTGGTCTTTTTGTAGTAATCAATATTGTGCACATCTCGGGCCAAACCAAAATCAGCAATTTTCATGACATTATCTTCTGTAACCAGCACATTCCTGGCTGCCAAGTCTCTATGAATACACTGCATAGGACACAAGTAAAATATGTTAATTTTAATTTAATCTTATTTAGTTTATTAATTCATTCATAATTGGATTAATGTGGTACCTTCTGTGATGCCAGGTACTCCATGCCTCTGGCTACTTGGTAAGCACAAGATACCAAGTCCTTAAAAGTCAGAGTCTCATCTGGAATCTTACATGTGTCAAAAGAGTAGTCCATACCAGGTGGTCGGCGTGCACGTAAATACTCCCTTAGGTTTCCTTTGGATGCATACTCAACTATTACATAAAGAGGACCTTCATAAAACATATACAGACAAAGACACACACACACACACACACACACACACACACACACACACACACACACACACACACACACACACACGCACGCACATACGCACACACACACACAGTAACAATTATTCATTTTAGTAAAACACAAGTATTTTTTTCCTGCTACAGGGTTTTTATATGTGAACACTAACCATCTTGTGTACATGCCCCAAGAAGGTTAATGATATTCTTGTGTTTGCCAATCATCTTCATCATCTCCATCTCAGAGACCAGATCTGACAGGTCTTTATCGGTACCATCATCTACAATAAATACATGCAAACCATTTACAAATCACAAATCTGCCTGACTGGCAATATTTAACACCAAGCAGCATGTTGATCCATCTTAGACAGAAACTATGATATTATTTCTGTATTACACACCTTTCAGCATTTTGACTGCAACTGTAATAGGCTTGTTGGGTTTCTCTTTATCAATGCCAATAGCTTCAGCCATCACAACCTGTCCAAAGCATCCTTCCCCAAGAGCCTTTCCCAATGTTAATCTACAGAAACATATGAAAGAACAAAGCACAGTTACTAAGATAAATATTGAATTAAAATACTGCACAATTTTAAAGCAAAAAGAAGGTTTTGAGGGAAAAATGCATTCAGAAATTGCAAAAGTACATTTTTGTAATAATGTAATACAGTTGTCTTTAAGTGAGCCATATATAACAATGTCTACTTGCCCTGATCTGATAAAGCAGTCAGTGGTTTTAATGTTGTGTGCAGCCACAAAATAACACAGAAAAGTAATCAATTAAATACAACAATATAATTCTTTAATGGACTATAATTATTATCCAAAATAGCAGACATTATTTAGAAATAACACGCTTGCCAACATAAATAGCCCAGTTAACAAAAACAATTTAGTTAAAACAGGAATATCTTTTTCTCTCTTTTTCTTTCTCAAACACATAAATACAGAGACTTGCAATTTACACAGTTGTTTTCTACACAGATTATTGTTGGACATAACTGCATTATGTCAAATCTAAAAACAGGACAAATTGTAAAGCAGTGCATCAACTAAGTAATAATACTTAAATAAAAAAGTTGCTGAATTATTTGACAAGTTAAGGTTTCATAGGGTAATTTACCTGATACGAGAAAATTCCCACTTAGGGTCAGAAGGCAGTTCCAACTCTGATACATTGGGAAGCATCGGTCCATCACTAGATGATAGACGAGCAATTCTGACCAGTGGTGTGTTGGAATTCATCGACGAATTAGAATCCAATGACACCTGCTTAAGTGAAGAAACAGAGCAACATATTATCGTCTCTATCAGAGGTGAGTGACTAAATCAGTGTGAGAACGATAGAGGTAAAAATAGAATAAAGGAACAGAGATAAATAAATAAATAAATAAAGAGATTAACCGGTTACAATCATAAAGGTGGTTGAAGTACTCACTGACAGAGGTAAACATGCCAACTTTCTATACACTGTCAACTGTCTTTTAGCCAGAAAGAACTCTAAAGTAAATACTAAATGTGAAGAGCCTGTGGCTGCCAACTACTACATGACGGCACAGGAGGACATATGGAGAGGAACTTTAGGCCACATACAGTAAACTCCACTGTTATTTATTACTGTTATTATTTCCAAAAGGAAACCTGTGATACTGCCAATTCACCTGCGGCTCTCAGTTTTTCACTCTCTATTTCCATTTTGTTTGTACTTTGTCTGTGTTTCTTATCTCTAAATCTCTCCAAGGGGGTTGAAAAATTGCCTGACTTAATGTCAGTTTGAATGATTTCTACTCTTCTTTACTCTTTGTTTTTATGCAGAACAACTATTCTAAAATCTTCCATCTTCCATTTTTTGTTCCTCACTTTCTCTTTTTTCCTTAGTCTTCTGGTGTGAGATCAGTGTTTACAGCGATAGCATCAAAGACCATGGGGAATGATGACTCTATGTTTCAGCTGTCAAGGATGCTTTTGTTTAAAACTCCACTGAGGACTATCTGTGAGACAGTAAGAGCGTGGAGCTCATCATAATCGGACACACATACCAACTCTCCGATACATGTACGCACACTTATACCCTTGTATAAAATGTCAAAACAGGTAGGTAAAAGGATCACCTGTCTTTTTCAAGTAACAACGGTGCAAATGAGACAAAAATTTGAATGGTTTCCAAACCAGTCTTAAGGCCCCTAAGAATGTGTCACAAAATGAAATGCTTGCTCAAATTACATGGCCTTTTTGTAAAAAAGGCTTAAGAAACTACCAATATTCAACAGGAAAATGAAAGCAGTCCGATAATTAGGCATTTTAACAGAATGTGTAAATGTAATTTTGCTAAATTATTGTTTTATATTATTGTTGTATAGTGTTAAATGTTATGTTAATGCGTTTTTTTAATATCAATTATACTAAATATTCATTAATTCAATCAAATCTCTTATGCTAATATGATTTTCCTTATCTTAATTAGGGTTGTGGGAGGTTCTGGAGACTTTTATGTTGGCCAAAAGGTAGTACAACACCACGAGTTGATAAAGTGATTAAGTGATCTATTTTGCCTACTGTGCTTACTCACAGAGGAGTTTGTCCTCCACATTTAACCCATCAATGCAGTGAGACACACACATATACATATACTGGTGAAGTGAGAACACATGCCCGGAGTAGTGGGCAGCCTTATATACAGTGCCCAAGGAGCAATTGGGGCACTTTAGCCATGGTACTTTTTGGGACTGGGAATCAAACTGGGGACTGGTTCCTTAACCACAAAACTATGAATGCCCCAGGTCTCCAGTTTACCTGCATGCAAACACAACTTGTTCACACAAGAAGCGAGTCAGATGATCTGACTTACTTATCCTCAGTGGTAGAAGAAAGTCATGCAGACGGGTAATCATACACAAGTCCACACAAAACGGGTTTGCTTGCCCTGGTTATCCAATCCTTGCTCTTCTTGCAGTGAGGTAATCATACTACCCACTGTGTTGCTTATTGATATTTTTTCACCTAAATTGATTTTGCTTGCTGACTGAAGTGGAAACGGTAACAAAAATCCATGAGGAGCTTATTTTCCAATATCTGCAAATGCTTACAAAAAAATAAATAAAGAAGCCTAACAGCTCCCTGTTCCTGAAATGCCAAATCAAGAAGAAAAATGCTAAACCTTGATATATTGGTCTCTTTAATTAAGCAAAAATGTGGAAGGTCCACTGTCTGAGGATCTTAAAGAAACTGTTTAAACTTAAGCTCTAGAATTCAGAAAGTTTTTATGAAAAGACTGATTAAATGCATCATAATTTGAAGGAAGCATTGTGACATAATGGTCTATACAAACATGCCCACCAATACATCAAGGGAGAAGGAAAGCGGAAGCGGACAGAGTGAGAAATAAATGATAAAAATTCAGGCCAAAATCACTGAGGAAGTACAGCTGCAGCTGCTGCCGTTTAAAATCTTTAAAACAACTGAGTAAGACTGGGTTGCAGTAAAGGTGAAATATGATCCAAACTATGGCTGCCATGGGAGACTATGAATAATCTGTAGTACAATACAAGAATGACAAACTCCCATTCTCTCACTCCTACGCACATGCAGCACACACGCTTACATGCACAGACACACATTTAAATGTTTCATATGTTATGCTGACACACACTTCATATTTAATACTAATATATTTGTTCTTTAGTTACAATGAACACCACTATGCAAATATGTGTGCAAATGCAATAAAACATAAAGATTATTGGATTTAAACTAAAATCAAATAAAAAACAGAGCTTGAAAGTGAAGTAGGGTGATCAAATCTTGTATCTACTTTCTGTTACCTGTCTCTTGAGAGGGAATTTGGAAAGCTTTTGTACAGGTGGAGCAGGCAGGGTTTTTTGTGTGTTCATCCTCATGCGACAGAGAATGATGATAATCACTGTGAGGATGACGAGTACACAGCCAGTTCCGTAGATCAGAAAGTCAGCATAGTCATCCTCTTTTTGTAGTTCCACGTCTGAAAAAGAGGTTTAGAATAAGGTGCTGGAACATAATGCCATTTTACAAATGTTATTTAGTTATAAAATGTAACATTTAAAAATAAAAAAGAGATCATAAACTCTAATAAAATGGATTAGTAAACTCTTCTGTATCAGAGCTCTATTAATACTCTACTGTCATTAAGCCTAAAGACAATTCACAGCCTCATTACAAACTAATTACTGAGCCGTCATGTTCCCTCACAGGTACACAAATCCCATAATGCTGATCTCCCAAGGGACAACAGTTACTTAGGCTACATCCCAAGCTCCCAATTTAAGGCCATGAAAAATGAGCAAAGGGTTTTTAATTAAGGAACTGTGTCTGTGTGTTTGTGTGTGTCTGTGTGTGTATTGAGTATTAGAACGTACACGTTACAACATTTACTGCAGCTAAAGTGGAATAATGAAACTGGGTGAAACGACAACAATCCATGAAAATATAACTGAAATAATGAACATATTAACTTACACGATAACATCAGTTTAAAGTTTACAAAAATTATAGTAAGCAATTTAGTAATTAGATGATTTAACTATCAGAAAATAATTTTAAAAGACTTATTGTCATTACAACTATCATTAAAGATAATTTGTTATAAACGTGTTTTGTTTGGAAATGTTTGGAAAGAAGCACTTTTACCACTGTATTACATCATTTTCCATTGATTTTCACCATTTAATTGTTCTAGAATTTGTGCAATTCTTGACTTTAGGTTGCAGCCTCCTTCTCACGATGAGTAAAACATTTTCAAAAGGAGACAGGTCTGGTTTGCAGACAGGTCAAATAAACTTAAGCTTTGTGTTGTACTACACACACACACAATGTGCCTCAAATGTGTTGCAGAAATAATCATGTCCAGTACGACGGTAATAATGCAACCCCATAACATTAAAGATATTGGCTTTTTACAGATTTGGCTGATAAAAAATGTTTTTAAAATTTAAAATAAAATTAAATTTGGGCTCATTTGATCACAAAATAATTTTTTTTTTTTTAAAAGATCTGACAGCTATGTCTCTGTGTAGAATAATTGTACCGATTTTCTTTTTACATCCAGCATTTTTATGTTGCGCTTATTGATGCATCATTAAACCATTGACACTATTTTTTTTAATGTTTGTGTTTGTTTTTAGCACAAAAGCATAATAGTTGTAGTTGGAGGACATGGGGATCACATACATTTAACGTTGCCACCTCCCCAACTTTCCACAAAAATGTGTGTAGTGGAATATGAAGATATGAAGAACCTAAATACTAAAAATTCTATTATAATGTCTGTCAAAAACATTGTCTGAGTCTGTCTATGTTTATCTGCTTACCAAGAATATATGACGGCTCATTTCTATAAGTCTATAAGTAATACTTATATTCTTTATATAGTATAAGTATTAGAATAATATTCTATATATTTTATTCTGCATAGGTTTTACACCTATTTTTTGGAGTATTGCGGGCATCAACTTTAAATGGTGCTCATATTTTCAAAAAAGAATCCAATAAAGTAAAAAAATAAAAAATAAAAAATAAATAAAAATAAATAAATAAATCAATATTACATTGTAATAAAGACAGAATGCAATTATAACACAATTTCACAACCTATGAATTTAAGCATCTATTCATATAAATGTGTATAGTTTATGTTTGTCTAAACATTACCTGCATTTTGATAGAAAGATCTTAGTGAAAATATACATGCAATATAAAAATATGAAAAGATTTTGAAAAATTACAATGTCTAATTATTCTCAGATGATCAAAGAAACAGGCCAAAAATAAAATGTTGTTTGGAGAACAAAATAGATAAGAAGAGAATCCCATGAGACAACAAGTAGAATGAAGTACCTGGTAAGACGGTAAGCCAGGCAGATTGATGTGCAAAGCCAATTGAGTTGCCTGCAAGACATGTGTACTCGCCCGCATCCTCAAAGGACACATTGGTCAGGAAGAGAATCTCCAGCTCCTTATCTGTAGTATTAATCCCCGCAGTCTGAAGAAGGAAGGCGGAAAAGAATAGGAAGAAAGAAACTCATAAACCACAAACAATAAGAAAGGAAAAAAAGAACATGGAGCCCATCACCTAGCAAAAGCAAAGGTTAGCCCATCACCAACAAACACATTGGCAACGTAAATGCAAAGTAACAGCCCTGCTGTAGGGAGAAAGTAAAGAAAAATCCATTTCCACTGTCACCAGTCCATGTGGAATCAGCATTCATCAGAGGACTCCCAGGATGGGGGTTGACCTGTCAGAGTGATTGTTTTATTTTTAGTACCCTTTAATGACTGTGTCTCCACTGGGTCTGTTTCTTATTTAAACTCAAATTACTTCATAGTGAGGTGACCATTAATGACTTTAAAGTTTTCTTTAGTTAGGACTGCCATCCCATCACCAGAGAGCAGCCGTGTGTGTATGAATGAGATTCAATTAGGGCTAGCAGTATATGGGACATCGATGTGAATTTGTGTGGTACACTTCTGGTTCCTATCATTAAAGGGCCAGCTCTTGTGTTTTGCATCGAATAGAAAAAATAAAGAAGTGAGAGGTGAATTAAAACACACTCGTGTGCACACACACACTCACAGAAACACACACACAGACCTCCACCGCATACAGATGCTCTTTTGTCAGAACATATCTGGCACACAGCCAATTCATGAGAAGCGAGAGAATAAAGCAGACCCCAGATCACCACCACAGAAGGGAGCATGTTATTGAGCGCTGCTGTTCATGGGGTGAGAATATTTTTTTGCAGTGTTTGTTGGGGTTTACCTTGTTGGTGCACTGTGAGCCAGAAAGAGATCTCAGACTTGCCTAAAAAGTTGGAACCTGTGCACCAGTACTGGCCTGCATCCTTCTCAGTTACATTCAACAGAGTAAGCTTATTAACATATTCCTTAGCCTTACTAGTCAGATTCTGCAGAAACACACACACATGCACACTTAATTAGGTAGTGGCATAGTCCTTAATATAGTAGTATACGTACTTGGCCAAGAAAAGATTTTGGTACCTATTTTCATTTCTACGATTAGATATTGTTTAAAATAGTTTCTTTAGGCTTTTTTATGATAAGGAATGTCCATGGACTGTCAATAACCAACAAACTTACTAAACCATTAAATAATCTTTTGCAACTGTTAAATAATGAAAACTTTGTATTTAATCTATACCAGGATGAAAACCTTAATTGAGAGAGATGAATTTGTGGCAAATTTTTTTATACTAAAATACTTTAAATTAGTTCTATATATTTTACACCTTTATTTCGATCATTAATATGATCCACCGCATTCTGTCCTTTCTCAGTGTTAATCTTTTACTGTTATGGGGAATGAAGCTTGAACATGGATAAATAACTAGGCCTAGCCACCACAAACATCTCTATCTCTTCTTCTACAAGTATTCCTTGCACATTATTTGTTGAGTTAAGGCTCATTGGAAAGCAAACAGGCCTCATAAAAATAGTTTTAAAAGGCAACTTTTGCCTGGCAGTGTATATAGTAGTGATGTTTTTCCCCCTTCATCTCCTTCTTTCTTTCATACACATATGCCATATGCTTTAATGATAGCTCTTGACGCCGAATTCTGACCAACTCAGAAACCAAACACACATCAAATACAAACATATGTAGAAAACCCACAGAGCTTTGAAGTAGATCTGGGCAATGATAAAGCAAAGAGAAACACTGCAACTTGGTTTCATCCATGCCTTGAAAGTGCTGATCAGTTTAAACACTTTCCCTCTCATTCCCTTAAACATGCTTCTTTAGTCTTTCATTTGCCTTCAATTACACATTGTTTTTTTTCTCTGTCTCTCCTACTCTTGCTCCCAGTTTTCCCCCTCTCTCCAGACTGCGTGCCACACAGAATCTGTCGTTCTTCAATTTTGGCTTGGGGGGATGGTTTTGAGGGTGCGTAGATGAAGCTGTGGGGAAGGGAAAAGTGGGTACGCAGCTCGCAGTAAAATACTGTTTCAATTATGTGGGGAGTTGAAAATAGAGCGGCGGTCTGGCTGGCCGTCGCTTTCCCCTCCTCTGCTTGCTGACTCTGCCCTTCATTTCCCCAAACTCATTTTTTCCATGGCTTTTTCGGGTGCCCCAACCATTGCTCCCTCTCTCCTCCTCCTCTTTTGCGGAGGTAGCAGGGTAGTGGCTGTCTACCCATGCGACGCCAGCATGGCGGTTTACTCAGTCTAAAACATATGTCCACCTCTTTGCTACCCTACTCTTTTTAAATAAGAAAAAAAGGCAGAGAGAGAGAGAGAGTGGGAGAAAAAGGGTGAGAGAGTAAGAGAGAGAGAGAGAGAGAGAGAGAGCGAGAGTGTGTTCTCTCTCAAAACTTTCCTGTAGCAGGTGATAGAGGCATCAAATAGCACTGCAAACATGACATGTGGGACACTACAGTCCATTTCATTTGAAAGTGGATGGCTAAGAATCTTTCCTGTTCATACCTTTCATAACAGCAGTATACTAAAACGTAGTAACCCATTCTCTCGTCCCACTATGCTTTGTTTTGAACAAAAGCGCCATGTTTGGAGTTTTTAGAGTGTAAGGAGTGTTTAGGAGAATGTATTTTAAATGTACAAATGTGCAGTTCAGGGTCGTATATGTTTTATGCTAAAAAAATTTCAACCACCTTGGGACATTACACATTGATTAGCAATAGCTCTTGTTTATTATTAATCCATAGCACCTGTATAATAGAGTACATCTGACGAGTGTAACATAATTTCACAATTTAAGTATGGAAAATTGTTATCTTAAGCTACTTTATAATTAAAATTGTTTCAAATAATTTTAGCAGTTTACTGGTACTTGTACTCAGACTTTCAGACCCATTTTCCAATGCAAATTGGCTGCATGCTGCAGGAAATGTCATCTGTGCCTTGGATAGAGTCCAGAATTAATGTTTTTTTTAATGTTCTACTGCCACAGCAGCTTAGAAATGTCAGATTTTTTTCTCATACATTTTATACATTTTACATATACGTACATACATATGTGTGTGTGTGTGTGTGTGTGTGTGTGTGTGTGTGTGTGTGTGTGTGTGTGTGTGTGTTAAATTTTTAAGTCATTGTAATGCTTATAGTATAAAACTAGGACATGCACCGATCTGGTTTCTGAAATAGATGATTCAGTGCTTTTTCCACACTGCCTTCGTGCATTAAAAGTAACATTATGGTAGTTGAATAGGTAGTAATATCAATGCTGATTTATCAAGTCACATTAATAACTACAACAACAACAGAATTAGATTTACATGTAAACACTTTTAAAGTCTTTTAATCTTGTATTGCATGATTTGCTGTACCTTGAGCACAGTGACATAAGGCGATCCTTTAGGTCCATAACGACTACCATTAACTTCAATATGCCTGAGCCACTGGATGTGAGGTTGAGCGTCACTGTAAACTTTACAGTGGAACTCAACATCACTACCCACCACCACAGTTTGATTGGCCGGCAGACCTGCCTGCAGGATGGGCCGATGAGGAGATCGCTCTGATTGACAAGAGAAAAAATAATTTAAAATGCTTGAAAAGGAATAAAATAGAAATGTAAGTGATGCGACATAATTTGTACAAACATATGCCTTTACCGAGTACATCAAGCTGATATGTATGTTTGATGGTTCCATGTTTGTTTTGCACTACGCAGGTGTAGTTGCCTCTGTCTGATGGAACTGCACTCTCCATGACCAAACTCCATTGCATATCCCGCAGCTGGTGAGAAAAATAGAAAAGTCTGTGTCACATAAAAAAAATGAATAAGTAACTGAAACACAAGTTGTGAAATCGAGAAGCAGTGCAGATTAAACCTATAATATTTGTACAGTTATATTTAGCTCTATTTAACCACATATAAACCTGCTTGTGACACAACACAATGTACAGACAGACACAAACACACACACACACACGCACATGCAAACACACAATTACCTGAATGTTTTGTCATCAGCAGCACTTTCATGGAACATTTAACATCACTAGACCTGGTGCCGACAGTCTACAGAGTGTACTGTTTAGTGTTTACATAAAACCCCCCAGTTATATATACTCATGAACACACACAAACACACACACACACGCACACGAAAAAAGACTAACACCTATCTATGACCATTCTTATGAACACTTCTTTTTCTCTTTATATCTCTTGTATCTGTCACTACTGCTCGTTTAACATTGGAGTGGAAAAAATATGTAACAGTGTAAATATTATGGGCTGTGTTTTAGTACAGTTGCATGGTAACTCTAACCCATATATTCACACAGTGTACATTTGTGCAAGCAACAGGCTGATGTGTTGGAAGTTAGAGAAGTAGAGGAAGCAGGGCACAATAAAATAAGGCATGATGTGAGTTTACAAGATATCATGCTTAGTGCATCTTAAAATCAGGTGAATTCTAAGCTAAAATGGTAATTTAGAGCAATGTGTATAGCACTGACATAAACAATAGAGCCTACATATATACCTACAAATATTATGTAAATCAAATAAAAATAAAATGATAAAATGAAATTAGAAACACAGGTAAAAAACAACATACATATACCTAAAATAATATAATTAATTCAGTTTAAAAAAAACTGTTTTCTGGAATTTAAGAAATATCTGTGTAATACTTTCCTGCCAAAATCTGAAAGAAACATATAATTTGTAACCAAACAAATCTTACTGGATATAACAAATTTATCTTCTAAATTCAACCAAAACAACAACAATGTGTACTTAAAATACTATATTTGCTAAAGTTAAAAACCATCTGACATTCTGCAGAAAATATGAAAGCTGAAATTACCTTTTTTTGTCATTTTGTCTATGTAATGTATAATTTTGTACAATTTTGTTCCGTTTTTGTGCTTAGCTCAATGTCAACATAATGCTATTAAGTTATTTGCACATGCAGTATGCAGTTGTCAATTCATAGGTAGAACTACTTTGATGAGGAGCAATAAAATAGCAAATAATCCAAATGGGGTGTATTTACTTGTATGAATGATAATGCTGCTTTAAATATACAGGACTTTTATACTTCCAATGTTACATGGTAGTAACAATATGGTTGAACCACTGTATGTGTACAAACACATTTTGTATAGCAACATTTTATAAGCACTACAACATAGTGAAGATAAAACAAGCGGTGAATTAATATGTTAAGTAATTTATGCAATACATATCGTTCTCCCCATGTCATATCATGTAAATAAACAAATGGTGTACCAAAATATGATAGTGCTTGTGGTTTCAAATAGATCTACATTGTAATCCCAAGAATCAATACAACATTCACTAATTAGTTAAACTTTTTAATATAAGAGACAACATAAAAGTGGCATGTGAACCATAACTTACTATCAGTAAGGGAAACTGCAACAAGCATAAAGTGATAATGTAAAGTTTTATCAACTGACTAGGCATCAGCAAAATCCACTTAAGGGTCGAGAACTTTGAAACACCCCATGAAAAACGAAAGCTTATAAAGAGAGAGCTTAGCTCAGTCTGCTCGCCTGATTTTGACACTCTGTTCCTCCTCAGCATTATGCTAGCTCTAGATTAAAGAGTTCTGAGATGAAGTCACAGTGCAGTTCAGAGACGAATGGCACACACAGCAGACACGGGTCTGCCTGGGAACAGAACAAAAGCCCAGGGGGGCCTGAGTGAAACAGTGAGGGAGAGAGCATGAGAAACAGCTAGATGGAGTGAGGGCAAAAGAAAGGAATACAAGGAAGAAACAAAAGGTAAAAGAAAGTTTAGCCCTTTCAAATGTGCGTATGGGATTTATAGCAGTGTCAGGATAGTGCAGGCTCATTCAGCCAACAGAACAACATAATTTGACCCACAGAGACAGGAAGCAGAAAACATCTGACCCCTTGGCTGTTCATTAAAACAACAAAACTATCATTTTCTCTAGCTATTTCTTTCTCTCTGATTTTCAAACAGCGCAGAATTTTGAGCACTAATTGGAGACGCAGAGGTTTCAGCAAAAACAAAAGGATCCATTACTTTCAGCAAATCTTTAACTGTATGTGTGAGTAAAAAATGGTATCTCAGTGAATTAAGAGTTCTAAAAACAAACCTACAGAGCTTACACAGCAACATATACAGTAATGCTGATAAAAAGTTTCACTCTAAAGCTTAAAAGTTAGTTTCTGCAAGAACATGTAGCTACAGAGGACACAGAACCAGCCTTTCCACATTCATTCTGATAGATTACACATTCGTATTTTTTACATAAACATTCATACCCCGATTTGTTTTAAATGCATTCTCTGACTTAACTGGCTGATTTCTGTTAAATAAAACAAGTCTATGTTTGTATAAGTAGTACAGATATCATTAGGCAGCCAATCTCATTTTGGCATATTATTTGCCAAAAAGTTTTAAAACAGCTTAAAAACACCCTGTATTTTTGGCAACCTGTGCACCCAAACAAACTGTATTCATTCATTCATTATCTCCCGCTTTATCCTCTATTAGGGTCGCGGTGGGGTTCCCCATGCCCATCCAGGGGAGAACGTTTCGGGCGCTGGGCAGATACACCCAGGACAGGGCGCCAATCTATCGCTGGGCAAACAAACTGTATGAGAAAACTTAAAAAAACAAAAAACAAAATGCAAGCTCAAACATATGATACCTGAATTTGTGCCAAAATGTTGCCAACACCATATGTGCTTCGGACTTGATTTCAAGGATTAATTGTAAATGATTTAGATTATTTATTGTTTTATACAAAATATGTTTAGCGAAGCTATAAAACACTTGTTGCCTTTACCTTTTTTAAAAGTCTGCACTGTTTGTGATTTGACATTTCAGAGGGTTATATGTCTGACCATGAGACATAATTGAAATAACATTCTGATTCTACCTTTAACACAAACATTGATTTGCCTCTGCCTCTTTCCTGCAGGCTTAATGACAATTCCGCATTCTTAGTTTTTGTGAGGTGGAATAATGTGGCAATGTTTCCTCTGGGGCTAATCACCCAACCCAAAACTTTATTTGACTGCACTATACTCTCTTCACCATGCCAATCCAAGGCAGAACATCCGGGCAAATACACCCAGGACAGAGAGTCAATCCATCTCTGGGACATTATTTTTGCTATTTACTACACTTTATTCTGTTAATTTCAGAAAGGAACAGAAAGAGAATTATGCAAACTGAAATTAAAATCAGCCTACTACTATACAACACATAAATTACATATGCAGATTAATACATATTAAGGGAGCAAAATGACATTTATGATGTATAATTAAGATGAAACTCTGCAGTAAGAGGCATTTAAGTAATGAAGATACTGATGTTGATGACTTAATCATGTCCTGAACACTGACAGAACTGAGCAGAATGAGTTGCTTAAGTAGACCACATATGCATCAGCAGCACTCACTTGCTTTCAAAAAGCCTAAGTGTGTGTGGTGTGACTAAACTGTAGCACTGCAGATTAGCATTTGGACTATAAGATCCTGGTAGCCATACGGACCATGACAAAAGCTCCACCTCTCCTGTCAATCAGCAGTTCTCAGTCACCACAGCAACACCCACACTGACCCACCCCTTCTGATGACTCAATAGAGACTGAACTATGACCCTCAAGTCTTGCTAGTCTGTACACAACTACGGCACATGTGCATCTGTGTGTGTCTGTGTGTGTGTGTGTGTGTGTGTGTGTGTGTTCGTATGTGTGTCCGTGTGTGTGTATATGTGTGGGTATAGGAGAAAGCTGTGGGAAAGTCAACTGTTTCACCAAAAGGACTAGACAGTCTTACACAATAGGACTACAGGCAGGAGCTAATTTTCTTACTTCTACATCTCATTATGCATTCCCAGCACATTTACACACGATTAATCAAACTCTGATCATTCTTAGCCTGGAAACAAAGGCCTCATTACCTTAGTTCTGCCCTGCCAACCGCACTGTAGAAACAGGGTATTATATTCCACAACATAACAGACAAGAAAAGAAATAAGGGTAATAATCACATTTAACCATTTCAAAACTAAAATGTATTACATATAAACGTAAACATGCTGTACTTATATCAGTTCCTCTGTGTAATTGTCCCAATGGGCTTTTTTATTACATCCAATAACACAGGTAAGAAAAGCATCACATAGTCTTTCTGATGTTCTATAACTCATTATTAACATCACAACCAGTGTTATGGTAAAACAAATTAAAACATTAACTACCCTTATTTACATACTTTATGATGATATGCTAACTCACAAAAACACAAAACACAATTCCTTTGCTTAGACCAAGCCAGCTTCATATTATTTAATAAAAATGTGTAAGTCACATGTTCTGAACTATTGTTCATTCCTGTTTAGTTCTCACCAATAATACATCACAGGCTCAAAGTGGGCAAGTCTGCATGGCTATGAGGGTTATGCCCTTCAGCCTGTTGCTTCAAATGGGGTTGCCACAAAACATTATATAGCTGTCAAAACTAGTCTAAAGGCCTGACCCTGACCCTGTGTGGCTGTGTGCTGTATGTGTGTGAGTGGGTGAGTGTGGGGGTGAAGCAATAATAAAGCTGTCAATGCCATCTTCAACTCTGACCCTTAAGACAAAGCGACTGATACACAACCACTTCCACCATGCATTTTTACTATTACAATTGTTTACTAAGTTGTAATAATCTATCTTCATATTATTGCAATGTTTAAAGAACAGGAATTCACTGATTAGGAAGCCTTAACCAGAATATATTATCAGCAATCTTTTATTTATTACTTAAACAGTTTAGCAAACATTAATTAGAACGTTACTGTTGTTATAAAGTGTTGTAAACTGCTATAAACTGTTTCCAATCACTTTGGATAAAAGTGCCTCCTGAATGACTAAATGTGTACCTAAAAAAAATATTTGTAATGAAAACTTAACACTAAATACAAATTTATTATGCTTTGTAAACATGTAATTATGTTTAACTGTTAATTTTTATGTACAAATTTAAAGGGAAGGTACACAACTTCACAACTCCTTAAGCCAGCTGTCCTGTGGTGGTATTGATCAACATTAGCAAATGAATCATTAAATTTACAGCCACTCCAATATAAAACCCTTGAGAGATTTACCTTAATACCACCCATCCTCTGTTCACCCTTGAATTCTTGTCCATTTTTTAGCCAGTGGATGGTGGGTCTGGGGTTTCCCTCTGCAGCACAGCGAAATTTAACTGTGTTGGCAGCTGGTACAGCCAAGAGTTTCTTATCCATACGCTCTTTGTGTGTCCACTGTGGTGCTTTTGAATAAACAAAACATTAATGTCATGTTATTTAAAGATTTCAAGCATGATAAACCAAACATACTGCACAATACTGCTTAAAGCTCACAGCTTAGCTCGTTTTCATGAAGAAAATAGTCCATATTTATTTTCTGTTGGAAAAAAAGAATGTTCCCTTTTTGAGTTGTTGTTTGTGTGCGTGTGTGTGTGTGTGTGTGTGTGTGTGGGGGGGGGGGGGGGGTGTCTGTGTGTGTTTGTGTGTGCGTGTTTATGGAAAGTTTTTCAAAGTTTCAAAGAAAGTTGTTTATGGCAGCAACAGACTGGCTGCTTAATTCCCAGACTGAATAAAGATTTGTTTGGAAACGAGAAGGCACGAACATACACACCCAGTTAAGAGTGTGAATTTGTGCTCTGCATTTTATTCTAATAAAAAGGGATGTGCAGCACTTTTCTCCTCGGCCCACAGTTGGATATTTGCAGATAACAGCTGAAATTTAATGGCAGACATAGATTCATCTTTAATAACTTCTACGTATTAAAAAAAAAGGTAAAAAAAAAAAAAAGATTTCTCTGTGAACATTATTTTCTCATCTCATTATCTGCTTAATCCTATACTAGGGTCGTTGGGGAGTTCCCCAAGCCCATCTATGGGAGAAAATTCCAGGCAAATACACCCAAGACAGGGCGCCAACCCCTCACTAGGAAATTATTTTTCAATTGTTGATTATACGGAGGTATGGGGTTTAAAAAGTATAAAACAAAGTAAGAAAGCTGGTGAACAATCTGGTAAATAATAAAGGTTAAGCCACCAAACATAACCTACTATTATAGAGTTTATTAAAATGAATTATTAAACTTTTACTATAAAATTTTAGTATAAAACTATAAAAGTTTTATACAATTTAATACAAATTTAACAAAAACATATTTAATTATGTACTTTTCCCACACTTAGTAAGATATTAGACTAATATGTGTATGGCCATTTTTTCTTTCATTCCTTCATCCAACAATGTTTCCAAATCCTACACATCATATGCATTTCGAATTCTAAAGATTTTTTTTCTTCAAAAATACATAATATATAATATTCCTTTTTGGGAAAAAAAGAAGTCAAGTAATTGCTAAGGCCTTTGGACTGTGCGTGTATGTATGTGTGTGTGTGTGTGTGTGTGTGTGTGTGTGTGTGTGTGTGTGTGTGTGTGTGTGTGTGTGTGTGTGTGTGTGTTTAAAGAGCTGAAGGAGGGAAAACAGTAGGGCTCTGTACAATTTTACAAGTTCCTATTTATCTTCTAACTCACTCTGCTTCTAGCTGGTAGAAAGTTGGTATCAGAGATCTCAGTGTGAGGGGTGATCGACATGCTGGAATTTCCTTTGGCACATAATGGGTACAGAGGTCCAGTAAACTTGTACTTGTAGGCACGCAAGCACCCCCACAAACACACATACACACACAAACAAAAGGAACTGCCACTCTGACCATATGTGCCTGCTATTTGGTGAAGCAAGTATGGCAGAAGTCTAGGAACTAACCTAGCACTTTGTGAATGTGTATGTAGATCACACTCCTAAAGATATTCTGGTATAACACTACAGACAATAAAAGCTTTGATGTTTTGAAATCCATATATCCATTATACTGATTTTATTTTTTGTAATCTGAAGTGCAGCTTTTATCCCATTTTGTTAACCAGTTAAAAAAGTTCTAGACAAAGTGGATAATTTGAACTGATTTGTTTGAAAATGTCATCAGGAAGAAAAAGTTCAAATACCTCTAATTTCTGCCATCAAGCAAAAAACATGAGTGGTTTTGTGCCATAGCTATAGATTAGTTCAGTAATTTCATAACATGTTTAAAGTAACAAATATACAAACTAGAATGTTTTGTAATTTGAATATTTGGATATGATTATATATACACAATACAGCTAGATACAAAATAATTAAATACAAATTTAGTGAAATCCCATAATCAGGCTATTCAATTTCTCTGTAACTTGGCACATGAGAATGATGTCATCACACTAAACACAGAGTAAGGTTCACATGATGCCTTAAACTCTGTCCTTTAACATTTGGAATCTTTCTCTCATTAGATGTGGATTACTGCTCATTAAACTTGAGGGGAGGGGTTGAGCTAATCTTTACTTAACAATCAAACAGTACACTCTCACTGCTTTCTGACGTTTTAAATTTTTACTTTATGTTTTATTTCATATGTCTATATTTCATTATTATCATTATTGTCTCTTTTTCATTCTTTTAGTTTTTAATATTTCATTCAGTCTCTTTTCATTTATGTTCTTAAATTTAGAAAATCGTACTTACATTTTTTTCTGAAGCATTTTACCCAACAAATGTAAATCCAGTTGTACAACAACTTGAGAAATGTAAAGCAATGCATTACAGAGGTCTTAACCCTCAGTTAAATTCCTATTGCTTGCTGTTTTCTGCCCCGCTTTGCTTTGTGCAGAGCTACTGGGGCTATCAGCAAATCTCCAATTATTTCTCACTTTCTCTCTTATTTCCAGCAAACACTCACACACACACTTGTCTATAAGCCTCTATATTTGGTATCAGGAAAATGTAGATGATGAAATAAAATGCAAGTTGAAATGCTGAGCCATAGATTCAGAATGACCAATTAAAGAACTAAAAAAGCAAGACAAATTAAAAAGTAAATAGTGGAAACACACCATTTATTTTACCTGCATCATCTGGCTCCTCATCATAATCTTCATCATCACCAGATGAGAGGGAATCTAAAAAAAATAGGAAAAAGATTATTAGCTGTTTTTTTTTTTTTTTTCAAATAAATCAATTATTGCATTGGTTCACAATCACCCTAACACAAATGGCAGTTAATGGCTGGCAGATGCTAGCAGGCATCCAGCAAAGTAGTGATGAGATATTTTTTTCACAAGCTCACACATATGTGCACACACACACACACACACACACACACACACACACACACACACACACACACACACACACACAGTCAAACACTCATGCACGCTCTCTCATAGTTATAAATGAGCCTATTCATTGGGAGGGTAAAAATAACATAACCCTCTAAAAACAGGGAGATTATTCTCTGTTTGCTGATAGTAACCCACCCACGGAATTGGCTCAACACCCACATTTAACTTAATAATCCATAAAATTACCCAACTCCATCCCAAATCTCCTCCTACTTAACACATTGCACTTTTAAAGTTTGAGATGTTAAAGCAATCAAATGCCATCATTGCACTGTTCTAGCCTGTTTTCTTTGTTTGACTGTGCTGCATTCATTCATTCATTATCTCCCGGTGGGGTTGCCCATGCCTATCCAGAGGAGAACGTCTCGGGCGCTGGGCAGATACACCCAGGACAGGGCGCCAAACTATCGCTGGGCACACACTCACTCACACAAACACACTCTACATGGGGCAATTTGGAGAACTCAATTGACTTGATCCATGTTTTTGGACTGTGGGAGGAAACCGGAGAACCCGGAGGAAACCCACGCAGACATGGGGAGAACATGGAAGCTCCACCCAGTTGGGGATTCGAACCCTAGCGCAGAGAGGCGAACGTGCTAACCACTAAGCCACCGTGCCACCACTGTGCTGCATAAACCTGAATAATAATTATGTAATATAACCCACAATCAATTTTGGTAAAATGATTTAATTTTAGTCATAAAGTGAATTAGCACGATCACAGAAATACAAAAATCCAACTTTTTAATTAAGTTAATTTAATTATATAAATTACATTATAAAAAAGGTGCATAATGTGATGCTATGAAGCATGTGTCCTCTGACCCTTTTGGCAACTAAAGTGTTATTAACTGTCTGCTAAGGTGGGTTTTTAATGATTACAACTCCCCATATGCCCACTGTTAAGTATAGTAGTGGTGATCTGTAAGTGAAAAAGCCTATATTCTTCCATGGTAATTCCCTGATCTAAAGCCCATAGTAAACATAGACGTGAGTGCATATTAGAAAACCTACAATCATGGACAATATGGACAGATTTAGTAAAAAAACATTGGTTTCAAACCCCCATCTTTGTAATCATTTAATTCTGTAATTTTAATCTGACTTTAAAACACATGATTATACCATCAACCATAAACCAGAACCATCAACTTACACAGTCTGAACGGGATTTAGTTATTATCTAGTTTGTGCTTAGCATCCATTTTTCCCAGTTGTTGTATTATAAATTGACTATGATGTATATCATTTTTTCAGTAAAATATTCATTTTAAATTAAATTAAAAGTAATTATTTTATTGTATCTAACTTAGAACTGATTAGTTTTTTTAATTAATCCTAATAAATTGTGTTTTTGTTTGTAAAGCAAAAAAATATTTGGACATTTTGATTTTGTATCAGGCTCTTTTTGTCTCCTCCACTGACAGAGGGCGGTAGAAAGAACTGATAGAAACTGGACTAAAGCCAAGCCCATGTACAAAATTAAGGATCTCTCTCCATCTGGTTTAAATAATGAGGTGAATCCAGACAATTGCTTTTTAATTGATTGTCAATAAGACACTCATCTAGAATTGAACCAGTCTCTTCTATGCTACTGCATACATGAGACAAATATTCTTGCTTTTTATGTTTAAAAAATATCATTGTGCAATGTTTAAAAAATTATAATTATAATTTCCAAACTAGTAAATAGACACATATGTCAAATACAATTAATTGGATTAAGCCAACAAAAAAAACAAACATGAATGCAAGAACTGAGTTTGTCTGGTTTCTAAAACCTAGAAATTATGATGTCTTATCATAAAACTATATTATATATTATATTATATACTATATATTTGATTTAATAGTGGAGTATAAATGCAACTTTTTATCATTGTATTACCAAAATTTGGTGAATAAAAAAGTTAAACATAAACACTTTATAAAAAATTATAAAGAGAAAGAGAGATAGAGAGAGATATATGCAAAAATCTGCATCTGTGATGGAACATGCAACTGATGCTAAAGCTTTTTTGTCAAGACCATTACTTTTCTAAGAAACTCCATGTCTACTCTAGAAAAAAAATCCAAGGCCTCATTCTGTACAAGTTACAACAGGAGGGTTTTGTAGACATAGAGTGCATGCTTGACTGCCTGCCTATAGTCCAGATTGGACTTATTAATGATGTATGGATCATAAAGAGACTCAGACTACAGTGACCAGTCTTATACAGAAAACAATGACAAACATTCCAATTGCAAAACTGCAACAATATATATATATATATATATATATATATATATATATATATATATATATATATATATATATATATATATATATATTAGTATTACTTGGCTTGAAAAGTTTTTTAAGCTATGTTAAACATACCTTTGTTCTGCAGGAATTATTTTCAAAATGTAATATTTTATAAATATATATTCAATTACATTAGTCACTGAAAACACTAAAAACATTTAGTTCTTTTAACAAATACCAGTTTTATTTTATTTTTATGAAAATTGGTTTTATATAACAAAATCAGAGCTGAGCCAAAGTTTTATATGTATATATATATATACAGTGTATATATATATATACAGTGGCCATTTCCAACAAGGATGAGTTTATTTAATGTTGCCCGTGTTTCATAAAGAGTTAATGACATTATTAAAACTCCGTTTTACAAGGTCTTACTGTTTTTAATGGCAATTTGCTGGCAAACCTAAATGTAATAACCTATCTTGACATACTGCCCACCCCTAAATTTCAACATTCCACTAATGTAGTCATAAATGTAGTTTGTTTTCATTGTGCTAATTACACTTTGTCATGCATAAGCATGTTTTACCCTCCTGGCATGTACGTGTGGGGGTTGGGGGTGGGATGTAATGGGTGTGCCACGTAAATGTTTGCATTTCTAAAATACAAAGTTGTTGCACAGTAACATTCGGTCTCCTTAAAATAGAAAGCGCAGAAAGACTGGTTGCTAAACGTTTGGAGCAACACCATCAAATTGCATTCTGTCTCTCACTCTTATTGTCTTTTTCTTATTTTACAGGCTTTTGTTCAGGTTGTTTATTAAAACTGGAGCCTGTCATGCCTCTCCAAGAATTCACTCTCTGCATGGATAACTGTGTGTGGCTTTGTTATTCTGCTTCTCTTTTATTGATAGGATGCACGAGTACCTGAAGGTGTTCTTGGCAAGATTGTTTCATTATTATTGTGTGGCAAAATGTTAGATGGGCTGGATGCCACTACTGACAGACACACTGATCAAAACTCTGCAAGCTAAAACATGAGCTACATGGACTATTGTAAGAAAGCAGACAATAACAATTCTTAGGTCTATACATATTATTTTAAAAGAAATGAGAGAGCAAAAAGACAAGCAGCTAAAGCAGAAAAAGAGTTAAAATAGAGTGCAATTGAAATATAAAGAAATACAGACATACTAACCAGTGACCCTGACAGTGTAGTTGCTAAGCAGTGTGTTGCTATGTTCATATCTACAGGAGTAGACACCCGAGTCCTCATATGAGACATTTATGATTCGTAGTGTCTTGTGGTTTAGCCTTGTGCGGTTGCCAAACAGCACAACACTGCCGTCTTTCTGCCACATGACAGGCAACACAAAGTTCTGTGCATTGCAGGGAAGATCCAGTGAGTCCCCCATCGCCACCACAATGTCCTCCAAATCGAAATCCCCTTCCATATCCATCTCTGCCTCACTTGAACGCCAATCTAGGAGAAAAATAAAGTGATTAATGCTAAAAGCCCTCCATAAAGACCCAATGCATGTTTTTAAGGAGTGCACCATAAACTTAAACTGACTCATTTCTCCCAGTTTGTGGAACTGACATTTTTTTACCAGCTGTACAGCTGCTGGCAATAGACTAGTCAACGGAAAAAAGCTAAAATGGCATTTGCCAATATTTTTCCCTTCATCTTATACTAGAGATGTACTGATATTTAAAAGCATGTATCACACACCTTGCTTGTAGTGAGTTAGGTTGGTGATTGTGTCAGCAATATTCCTGCAGTAACTTATATAAGTCAATGAAAAAAGATAAATCCAGGCCATTTCTACTTAATTTATTAGAGCCTCTGCTAAATAAGACGTTATACACCCTGTTTAATGCGTACACAAGAACAGCTCGGTGGCAAAATGTATTGCTGATTTGTTTGGTAGTGAGCCAGCTGTTCCTGTTTGCAATGGCAATAAATAAGAAGAGATGAACTCATCTGTTGGTGGAAAGATGTAATGGGTAATAAGACATTGGAAATCTGCTAGCACAGGACTTTAAAATCCAGCCAAACCAAAACAGCATAACGGTTGCCTCTTCTAAGATTCTCATTTACTACAAATGTCAAAATGGTAATTTACTGACTTTGAAGGTCCTTGTGATTGTATCCCCTAAACAGCATCTTTAAGTGTTGATAGAAGTAGTTCAACTATATATATTAAAATGTTAATGACAGTTATAAAACAAAACAAAAAAAGAACATTACTGTTTTAAGAATTTGAAAAAGGAATGTATTGGTCTGTGTCAATTTTCACATGAAACAGTAAAAAATTAATTTGATAAGCTCAAAAAGTGTACTTAGTCCAAAAAGGGAATAAATCATTCTGGTGAAGTAATGCCATAAAGTCCAACACCTTATCATTAAGTTTGCATAAATCATACATTTACTGTATTTATCCTAAATATTGGTTTATTGTGTGTGTGTGTTCGTGTGTGTGTTTGTGTGTGATTTGGGGGTGGGGGGTGGGGGTTAGAAAAAGAATGTGGACAAAGACTACGTTAAGTAAAATACAGAATTTGTTGTATAAATTATAGATGGGACAAATTACCCAAAACCAAATCAAATAACAGTTTCTTTCTATAACCACAAGAAAAAATTCCAAAGTCTGTTTTTTAAATTTTTTTAATGAACTTCTTACAGTGATATTCGTTTAGCAATTTTTTAATCTTTATATTTAATATTTTTTTATTTAAATAATGTATGTTTTGTATGTATGTAGATATCTAGGATGTATAAATTATCCTGAGGTACATGGGTGCTAAAAATAATTAGTCAAAGAATATCAAAAGCCATAAGAACCACCTGAGGGATGTTGCGTTTTATAAAGTCTTAGCACAAACTACCACCTCAGTCTCTTGGAGAACATACATAGTTGCATAGACATTTGGAGGACAGTTTATTTTTGATCAGTATTGAATTGTGCCATGCAGCTGCTAGAGAATTGTTAAGATACATCTTCAATCACAGGCTTGTTTAAGCAACAACAAAAGAAAAACCACAAAAAATATAACTTCATGTAACTTCATTGAACTCTGTGGCAATGTTCTAGCCTTTTCTTTTTCTCTGGGTTTTCTTTGGTTACTGAGATAGATTACAGAAATGTAAATAATTTTTTGTTCTTTGATAAATGGTTCTGCTCCAGAACACATTTTCTCATTTCCAATAAGCTTAGAATTTCTGGTGAAATTAATAATAAATAACCATCACTACTGAACATTGTCGAACTTGTGCAGATTCAGCATGGTTACCCTTTTCAATTACTGTTATCCATTGTAACTAATCTAATCAAGACCATGCATTATCAAGATTAGGGAGAACAATTGTAGGTCTTAATAATGTTCATCCCTTTTGTGATGTCTAATGAAACATAAATAACAATTTACATACCCTATTATTTAAACACATCACAAACTAACAAAAGATGCCACCACCATGCTGGTGATGTTTAACATTAAAAAATATACTACACAATCAGCAGTCTCTGATATCATCAGAAGTTCTAAAAAATGATTATAATAATTATTAATTAAGTGTAGTTTCAAATTGCCACAAATTTTTAAAAAACATTAAAAAGACTTAAAATTTTTGAAAAGTTATTTTAAAATACAATTTTCATAACACCTCGTTGCCAAGTCCCACCATCTACATACAAGTGTATATTAGTGTGCATGGGTGTATCCACTCATGTAGAGGAAAGGTCTGAACTAAAGAGAGAAAGAGAGAATGAGAACAAGAATGGGGGTGGTGTTTGAGATCACTGTTCCACACTCAGAGTGAGAAAGGGAGATGGGAGAAGAATGGCTTTCGGCTTGTTGCTTCTTTTCTTCAACCCTGTTGAGGCGTGTGTGTAGTGCCACACACCCCCTAGGAATGTTTAAGACGTCTGCAGTCTTCTGCAGTGTCCAAAGATCCGTCTTTACAGGCGCGCGCACACACACACACACACACACACACACACACACACACACACACACACACACAGACACACACACACACACACACACAAAATCCCGCCTCACTGCACTAATTAGTAACGGAAACGGCGGCATTCAACCTCCCAATCCCGATTCTTTGCCAAACCCCTAAAAAATACACCCACAAACAATCTAACCGCTAAGAAATGCACTTTTCACATCCACACTAAGACAAACAAAACTTGTCTTCTCTGTCCATTCAAAAATCTCCTTTTCCCTTCTTCCCTGTCACACATATTCACATGTTCTACTGGAAGGCAAAGAAGTCTTAATTGTCATTCCACAGAGAAAATGGCCTAGTTTCAGGCATCTATGCACTGTATGGGACAAATTCTCAAAACTACAATAAGCATGACTACGTAGAATACAGAAGTATATTTAAAGCAGTTTTTCTGTAGTTAGTAGCACATTCTTAATTATGAACAGCAATTAGATACAATAATATTTCAATTAAAGTTTATTAACTTACTTTACCAATTATTATATTAAATATAAGATAGTTATTAGAGCAAGTGACTTCTGCATTATTTATTTTACTCCCACTAGTCACTTTATTGGGTACATCCAGTTTTTACACTTATTGTCAGTTTGATTAGCTACATAGATGTATAGTGCAGTTCTACAATAGAACTTCATTCACAGAATGTAGTCCATCTGTTTTCAGTGTTAGATGTAGTCCATCATTTTAGCTATATTGCCAGACACAATGATGCACAAACATTAATACACTGAGCTTGATTTTTTGGCATTGTTCTCTAAAATGGTTGTTTAAAATATCCATTTTAGTTGTCAGTAATTGTGCAATGAAAGCTTGTAACCTGAATGGCCTTATAATTTCACATATTCATGTTTAAGCTGTATCATTCACTATTCATTTGACAATACATTGTCTAAAAAGCTACATAAATCCAGTGCAACAGACTGTGAATAAGCATGTATTTAAAAAGAGTGGTTAAACCACTTTTCCTTCAGTGAGATGAATGTTTGGAGGCAAGCAAGAAAATAACTTTTCTATTCATGACATAGATGCATACATATAAACATAAATTTCGCATAATAGGCTCAATACTGTTGAACCTAAATTAAGAGACTTTACATTACTACAACAAATATAAGATCATGACACTTCTACAAATGCAGTACATAAGTATAACACAAGATGAAAAGATGCATTTGTGGTATTGGAAATATTTATAATGAGGCACCAATTTTTATCTTGCACAGCATGTTGAGTCATGGCTTATCAGAGCAATCAATAGATCAAAAGCTGTTCATATAAACAAAAAGTGAACTAGGACATTAGGCAAAGTGACATCTTGCACTTTCACCTCCTGAACCTAAGAAGATCACATATTCACCCCTGACTACACACACACACACAGAGTGAGTAAAAGAGAGTGGGGTGAACACACTACTGATCATACTACTAACATCTTTAATAACATATCTTTTTTGAATATAGTTGACCAGAAATGCATAATGATGAGACACCACAGCACCAGTAAGAAAGTCATCACGTTGTTTTCTCCTAGTCATTGTAATCTTAAGCTGCTGACATCTGCTGTAATTCTTACTGAATTCTGCTTTATTCAACTAATTATTCTAAATCAACTATTGCTTAGAATCAAACTGCCGAAACAGATGATGTAATAAACTGATAAGTGAAAGTAGCTGTTGGTGAGTGGGGAGTATTCACTAACAAGGAAAACTTCTACGATTTCCTTTCTCTCCAGTCTGTGACAACCATGGGCAACTGGCAACAGCTGCTTTACCACACACACACACACACACACACACACACACACACACACACACACACACACACACACTAAAGTTGAGTACTTAAATTGAGTTGACATTCTTGTTGCCAGACCGATTACTCTTAGTAAATAAATATGCAAAAAAGTAAATATGCACAATATAATAAAATTTAAAAATCTATATGTTTCATAGAACAGTGGGGTGTGTGTAGTTGTGGGTGTGTGTGTTGGACTTAATAGCACCATCTGTTCAACACTGCCAGGAGCAAATCTGAAGAGCTCTTGGAAATCAAAAACATAAACACACAACACACAATTCATTCTTATTCCTGCAGAAACAGATAAAGCAGCACCATCATGTTTTAACTTCTAAGTCATAAACCATGGTCTTTTTCACATAAAAGTAGTACCTTATATAAGAAAGCTCTTATATACACACATCATACATGACAAACAAGGAGCCTTTGTTCTTTTTCTTGTCACCTGTGATTTAACCTCATCCCAACAATTTCCTACAGTGAAAGTGATCATTAAAACTTAACTGAGCTTACTGAACAACAGGTGTGTATGCTACACTCTAAGTTTAGCAAACATTCTCTGTGTACTTAAACTGTCATGAGTGTTTTTGTGTGCATCTGTTTATTTATAGCACATGTATTAGTGATAGAGAAAGAGAGAAAGAGAGAAAGACAGAGAGAGAAAGAGAGAGAAAGAGAGAGAAAGAGAGAGAGAGAGAGAGAGAGAGAGAGAGAGAGAGAGAGAGAGAGAGAGAGAGAGAGTAAGAGATTTTAATTGAACATGTGCCTTTAGATGATTCCCAGAGACACAGTTTTGGTGCATCCATAATTCACTGGCTGACTTGCAGTAGGATTTCAAAGAGCATTAATGAGGTGAACACACCCTAACTCACAACATACAACACAGCAATAAACACCCAACTGTATAACCTTTTTCAACTTTTTAAGGTTGTGATATAAGCATTAGTTTTTCATTATTTTGTTCAACTTCTACTGTGCAATGACAATACTAAAACAGTCCTACCATGGCAAAACAAAGAAATGACAGGAACACACAGATACCCAGTAGAACCACACAGGAATTAAACCCATGTGTGATATAATATAATTTGTGATTTGATATAATTTGAAATTTATATTCATGATATTTTACAACTTCAAAACTGAAATCTTGTGGAACCAATCGAGAACTTCAAAAGCACAGATCACAGCAGAAGATCATAATGCTGAATGGATAAAGCAACATCAGACAGAACAAAGACCAGTTCAGATCAATGGATCTAAAGTTTTCTCATTTGACCACTGCCTGACCTTCAGACTCGTACCTGCTCCAGGATCACGATTACCTCCTACGTTTAATCATGCATATTGATAACAGGGAAAGTAGGTCAGACCCGACAGCTGGTGTAAATGACCACGACTGGTTTAGAAAAATAGATGTGAGGTGACATCCCATTGATTAAAAGTATGAGTAGTTTTGCGTTTCCTAGTAAATTCTAATTTTCAAGCTCAACATTAGACAAGTGAAACAAATTTAAATAACTAACACCAAATAACAGTGTTGGGTTATGTAAGTTATTTATTTCTATGTTTATTAAGAGTTTATTTTGTCCATATTTTTATTAGGACACTGGTTGGTTTAAAATGAGTTTTTTCAAGACAGAGTATAAAGTAATAATTATATAATTATATATGAATAATAAATCTTTTACTAAAAATAAACTATTGTGCTGCTGTTTAAACTTACTTATATTTATAGATTACATGTGCACACCCATCAACACACACAAACGCAAATGCATGTGCAAACGCGCGCATTCACGCACACACACACACACACAGACACACACACCCTTTTCTGTCATGCAGTCCACTGTAGCAACCAATCCATCAGGCTTTGGATTGTGTAATAAATCACCAGCTCTGACAGGTTGTGCTTACACAATAGCAGCTACAAGCTTTCATTAAATGCACTGTGTGGTAGAAGAACTTTAGTAATGCTCAGATAGTCACATACAGAACCTTCCAGTGCTGTACTGTGGGTACCAAATACTTAAACCCACTAATAAAAGTGAATTTCATTTAATAAAATATTTTTTCATAATTTTTCTTGGGAATTGTACAATATAAATTGAAAGCAGTGTCATTTTTTCAGGCAAACAACTAGATTTGATTATGATTCAAAGAACAATGATTATATTACATGATATTTCAAACCATTCTAATTTCACTAGGCTTAAGTGACAAACATGGTATGGTAAAATGCTGACGAAATTTTAATGTTCAAAAGTACACGGCAATGTATGTTATTATATAAATGTTATTTATAAATGTTGTGTATGTAAAATACATAAAAATATATTGGAATTGAATTAATGCAAAATATAGGCGTTATTACAGCACAGTTGCATAGTGATTCCTACTCTTACATCAGCAAAAAGATTCATGATGATTCAGATGTCTATTCTATTCTTGGTGCTAAACAAAAAAGTTCTATTTTATGTAGAGCATATTCTTCCCAAGTATGCAAGGGTTTCCTCTCACATTCTAAAACCATGCTAGCAGGTAAATTAGAGATAATTAATTGGTTGTTGGTGTGACTGTATGCTGAAATGTGCTTGACTGTGTGGCTGCTGTCTGACCTGTGGGCTGTGCCAAGGGTAGGTGGGCACTGTGGGCTGATGAGAGGATGCTGGAGGAGAGGTAGAGGAGAAGGCAGAGTGCCATCATCCCTGCCAGGGGGCAGCGGGAACTTGGCTTCTTGCCACAGATGCCAGACTCACACATCTTCCACTGTCCCACGCATGATGCCAATAGAGCTCTGCCACACACACTCGATTCCTCACACACTGCAGGAAAGCGACCCGCGCTCACCCTCCCTCACTCTCTCCCTCAGTATGCTGACCACCTGAAAAACAACATCAGTACAGTTATATTCCAGCCTAACAAATAGAGACAAAAATATCTGATTAATTAAAATATTTTTATCCTTTATGTGGTAAGTCACAATCCTTTACAAAAAGAATGGTTTGTTAAAGAAAACACCATTACAGAAGTGGAACAGTTCATTCATGATGATGTTAACACATTTTTATCATGACGTATTGATAAAATGAGATGATACTATGTTTAAAAAAAAACTGTTAAATACATATATTTAGATGTCAATGATGTATGCAGGTTTCAATTTTTATGATTTTGGTATGAATCATCTCTTTCTGCTGCACCTAGTTGCAGTCTTGTACTGCTGTGAAACATGTCTTTCAGTCAGGCTTACACAAACACACTTATCTCTCGAGGGAAAACACTCACTCCCCTTACACACTGCAACCTCTGTGTCTTTGTCTATATCTACATGTGTGTATGTCTCTGGAATTGCCTTACTTTTCTGCTTAAAATATTTTCATAGATTTAAATATAAGTAACATAAAGCAGCCTAAATTGTCTACATACAAACACACTTTTTAAAATGGTAAATTGCATGTATGAAAGCAGTGGGATTTCTGGGATTTCTGCTTTAGTGTAAGTGTGCACTCTGTTGTCTGACACTTTAAACAGATTTCATGTCTTAAACACAGACACCCACAATGTTTATATTAATGAGAAATGGCAGCGTTCTTTTTTTCCGAGGACAGTAACAGTTGACACACAGCCTAACACCCACCCTTACTTGTCGTGAGGTTTCTTCGTCACCATGTTCTAAGGGTATTTCTAACTCCAAATCAGCCTATTCACATGCACACACATGTTGAGCAATCTGTTTTTTCTGGCTGATAGAGCAGCAGTTGGTTCAGCACTTTACAGTGATAGAGTGTTTGGGTATATCGTGTATTTGTACTTTATCTATCTTCACTGTATATTTCTGGAGCATGCTTGTCTAGAGTGTCTGTGACTCTGGCATCAACTCCTGGAGTCTTTAGTATCTTAGGGATAATTGAACTTGGCTAAAACATAAGATGTTCTCTCAAGCTTTAAAGCCTCTGCTACTTGTATTTACCGCATCTGGCACAGGAAAAAATTACACATAATGTGCAAATAGTAAAAGGGCAATGAAAGGGTAAAGCACCAATGGGTGGAGCTGGTCGCCATTGCCACCTTTCAAATGTTGTTCACTTACCCTGAGCAAGAGTAACATACCAGCTACGCTTCTGGAATAAAGTTAGCTACAGAGTCTAAATACAGAATGAGTGTGGAGTGGCCAGGCAGGCCATTAAGACTGATTACCAGCAGTGCAAATCTCCTGCAAATAAATGCCTACACCCCAGTTCTCTCATCTAAGGCCACATTTATCCATGGGATTTACAAAGAATTTTATTCAAGCTTTAGAGAAATATGCATCATATTAAATCCCTATAAACTTGAATACATGTGATTTTTTTTTGCACACTTCCAGGCAGATCCTTTAGCCTGCACTGATTTCAGCCTGCCTTGCACAGATAAAATGTTTGTGCATTGATGCAGCTGCAACTATTTTGAGGTATTAACTGAAGCACTTGAAATATGTATACAAAAATGCAATTGCTTAGTCTTCAGCACTAAATGTTCAGCAGTGGCTTAAGCTTTCTTGTTAGAATCAGAGGGTCTTAAAATTAAACCCAATCACATGCTAGCCACATTTCACATGATGGAAAAAAATCACAATCCCTCATAATCACAAAGCCAGGTCAATGACCTGGTCATACACTGCCTGTCATTTAACTTGAGGATTAGGAGATAGAGAATAGGTTGGTAATTCCATTTAGGATCGTCAATCTCACCATATGTGTTTAAGTAAATGTAAATGCTCAGTTTCAGCAGGCGACTGTACTGCAGACATCATAATTAATTTCCTCCACATTCCATTAAAGTAACCAGAAAGAACACTCTCTAAAAAACGAACAGTCCCTAAAAACTCTCCTTCGTTCACAGCCACATATTTAGACACCTGACAAAAGACTCATTCACAGGACAGACCTTGGGCTCGCTTTGCCTTTACAAGGAAGCATGCTGTCAGCAACTTACAGTTTATAAGTCAAATCTATGGACCTCTGTAAAGGTAGTTTAAATGTTACACAAATTTGAAGCTCAAGGCTTTTTTATAAATACATGCTTATTTCCAGGAAGAGGTCGAACAACAGTTGCTTTGAAACACAACTAATAATAACCAAAGTGTGCCTGAACCAGACAGACAGGGAAAGGAAGAGAAGGTTTAATTTGGGATTGGTCTTGGGTCCTGTAGACTGTCTGAGCTTCTCAGAGTGAATTCAGACTGACTGCATTGATTTTTCAAGTCAGGCTGTTGATTAAGTGGGTGTCACAGGTAGTCAGTGAAACTAGTTGAATGTGGTTTTACCAGTTGCTGTACGTCCAAATGCACTAAATAAAGACTGCACATGGCCAGAGGCTCCTCACTTCAGACAAGCCACAAAAAAAGCAGTGAAACTGAATCTTGTTTAGTATGGGATCATAATGCATGTGTCATAATGAGATTGTAGTAACTCTGTAAGTAAAAACTGATCAATACTTAATGATATCAGCCCTGAAATTCAATCTGTCCACATTCGCATCCAGTATATTGTAACCACAGCGCTCAGACCAACTAAGCACGACTAAATGGACTTATACAAGTTCGCAGGTGGCTAATGATTCCTGCTGGCTCCCCGTTAACACCCAGCAAGACAATAAATTCAATATGATGTGCAAAATTGGTTTCAGATGTCCAGCTCTCGCACACAGGGTGCAAATTGACACAGAATGGCTCAGCTGCGGTAAGTCAACCAAAAACACAGTATACGCCAGGTGACTTCTGTGGAAATTAGGAGAGGCCTTTGTTTAAATGTGTTTCTCCAGCATCATTACCTAATTTTTTTAAGCTAACACAATCCATAGATCTATTAAAACTACCTATATATTCAAGATTGCTTGTCAGATATATTGCAGATATACAAAAAAAATCACAACGTGTGTCAGTCTTGTGTGGTGCAGCATCCTAATGAATTATAATTACAAACCAGTAGCCCACGTTAGAGAACCAATCAATCTAATCTATTTATGTCAGAATCAGGAGCAGAGCATCCATGAACTGATGCAGACAAAGGCGAAAGTGTGCCTTTTCCAAATTCTAAGATTTCCGAATATTATTAGAATTGGGCAATAGCAACATAGCGCGCGCAGAGAGGCAGCACGGGGCAGCTGAACAGCCGGCGGCAGCGGCAGAGCGCGCAGTTGCCCCGGAGACGCATTGGTTCAGACTGTCATAAACCACACCCTGTTCACTACACGGTACACTTTTTAAAACAAGTTTTGACACTTTTGGTCACGACTGTGTATATATTTGAAAATATCCAGTGCGTGTTATTTAGTCGGCAAGATCCGGAATAAAAGCACTAAGTTGCAGCATACTGACTTCAGCCGAGGTCCTTCTGACTTCTCTTTCATTTCAAATGTTAAATTTAGAGGAGAGTATAGTGTCTTATAAAACAAAACCAAAGTATTAAGAAGGGAATGCAAAAGACGCACAAAAACGCCCTGACAACATTAATCTGTGCCACAGCATGCGCAATACTATTTCTACAACTCATACTCACAACAACAACAACAACAACAACAACAACAATAATAATAATAATAATAATAATAATAATAATAATAACCCAAGTATATGGTGGTGGTTCCAATCCTTTGTAGAATTTTAAGAGGTCCTAGTCTGTGGGAAGTTCAGCTAGTCCACAATCGGTCCACTTAAAAATGATCAGACGCAATCACTGCTTGTTGAATGGGGAGATAAAAAGGCATCCACACGCCGCTCTCTCCCGGGTTCCACGTCTGCGCTGGGTCTCGTCTGGATGAGGCTGAGGGTCCTGATGCGAGCGCTGCTCACTCACTCACTCACTGCGCTCGCACTGGCAGCTTCGCTCGGTGTGAAAGCTTGGACTCAACAACTCCCGCTAAACAGTTTGGAGCTCCACACTTCGCAAGGGGGTGGGGGCAAAAAGAAATTAGCCAGGATCGGATTTCAAACCGCGTCCTCACTGCGAGCGCACTTTGGCCTCCCCCGTTCCTCTTCCTCATAGGAACAGCTAGAAGAGTGGGAGGAGCTATCTGGGGATCCGCCCACCTACTCCATTCGAGCCTCTTCTGCGTCCCTGTAGTCCACCAACGCAGTCACACGAGATTCATCAACTAAAATACGATTTCCCCCCAAGTTTCAGAAACACAACGCAGGCCACCAGACACAATTTGTAAGTTTAAACTATCTAACTTTTTTCGAAGGTATACCTCAACAAAAGAGCAATATTGGTCTCATCATTGTTTTCATCAGTGCTGCAGTGAACCAACAACCATTCATTCATTCATTCATTATCTCCCGCTTCATCCTCTATTAGGGTCGCGGTGGGGTTCCCCATGCCCATCCAGGGGAGAACGTCTCGGGCGCTGGGCAGATAGACCCAGGACAGGGCGCCAATCCATCGCTGGGTACACACTCACACACAATTTGTAAGTTTAAACTATCTAACTTGTTTCGAAGGTATACCTCAACAAAAGAGCAAAATTGTTCTCATCAGTGCTGCAGTGAACCAACAACCATTCATTCATTCATTCATTATCTCCCGCTTCATCCTTTATTAGGGTCACGGTGGGGTTCCCCATGCCCATCCAGGGGAGAACGTCTCGGGCGCTGGGCAGATAGACCCAGGACAGGGCGCCAATCCATCGCTGGGTACACACTCACATGCTCAAACACACGCTATATGGGGCAATTTAGAGAACTCAATTAACTTGATCCATGTTTTTGGACTGTGGGACTAAACCGGAGAACCCGGAGGAAACCCACGCGGACACGGGGAGAACATGGAAACTCCACCCAGATGGGGATTCGAACCGGGAATCCCTAGCGCTGAGAGGCGAACGTGCTAACCACTAAGCCACCGTGCCGCCTTGAACCAACAACCAGTTTTAAAGAAAATACTTAAACAGGGTTATTACAGGACAACACACTCTTAGCTTACTCATTTATTTTCATTCAGTTACATTTATAGCAATTACATTAAAAAACAGCTGGCATCTAGAAGATATGAGAAGATATGAGGAACCCAAGACCAAATCCACATAGAATATATTATATATATAGTCATGTGAATCAAGGTAATAAATCTATCCATCCATCCATTATCTTCTGTTTTATCCTCTATTAGGGTCGCAGGGGGTTCCCCATGCCCATCCAGGGGAGAACGTCTCTGGCGCTGGACAGATACACCTGTCCCTCATTTGTGTTTTCATTGTCTCCGTTGGGTGATTGGTTTATTTTGTGCACGTGACCGGGTGTTTTTCTTACTTAGTTTCCGTATTCCCTCTTCCCCGTGCACGACTTTGTTTGCGGTAATATCCCTATGTTAGTTAGTTTGTTTCGTTTCCCCTTTCTGTTGGTGTCCCTACACCATTTTTAATAATAAACCTGTTTTGTTTTTTATCCCGGTGTCTTGAACTCTCCTTCCGCGTTCAGCCACGGTACAACGCTGAGCATTTCATCCAGCGGACCGGCGTACGCAATCTTCGCGTAGCCGTTCCCAGGAAGCGCTCACTAGGTGCGAGCGGCGTACGCAGTTTCCCCGCCTAGCCGATCTCCTCCGGGGAAGAACGAGCTATCTAACAACACCCAGGACAGGGCACCAATCTATCGCTGGGCACACATTCACTCACACAGACACACTCTATATGGGGCAATTTGGAGAATTCAAATGACCTTGATCCATATTTTTGGACTGTGGGAGGAAACCGGAGAACTCGGAGGAAACCCACGGGGACACTGGGAGAACATGGAAACTCCACCCAGATTGGGATTCGAACCGGGAATCCCTAGTGCTGAGAGGCGAACGTGCTAATCACTAAGCCACTGTGCCGCCCAGTAATAAATCTAATAATACTAAAACATTACAATACATTTGGTCATTTAGCAGATTATTCAGTGACTTACAAAGTGTGCACATGGTTGGCCAAGGCTCCCCTGGAGCAATGAAGGCCTTGCTCAAGGACCAACATTGGTAACTTCAGTGAACCTGGGATTTGAAACAACAACCTTTCAGATTGATAGCCTCATACCCTAACCACTGAGCTACCATGCTCTTAAAAAAGAGCTACTATCATATTACATTTAAATGTATTATTAATCTGCTTTTTTACTTTCTGTTACCCAGTTCTAATAATCAGGATGCCAACAGGACCAAAGATCAGGTATTATTTATGAGGTAAATAACTCTCAGCACTGCTGTTACACTAACATGCTGGTGGTGTTTTAATGTAAATTGGGCTGATACAAGCCAGAGTAATTAATTTCCTGAACAGGTCACAAAAAACAGGCAGCATTGTGGCAGACTGAAAAAACAGTCTGTAGTTAATTAAGTATAAATAAACACACAGTGCACACTTATCCACATTTGATTTCTAATGAGCACAGATAAATATAAAAATGAAAAAAAAAGAGATACTTTTAGAATAAAAGCAATGTAGTTGTACTACATGTATGGTACATAGAGCACACACATCCACATACAACTGCAAAGCCTTTATTTTGTCAATTTCTGTATTTGTGTAAGTGTGTATTAGATCTCAAATGTAAATATATGTATTCTATATGCCTTTTAATATGCCCATTATCTTTATGTGGGCCAGACAGTGACAGCCATAGGGCAAGATGTGTCCCCAGGGCAATATAATGCAGTGTTGTTATGATTGGATTAGAAACAGTCGTGCTGTTAAAGTTTTTAAATACTGTTTATTCACTGTGCATTTTCTTGGATACATTTACATTAGTGCTTCGCCTTTTAGATGTAAAATCACACACAATACCTCAATTGTTATAGTACAGCTTGTATTAATTTTCTTATAATTAACCATAAATATTCAGAGGACCATGTCTACAGGATGCTGAAGGAAGGACCTTTTGGTGGGTGGATTATTCTCAGTCCAGCAGTCAAATTGGGGTATTTTTAAATTATCTGAAACATTTTCCATATGAATTCTTATAGAGTGCCATTATATTCTGCACTGCTATAAACTCAGCAATATGTGACTCACCTTATGTAAAATGTTTTATTTTACTGCATACTAAACTTTAATTCTTTAACATATTTAAATCATTTAGCCTTTAAAAAACTATATGCAAGTATACATAATACACAAACCATCCACATAAAGTGGACATAGGGGATCAATTAAATATGAACTGGCAACCACATATGAAAAAAAAAGAATGAAAGCAAATAAACAAAGAAATAACAGGGTGTGACCCATTTTGTTAAATGGCTTATAAAACCTTATGTGTCTCAGAAAAAGACAGCTCAAACCACTTTTTCTGTCCAAGATATGAGGAAGTAAATGTGGTCAGTTTTGTGGCTTTCATTCTTTACTTCCTACAGTCCAGAAAGTCACCCTCACATTCCAGAAACCTATCCTGAAATAGTAAGTAGAGTAAATGCTTCCAGTCCACGTTTTCCATATGAAGCTTTGTCACGAAAAAGTTTCTAAAAATTTCTTTCTAAAAATCTGTAATTTATTAGTTTACTTAAACCTATAATTAACATTCAAAAGAACAAAGAAACTATTGCTGCAATGGAGTCTATAATCATATTTTGATATGCTTCTCTAGAATAAGTGGAAAATATCTCAAAACAGATAGCAAGATTTAACACCAGCTTAAATGAACAGACTCTCATTGAGATTTTCTTTACCTGCTTGCACACATGCATACATACACACCATACACCTATTGCACACCACATGCATTCGCGCATGCATGCATGCATGCATGCACACACGTGCGAGCACACACGCACACACACACACACACACACACACACACACACACACACACACACAAACACACACAGCAGAATACATAAAACACATTCAGTTTGGTTAATAAAACAATATTTTCTTTGAATTACTTAATATCATTTCATTATTTTATAAACCAGTTTATTCTTTGCACATGCAACACATTCAAATATTATTAGGTGAAATAAGACTGAAAAGATAATTTATGTACCACTGTTCTGAAAGAGCCCAGCGATAGATTGGCGCCCTGTCCTGGGTGTATCTGCCCAGCGCCCGAAACGTTCTCCCCTGGATGGGCATGGGGAACCCCCTCGCGACCCTAATAGAGGATAAAGCGGAAGATAATGGATGAATGAATGAATATTCTGAAAGAACATGATTGCCTGTTTAGAAGGTAACATCATGTAGATATTAGTTGAAAGTATTAAAGAAGCATCTAGCAAGGGCTTAATTGTTGAAAGGAAAATGGATTGTGGTTTAGCAATTTGTGCCAAACTTTGTGGGAGTATTGTCAGTCAGTTCCTTGACAATGTTTTTAGGTCCTTTAACATCTACATTTGGTGGATTATATCATTAAAAAAATTCAGGGTGTCAGAAGAAATGCCAGTGCATAAAGACAAAGGACAGAAACTACTGCTAAATGTGTATAACCACTGATTCCCAGGCAGTGTTGTTTGAGAAACCATCATGCTACTGTGATGGGTACAGTCACATATGCTTGGTTGTACATTACTTCCACATAGCAAGTCCCAAACATTAATAATTGCATTAATAATTGCAATAAAATATGTATAAATCATTAAACATGTAAAGAAACTAGTCATGCGATCTGGACAACTATTGTAAAATTATACCCATAAATTATTATTTTAAATTCAAAATAAAATTGAATATAACTGAAATAAAATGTGACATTACCCAGTGGTAAAGATCTCTCATTTGAAGTGTGTGTTGCAGGCATCAGTTCCTCTTAATATTTTTATATTTAACAAATATGACCAAATTTGTTTTTTTATATTATTTTATATATATTTTATATTTATATTCATTTTATATTTTAAATGTCTATTTAAGAGTCTTTAAGGTGATGTCCTTCAGTTAGCATTTTTATAAAGTTTTTTTTTTTATGTTTGTAAGCAACAAAGCAATCCAGAATAGATATGGAGGAAGTTGTGCAATAAAACTTTCCAAAGAGGTGATATGTATGCTCATTAAGGCATTGGTTAATTATTAAAATGTAATATATTTGTGTAGGGAGAATTTCCAAATTAAATGAAAAAAAAAAACACCTATTTGGTTTAAATATTTACCAACACCCTAGCATACAGTAAATCTGCTACCACCACTTAGCAAACTTCCAAAGTTAAATTCATATTAACAGCTTTTTGCTCACAGAGATGCAAGTATGAGTATCAAGATTCATGAAGAAAAAAAAACTGAGCTGAATGATGATGACACAGCAATTATGGGAGAAGCCATGGGAGAATTTAGAAGGGCAGATAAGCAGAGAGAAATGAAGGGATCCAACCTCCCACACTTTAAATCACCTGTAGAAAGACTCTCTAACCTAGATGTTAATTACAGTTAATTACACCTGCAAAGCAGCAGGATACATTGCAATTTTTTTTAAAGCTACTGTTAACTCATATATTACTTACCAGGATATTAATTAATGTATAAGTGGAATCATTTACTTTCTTTCTACACACTGGCTCAAATGAAACATAATTCTCAATAAGCCAATTTGCATGTTTTCTAGAATTATATATACACGTATGAATGCAATAAAACTGCGCAAACTTTTGCAAATATAACAAGATTTATTTTTCTCTCATTCATTTGTAAGTCCTGTGAATAAAAGTGTCTGCTAAATGACTAAACGTAAATTTATTTTTTTTTTGCAGAAAAATTGGGACAAGAGCAATAAAAGCTTATTAAACACTTAAACTTATTAAACAAAAAAAGAAATAAAGCCAAGAATTTGCAAACAATTTTCACCCAACAAAGTGCACTGTTGCTTCCAACAACTAATTTCTGTTACAATAAAAACAAGCTTTGTAAAAATGTTTTTAAGTTTTGTTTTCAAAAAATAAATAAATAAAATAAATAATAAATAAATCTGATCATGATCTCAGTTATAGAGTCAGAATAAAGTCAATTATGTAACATGTCGTAAAATTAACAATATAAAACCATAAAACAAGGAAATTGTTTTTAAGATAGGTGGGGTGTAGATAGGAGCCAGGAGGTTAAATCAAGTTTTAATCTAATATACGTGAGAAAGGACCTGATGTTAAAAGTAAGAAAGCCTACCAATACTCCAGAGTTGTGGGTGTTACAATTACTAGAAACATTTAATAATTGCTGCATACGGGAGTCAAACCAGCTAAAGTTCACATAGTTTTGTCACTCACAGATATGGAATCATTTTTCCCCATCTAAGCAAATAATATCTGTTTAGACAAATGAAGAACTAAACACAAAAGCCTAAATATGTGTTGTCAGGTCCAGTGACACAGCTGATTGCCTTACCTATAACCAATGTCAGATATATAAAAAATTATGTGGCTATTAATGATGTATTAGAAAACAGTTGTGTAATCAACATTAGGGTCCAGAGTCTGTTTAATGAGCACTATAAAGAGAAAAGCAGCCCATCACAAAGGTCCACTCACACTCTAATACCTCGGCAGGACAATTTAAGTGACATTTAAATTTCGCAAAATTTACAGGATGCATATTTAATTTAGTTTGAAACTGATTTGTTAAAATCTGCCCTTATATCACTTTTTTAAACAAGGCTGCTACAATTGAAAATATTCATTCAAAATGAATTACATAAAATAATTAAACTTTAGGGTTAATTTTAAGAATACAGACCATATCAGTTATGTCCGATACAAATGAATTTTTCGATTTTGTGATGATGTGCTTTGATTGTACCTGCATCATAAATATGTCATGTCCCCATCATTAGTGGTGTGCTAACTGCTGACATGGGCTGTAATTCTGTAGACTAAGCAATAAATTTAGTCATTTATTACTGCAGCTGTAAATGTGTTTGTACAAGAATCTTTAAAGGACCATGAAGTGAAGAACTATACTCATAATTACACTGGAGTATTAGTCATGTGTGTGTGTGTGTGTGTGTGTGTGTGTGTGTGTGTGTGTGTGTGTGTGTGTGTGTGTATTAAAAAAAATGTCCAGTAGCACTCAACTGCTTTGAGCTGATCATTTCTCCCCAATGATAACAATAGAATATTGCTTGAATTGCAAGAGCATGATTACAATTTGATCTTACAATATTAATATTAGTAAAATATTGGGTTTGTTGCAGAGCATTTCATGCTGGTGACCACAAGTCTTGCTGGATTTTTAGCAGCACTTCTACTATTTCAACAACTAACTCTGTATTTATAGCACGTTTTATTGTAAAACATAGTCTCTAATCCTGAAACCTTGAAGAGACAGCCAATGCAACACTGATGAGAAAAAAAAATGTTTTAAGAAGAAACACATACGAGGACCAAGCCGGGTAGCATTAACAGATGGTAAAACAACAATAATTCACAGATTAATTCTATAAAACCAATCCAACAAAGACCAAGTACATCATAACTCAACAGTAGTTAAACTGAAATCAGTGAACAAAATCTAATTCAACATGGCACAAAAGAGTAGGACAAAAACAGTTAACTACAGGAATAAAGTAAAAACGCAGTGAAGCCAATAAACAGATAAATGACTTGCTATTTAAGTAAATAAAGTACAATAATGCACAAAAAGCAAACAAATGGTATCTATGGGAGAATGAGTAGACAATCACTAGGTAATGCAGATATTGTGCCATGTGAGCCAGAGGGCTTCTGGGTAATGTAGTCTACCATGTTTTTAGTAATTGTAACACCCACAACTCTGGAGTATTGGTAGGAGCTGATGCAGCGCGAGGAGGGAGGCGTGACACATAAAATCAGTGAAATATTGTCTCAAATATTTAGGGTGGCACTGTGGCTTAGTGGTTACCACGTTGGCCTCTCAGCACTGGGGATTCCCAGTTTGATCTGGGTGGAGTTCATGCCGCATTATGTCAATCAATTACTTATTACTTAAATTCTGTGCTGTATTATCAGCTCTAACTGCTTTTCTTGTCTGTTTCTTTAGAGGTGTGGCCAGTTTCCCTTTTCGGCTCTGCCGAAGCACTGCGGCTATGGTGATTACTGGATGTAACCAGGATATTAATTGGACTGGCGGTCCTGCAGGACCCCTTAATGGACTTACATATAGTTTTCCAGTTGTTAGAGTTTTCATTTGTTAAATACAGGTCACCTGATCTCCACACAATCTGTACATGGCTGACCTACACTGTTGAAGAGTCCCCCACTGAGTCTTGGTCCTTCCAAGGTTTCTTCTTTAAAATAACAACATAATTTTTTCTTGCCACTGTTGCTGTTATTTCCCTCGGGTTCTCCAGTTTCCTCCCACAGTCCACAAACATGGATTTAAGGTGAATTGGCTGCTCTAAATTGTCTCTATAGCCTGGGTGTCCCCAGGCCCACTAGAGGGTGAGGGTTGTGTCAGGAAGGGCAGCTGGTGTTAAACACTGGGCCAAAGTCTAAAATGCTAGTTTAATTTTATATTGTACATTATTTAATATTTAATTTGGATTCCATGATTTATTTTAACTCAAATTGCTTATTGGTATTATGATTATGATTTCATTTTGGAGTGCTTAATTAATGCTCTAAGAAAGAAACTTGGGCCAAGTGTGTTTTCATTAATATTTATGGAAAACTATTAGGTAAATCAATTGATTTGCAGGTTTTTTAAGAACATTGTATTAAAGATTTTTAAATTAAGTTTCCTTTAGTTTGGATAATTCAAATTTTTTTCTAAATTCTTATTAATATTTTTATTCATCTTGTGTTCTTTTTGTTCTTTTTTGTCCTGATAAAAATGACAAGATAATTTCTTAAAAACACTGAGGGCAAGTTTACCAATTAAACAGCAGTTGTAAAAAAATAAATATAGTTATGTACATGTTCTAAGACCTGAAAAATCACAAAATTGTGTCAAGTATTTCCACCAGGGTTTTTATCTGGGTGCATACTTTTACTGATAACCTCAGGAGATGATAACAGTGTATTTGTTTTCCTTTAGTTCCCTCCCATTTGCTCAAATACTCTGAAGTTACTCAAATACTCTGAAATAATTAAAAAAATATTTAAACTTTTGCTGTTACAAAGCTTAAACGTGGCACAAAAAATACAATGGACCTGTTTATCTTCAGAACCATGTAATTCTGCAATACATCATCAAATGTAGGTCACATACAGGGTTATACAAAAGTTTGGACACCCCTACATCAATTATGTTTTGTTAAATTTCAGAATTCAGCAAGAAAACACATACTCTATAGTAAATATTCAAATTTTCTTTTGCAAAAATGTATGATTTCATTTATTAATTCATTCATTATCGCTTAACCCTCTACTAGGGTGGCAGGGGGGGGGGGTGCATATGCATTCAGGGCAGAATGTTTTGGGTGCTGGACAGACCCAGGACAGGGTGCCAATTCATCGTTGAGCAGACTCACTCACACAGACACACACACACACACACACACACACACACACACACACACACACACACACACTATATGGGGCAATTTAGAGCATTCAATTTACCTTGAATCTATGTTTGTGGACTATGGGAGAAAACAGGAGAACCCAGTGGAAATCCAGAAAGACACGGGGAGAACATGGAAACTCCACCCAAATCCTGGTGCATGTTGCTGGCTGCTTTATGTATAACGTGCACTCAGTTTGACACCTCCCTGTGTCAACATGTAAGTGTAAAGTCAGATACAGTAGCGCATCCATTGTTGAATGCTATTGCCTACGTGTTTTCATCAGTGTTTTTGTCAGTATTCTTAGTCCAGTCCTTTGGTGTGAAACAAATATCATGTGGAAACACATATGGGTTTGATCATTGAAGTGTTTGATCTTAGATTACAGTCTTCTTTCTTCAAATTGGAATAAATTATATTATTACTGACTAACCTCTGACTCATGTATATAATTATTTTGTTAATGGACATGTATGCATCCTCCCATGCTTCCTTACATGTGTGCACATTCATTACTGTGAAGCTGCTTGAAGACAATTTTCCAAGTGATCCATTTTATGCACGACGTAATCAATAGTCCCAATAATTGATTAATAACAATAAAGTGAATTAAAATTGTAGTCAGTCTGCAGTTTACATACTCTGCTTTTAAATAGCCTGGAAAATTACACAAAATTACATTAATTGTAAGTAACTAACAGCATTTGAGATAATTGGAGGTGTGCATAAGAAGGCCAACATTTAAACATAAACTTAAGATGACTGGGACTTAATTGGAGTTAGGCTCAAATAAGGTTTGGTCTGCTGTATAATGTTTTGACTAGCAAAAAGTCTGGGGGTGAGGCTGTGGCTGATCCACATACAAACACAGCCGCACTGGATGCTGATCCACCAGGCATCCCTGGAATTTGTGCCCCCCTTTGCCCTCTTCCACCCCAAAGCTCTGGTCCTTCTTTGCCTAATCTCCTGCACAGACTCTGAATTAACACCACATTCTAGGCTGATAAGAGTTTAACACATGCCTTCTCATAATGCCAATAGCTGACAGAGAGATCACACACCACATGCCTACTTGTTAATTATTTAATAAGTTGATAATTAAGACAATATTATCGCCCACATATTTGACTTAGGTTAAGATACATATAAATTTAATATTTCATAATATTTTATGTCCTGCAAATCTTTAAAATGTTATTTTTTTATTTTACTTAAATTTGATGAATATGAACAATTAAATTACATAAATGACAAAATATAAATTACAGCTTTCTAAATTCAGATTTTTTTTAGTTTCATTATTTCTGTGTCAGTAAACCAAATATTTATGAGATGTGGACAAAAATCATGTTTAATGATTTAATTTTTCCTTTGCAAGACGCTTTCATCAAATTATCAGGATCAAACATCAAAATCAACAGACTTTCTGTGAAGCATGCTGGTGGCAACATTATGCTGATGGACTTTTTTTTCAATGAGAATTAAGTCAGCATTAAGGCAAAATCACTGCTCCCAAATTTATATTAATGAATTTTACCTTACCTTAGCCTTTACGTTAATTCTGGTTGCAGTAGCTTAACCCAGTCTAACTTAAAAATGTGTTGATCACTAAATTAAAGCACTTACATTTCAAATCTAATCCTATTATTTTGTTGTAAAATTGCAAAAAAAGAAGATAATTTGCATTTCATATTTTAATTGGAACTTATGATAAATACTGTAGTTGAAGAGCAGCATGATTTTGGCTGTAGGTCCTTAATGAAATATCACTCTCAATACAGTTGCAGCATGCTTTCCCCTTTGGGCAAAAACATATTTTATGTTGAATCTTGAAAATTTGGAGGTGCCAACCTAAAATGTCTTTAGCTGTCCTAACAAAATACACATGCACATACAGTCATACAGATTCATAAATAGGGAATGAACACAAGAGCTCTGCTGGCACCCACAACCTAGTGTTAAAATTGTGTTTGCCTAGGGATTTAGGAGTAAATCTGCTCCTACATTCCTATTGAGATTCAAACTGAGCCTTGTGAAAGAGTACGGATTACTGCTTCGGCTCTAAAGACACCACTGTACACTCACTGCTCAGCTTAAGAGCCCAACACAAACCTCTGAAGGGAAGGGAGGGATTGAATTAGGCACTCAGAATGTCTTTCCTCTGTGATGTGTTGTATATTATCCAGCCGGCAGTGTTATCTAATCACCCAGCAAAAAAACGAGAAAGATATCTTACTTGAGTAGACAATATGTTGTGTGGGTGTATCAAGTTTGCGAGTATGTATTTATATTGGCTGTTTGCCTATACACAGACCACAGTATGTTAAGGGTTTCTTCAATGAAGGTGTGGACTGAAGGCTTGATTGGTTGACTCACAAGTATAATCACGTTAAAGCAAAGAAAATATTTTTAAGTTTGCAGTGTTCTGTAAATGGAATCTGGGAACGTACCTGGTTATACATGAGCTTTGGTTCTGGAAATCAAGCCCCACTATGCATTTATCTGCTTCCGAAAATAGCCAGAAAATTCTAATACACAAAGTAACTATGATAATGTTTTTTTTTTTTTATATTTCATTTTTATTCTAGTGTTCTATAATGAGCAGATGTAATTCCTTACCTCCAGGAACCCCAGTTAGCTAAATCGGTTCATGATGAGTTGCTCTGTGCTCCGGGATGTGAGCAAATCATTAAAAGAAAAACTAATTAGGGTCATTTTAACAAAGTACAACAGAAATATTCACAAAAATTTAACCTTTATAATAATTACCAGGGGATGCAAATATTGTAGAACATTGTTGTTTTAATATTGTATTGAAATTTTAAATGACGCAAAAGGACAGAGATCAATACACATAAATAAATGTCAAACGTACACAGCACGATTTGCTTTGTTATGATGAACTGCCAGCTCTATAAGGAGGAGGGAAGGAGCAGGCTCCCATTGATCTATCATTTTTTAGGAGGCTATAGCTGCTGGCTGCTCAGAACCCATCAAATAAGATTTATACACACAACCTGGCTTCTGCTAAACTACCAAAAGCCATTAGTCTAGATAGAAAATCCATTTTGAAAGTGTATGGTTTGAAAAGAAGTATGGTTTTTCACTAAAACATAATGTGTGTTCACTCTTGGGGTAAATTAGCTAAGACTGTTCAAACTAAGTACAGAAATCCATAGTGGTTTGGTTGATGTGTGTTTCATACTTTATTTGGGAGATCAGTGCTTTTAAATAATTGTTCTAAAATGTAAAAAAAAATAATCACCAAACTTGTTGCAGGATGAGATTTGGTTAATTCTATAGAGTAAATGTTTAATATTTTAAAGATAATGTACCACTGCATACAGGACATTATAGAATATGATCAAAAGGAGCAGCAAAAATGTCCTGGGTTTATTCCTCAGTGGGGCTAACACAGGCCTAGATGTCAGCATATCCTACAAAAAGAAAAAAAGAGAATTTATTTGGTAGGAATCATATCCACTGATATTGGATTACTGCTGCTGCTATTAATAGCAATACACAAAGTAACTATAATACTAACCTAATGACTAATGTTTTTTGCACAGTAACTACATTAGGTAATTTAGCAGACAACTTGAGGTTGGGGTTAGAGTACAGGGTCAACCATGATACTGCACCTCTGCAGGTCATTTTAAGTCTAGATCAAGTGCCCACACTGGTAACATTGATGAACTTAGGATTTGAACCCATTACCATCAGATTGGTAGCCCAACACCCTAACCACTGAGCTACCTCTCTCACTTAAAAAAACAAAACATGTTGTTATAAAATATTAAATATTAAAACAATGCACAATTTTATCACAGATTAGTGCTATAATAGTGCAGAATTAATAACTAAGATCTTATAATAATAAACAGATAAAAAATATTCTCTATCTGATGATTGGACTAGACTATGTAAGTATAAAGCAGTTCTCAGAAATCTCTTGAACTGTCTCTATAAGGCAGGAGGATGTCAGCATGAATGTAAAGAAGGTACACAAAGTACCCAAATTTGAAATCCGGTTCAACCTCAGGTTCAACTGGGTTTGATTTCATTCAAACAGTAAGCCCAACAATTTAAAAGAAAATTAAAAACAAATTGTTGTGAAAAGACCCAACATCATTGATTCACCATTTCTATTTTTAATTTGAATTTGTTTGTCAAAATAAATATAATTAAAAAAATCATTTAGATAACCAACACTTACTATAGTTAAAAATGCATTTAAGATTTAGTATTTATTAAATAGTTTTTAATAATATATTTTTTTCTAGCACAAATCAAGACAGGAAAAATGATTTGCAACAGCCGTTAAAATGATTATTATTTATTATATAAATATGGGTGTGGTAGCTCAGTGGTTAGGGTGTTGGGCTATCAATCTGAAGGTTGGAGGTTCAAATCCCAGGTCCACTGAAGTTAACAATGTTGGTCCTTGAGCAAGGCCCTTAAAACTCATTGCTCCAGAGATGTTGTGATTAACCCTGTGCTCACCATAGTCGCTTTGGATAAAAGCGTCTGCTAAAAATCACCAAATGTAAAATTCATTCATTCATTATCTTTATTACCGCTTTATCCTCTATTAGGGTCGCGGTGGGGTTCCCCATGTCCATCCAGGGGAGAACATCTCGGGCGCTGGGCAGATAGACCCAGGACAGGGCGTCAATCCATCGCTGGGCACACACTCACTCACACAGACACACTCTATATGGGGCAATTTTGAGAATTCAATTGACTTGATCCATGTTTTTGGACTGTGGGAGGAAACCGGAGAACCCGGAGGAAACCCACGCAGACACGGCGAGAACATGGAAACTCCACCAGAATGGGGATTCGAACCGGGAATCTAGCTAACAACTAAGCCACCGTGCCGCCCAAATGTAAAATTATATAATTAAAACTTTGAAAACATATCTAATGTTAGGATGTTCTTACCATATTCTGTCCAAACCTTGCTGTTATCTCCAGCCAATAGTCTGTCAGAACAATAGAAGACAGGTTTAGGTTTGCCAAATGCATCCGTATAATTAGCAAAACAGACAGACACACAGACATGTAGGAAATACTGATATATAGGTAAGAAGGATAGATAGTTAGATATCAGAATACTTTATAAATATCCCTGGGGGAGTGCAAGCAGACAAATATATAGATATATAGATAAAATATTGCCTCGAATTCAAAATTATAAAATGTTTATGTTTTGTGACTTTAAATCTGTTATTGCACCAATACATACATTTTCTCTTCTTTTGGACACACACACACATTATGAAATCAGATGAAAGCCTATTTTCAGCCTATTCCAGACTCTATATTTAGCCAGTGAATTTTTAAAGCCCCCTCTGATCAGACCGACATCAAAAAGAGGGAAGGCGGGTGTGTGCGTAAGAGAGAGAGGGAGACCAAGAGTAAAGGGGAGAGAGAGAGAGAGAGAGAGAGAGAGAGGCTGAGAGTGCAGTAATCTACTGCAGCAGTTGAAACAGAGGATCTTAGAAAGATGGCATAAGATGAAAGGGGTAAAAGGAAGGGAGAGGACAAGTTCTCCTGCTCTAATGAGTGTGGGGGCAGACAGGGAGCAGTATTTAGTTTTTCCTCTTCTTTATCCATTTTTTGTCTATTCTTTCACCAGCTCTGTCTGTATCATGACTCTCTATAAACTTAAAGGATAGTGAGGTATGAAATGACCTGTTCCCAATATAAGCCAGTCTTTTATTTTTATTTACAGTGGTGTTTAAAAGTTTGTGAGCAGAATTTACTATATTTTCAAAATTCAAACTTGAAACTGAATGTTCAAATAAGGCCTAAAGTAGTCAGCAATTCAGTATAATTCAGTTTTACATATGTGTGTGGGAAAAATATGATAATCTTTAGGATTAGCAGATGTTTTGACCTAATGTCAAATGTTTTCTATTAATAGGATCATTAATAGTATGAGTGGGAACACTGTTTTGTTTTAAACTGGTTAATATTACAACACTATTTCCAAATGGTTTGAATCTACAAGGTTGCAGGTAGACCATTATGACCACGAGGAGTGGTCGACCAACAAAGATTGCACTGAAAGCAAGGTGTGTAATAGCCCACGTGGTCACAAATGGAACCTAGGTAACATCTAAGCGATTATAAACTTCACCGTCCACCGTCATAACACTTAACATCAAAGCTGAGCATTACAGAAACATTAAAAAATTAGCTCATAATAACCATGTATTCATTCATTTGATCTAATTGGCTTATACTTATTTCTTATAAAATATTTTATATAATATAAACATATATCATCAATTTATTCCTAAGATTAATGAATGTAGCATACATATCATACAAAAATCATTTTTTTTACAGTGTGATAAAGTCTTTAGCATAAAGCAAAGAATAACAGAGTCTACCCTGTTGGGTTTTGCACAATAACAGAGTGTAAAGAACAATTATATATAGCAAAATATGGCAAAACAGAGCACCTGAGCATTTCAGTTAATTCATCATGACCTGACCCTCTATATTGACCACTTTAAAATCTCTTCAGCCAGCTCTGCAACCTTGATTTTACATTTCTCATGCAGCTTAAGCTATTTTAAAAGGCTACTAAAATGGCCTGTTTCTGAAATTATTCCTTACAACATCAAAATGATTAGACCATTTCTGTATGAGCAGCTGCACAAATGTTATTTCAAGCACTCATAATTTCTTGGCCTGACTATCGCAATATGTTGAGTGCTGGACTCCCATCTTGTATGACAAGGCTATTTAACTGATCCATTTTGCTGAGGTTCACCTGATGTTTAACCAACACAAGTGAACAAATTTACTACCCATCGCTCTTCATTGTCTTTTAGTAGATACCCGCATCTAGTAAGTTCAAGTTGGAGTAATTTATTTAAATAGCACTTCTTACAATAGTACATTGTCACAGTGTTATAGGCCTGAAACCCCAAAAGAGCAATCTGATGTGACAGTGGCAAGAAAAACCTCCCCTCAGTGGTGGGTTCATCCTCCTTGAGTGGCTGGGCAGCATCAACAGTGTAGGACAGCCATGTACAGATTGTGTAGTGATCAGGTGTCTGTATTTAATAAATGGAAAAAATATAAAAATTGGAAATTTATACAAGTCCATGCTCTGGGAGAGCCATGGATAAAGAGCTGGCGACACCTAAAGGAAACTGGCAACACCTTAAAGAAAAAAATTTTGACATCCACATTTTAATATCTTTGAAGCAGTCCTTGAGCTTGCTGAGTGAACAAACATCATTAGGGTTAGCTGAATTGTATAACTGAGTATCATCTGCATAAGAGTGGAAACTAATTCCATTTCTACGAATAACTGATTACTATAGAAGCATATTTTACTTTTGCAAGATAAGAACATTGATTGTTAACACAAGTAAGCTGATATTAAACTATAATGCCCACAGTGTTTTTTTTCTATCAAGTAAGATGTTAAATAAAGCTGCACTAAGATTTAATAAGACAAGAAAAGAGATTTGTTTTTTTTTATCAGAGGGCATTAATAAATCATTAACTACTTAATTAATCATTAACTAATATAATTTAGGTTGTCTCAGTGCTATGGTGAGACCTAAAATCTGTAAACTTCATGAATGTTATTAGCTAAAAGATGGCGATTCTGCTGGCTGAACACAATTTTTAGATTTTAGAGACAAAGGGAAAGTTTTATATTAGTCTAAAGATGGACAGTATTAGAGGATACAAATTAGTTTTTTTAAAGTAAAGGTTTAATGACCGCTCACTTCAGATATTTGGTGACATAGCCTATTTTAAGGGATGAATTTATATTCAGCATCTAAGCTTCTGACACTGGCCTACAGGACAATCTATGGATCAGCTCCTTTATATCTAATTTATATCTCTCTATTTATAAAGTTTCAATCCAGCTCACTCACTAAACTCTATAGTTTATCGCCACATAGTGCTTATTTACTCAATATTCATAATCAAGTCATATCCATGTTGGACTACTTCATTTGCATTTGCAATACATCATTTAACTCCACCCGTGATAAATGTCAAAGGACAGGAGACCCCTGTGTAATATTGGATATTCATTCATTCATTCATTCATTCATTATCTTCCGCTTTATCCTATATTGGGGTCGAGGGGGGGGGGGGGTTCCCCATGCCCATCCAGGGGAGAACGTTTCGGGCGCTGGGCAGAAACATCCAGGACAGGGCGCCAATCTGTCGCTGGGCACACACTCACACACACAGACACGCACACAAACACACTCTATATGGGGCAATTTTTTGGAGAACTCAATTGACTTGATCCATGTTTTTGGACTGTGGGAGGAAACTGGAGAACCCGGAGGAAACCCACGCGGACACGGGGAGTACATGGAAACTCCACCCAGATGGGGATTCGAACCGGGAATCCCTAGTGCTGAGAGGCGAACGTGCTAACCACTAAGCCACCGTGCCGCCCAATATTGGATATTTTTTTTCTAATTAAAAATGTACACTTTATAGTTAACTGTACATATGTTAACAAGCATATAAACATTTAGAAGCAACAATAATAGGTAGGTTACACTTCGGTTCTACACTCATTGCCCATTTTATTGGTTCCACTTACTATTATGGTGCACATTATAGTTTTACAATTACAGCCTGTGGTACATTGCATTTTTACTAAAAAGACTAAAGTGGACTAACAAAGTATGTAGATAAATAGATGGACTGTTTACTACAATGTATATCTATATACTAAGTGGGACTGATCAAATGAACACACAGTATGGAAATAAAAAAATATATATATTTATACAAAAATATAACTTACATGCATGTTTATAACATTCTTCAAAATGTTTTAAGTTATGTTGCAATCATGTTCAAACATACTTCAATATCACCAGTTTTGTTTGGTCTTGATGATCTGTGTATGGCAATGTCACTATTTTACCAATATGAAACTACTCACTACTTTACAAAACGAATTCAGATATGGGCATTGGTCATGGTGTGAGCACTCTGTTTTACTAAGATCATCTACTGATGATGATGAGTCAAACATCTAATCATTTCAGGCGTCCCTCAAATCCCACATTACCATGCAGGGGGTATGGCTTCAAACTCCGTCAGGCAGCAATTGGTGGGTGGTTAACAATAAAGAAACCCTAACCCCCAAATCTCTTTTTCTTAGTGTATCTCCCCAACAATAGTAGGCAGCACACATTCTAAAGGTCTCTGAAGCATGGGCCGATGTTTAGGATTAAAACATTTGTTGACTAAAAACAAATTACACATCTCCATTCTCTATTCCTCCCGCATTCTTTCTCCATGTCCTTTTGTGTTTCTCTTTTTAAAAGACTTGCACTTACATTTTTATTCACAAATTTTTCTGTGTGCAGGTAATAGAGAAGAAATGAAGGAAGTAGTGGGCAAAATGAACTTTAGGGTAGACAACTGATGCAATGCAAGTGTAATAATAAGAAACCATCAAAGAATAATGAACTATTTCTTTTATCCTAAAAAAGCTGTTATGATCAGGAAGACCAAAAATATGCTAATACTTCAGAAAGTAATAATCTATGCTTGAATAATTGAATAATTTTAACTAGGTAAGACAAATTTGCTACTACTTGACAAACTACTTATCTAGAGTAAAATTTGAAAAGTAAAAAAACCCTTATTTCTCATCGATGAGTAATTAAATTTCAAGCTTCATTAAGGGCTTCTGCTTTCAGGCAGTTTGCATTTCAAATGAGATCAGAGACAGACACACACACACACACACACACACACACACACTACATCACGCCCTGCCCACTTTTTGGTCTTAAACAAAAATTGACACTGTTACACTGCAATTTAGACTCATTTACACAATAAACACGAAACTATGACGCATGTACATTAACCCAGCAAACCACAGTAAGTGTACAGTAGTCCAAAGATGAGGTGTAAGAAAATGTCTCACCCAGCAGTAATTTTGTTAATTTTAGGGACAATAAATGCCTGCACCTTATAAGTATTGTGGTGCCTCCGTATGATAGTTAATAAGGCAGCAAGGATCAGGCAAAGAAGATTAATAGCAAACAAGACAGAAGAGATGTGATTACAAGTGCTAGGCAGATACAATCCAATAAATAACACGGACATTTATAGTAAAAAGTCAAAGAATCCTAGTCAAGGCCAGTCAATGTAGAAAAAGAACAAAAGTGATACAAGTTAAAATAATGAGCTGAACAGGAGAACCAACGAAAACACTCAGGACAGCACCTTTAGTTTGTATCTTTAAATTTGAGTTTATTAAGTTGTCCTTTACTTCGGTTATTGTAAATAACAACTAGAGCATGTTACCATGATTGTGTGTGATCGGATATGTTGCACGTGTTAAAGTCTGTGGTGTGTAACCTGTGTGCTATATAAAGAATTTTACTACACAGAATATGGAATATTTGTGTCCAAACACAGGAATAGCATTTAAATATTATGTACACAAAAACTTTTAATAGAGTGGTTCCTAAATTACACTTCACCAGCAACCCACAGAGCTGGCTGCGATTGCAAAAGAATCTGGTAGAAAAAAATCCAATTACGCAAACAGCTTAATGGTTCCCCATGCCCATCCAGGGCAGAACGTTTTGGGCACTGGGCAAATACACTCAGGACAGGTCGCCAATCTATTATTCAGAGGGTGAAGAGTGTGTTGTAAAATGCACCCAGCATTTAGAACTTAATTCAAAAAGTCAGAGTATCTCTGCACCATGATCTATGCTTGTTTTAACAGGAGGTCCAAATAGGTTTGTCTGAATACCCATTGTCTCATTGAGGCTGGATATGTAATATGGCCTTCCCCTAGTCTGGTTTAGATTTATTTATTCTAGAGTATCAGTAGAACTTTTAGTTTTCCCATGCTAGCTTGGTTAACCTTATGAATGTCTAGCTTTTTCCTAGGATTTAGCATTTTGTTTGTTTGCTGTAGCAGTTTTCCTTTCTAGTTTATGGAACTAGTAGAACTTTTACCTCTCCTCTAGCCTGTGTTTAGCTTAACTAGATGCTCATAAGATTATGTATGTGAATTTCAGGCCAAGAGGTCATTATTTTTTATTCATGTTTAGCATGTAAGCTTATATACCTTTTAGGCCATTACTTATATTCCTGTTTGCCTGTGAGCTTTATTTTGTGCCTGTCACCAATGAGCTATTTGTGCTTACAGCCGCTGAGCTAAATCCTGTGTTGCAGCCTTATTTGTTTATTTCATCTCCTGCCTTTCTCCAGTCATTCCTTTGGCTCATAGCTTCTGCTACAAGCCATGGTAGGGTGGTTTACTTTAGTTAATTAAATATACAACCTAGGACCATATATTCATAAGTTTGGTTATTGTACCAACCACAAGTACTTTTATTCATTTATTTATTTTTTTTTTAATATTTTGGTCTTATCTGTGATATGCTGTCCAACAAACATATAAAACATATCCTCAGTTGAAAACTCAGATAGGGGCAAAGTACTGTGGGAGGAATCCGGAGAAAACCCACATACACACCTGTGAGAACATGGAAACTTCACCCAATGCTGCTGACCCTGCATCTTATTTGGCATTACTAAACATCTTAGCTGTTTTATACAATTAAATAAACTATATTTACATATGTGTATTATACAAATATAATACATACATATTATATTTATATGTACATGCAAAGGTGCATGCATGCCTTGTTTTATTTCCATTCATGCTCCACTCAAAGAGCAGCACTGTTGGTCTTGCCAGTGTCTTGGGCCTGAAGGGAAAGCATCTAGCCATCAATCACACACTAATTGTGTTCCCCCTTTTTTTTTAGTCTTGCTCTTTGGTGTCTTTTACACTTTCTGATTTTCATTCTCAGCTGTTCACTGCAGGGATAGTGCAGATGTTCCATAGCAGGTGTTTAAACAAGCAGGGAGAAATAATTACCATTCCATCAAATCCAGCACCACTTACTGCCTTTCCACACATCCACCCCTATGTTTCTTACCCCTCCACTTCATCCCCCATTCTCCTGCTGTCTCACCCTGGAGAGAGACCCTCTTAAACAACTCTTTGCTAAAGTGTGCTGAAGTGGACTTTCTCAAGGACTTACTTATCTTTGCATGTATGTGTGTGTGTATGTGTGTGTGTGTGTGTGTGTGTAAGAGAGACACAGCTCACTTGTGTGTAGAAGACTTCGGGTATACTGTAACTCTCTTCTGAAACCTCCATTAGTTTAAACTGTATAATGAAGTGCATCTCTATGTACACATGATATAACGTCACTGTTGGAGTATTGGCTTGCTGAAACCACTACATACAGTAGCACATGTGTCTGCCAGTTACTTTCAAAATGTCTGTATCCATTTGAGGGCATACACTAAACTGACACAAAGTACGTGAGGAGAAGCAAGAAAGAGAGCGAGAGAAAGAAAAATAGATCTCCTTAGCGTTTATGATGTGTACTTCTATGATTTACAAACAGATCATTTTAATATCTTAACTGCTCAAATCACATGTACAAGAAAACAGAAGAACAAATCATGGGTCACAACATTATTTACATTCAACATGACAAAAAAAATTATTTTGCTCCAGAGAAATTGATCACAAAGTCTCCTTGTCTGTCTAGATTTTCAGTACAGACAAATTATACTAAGCCCTTGGTGTTTGTGTGTGGCTGTGTGTACTGAGAGTTACATGTGTTGCCTTCTCTTTTGCTTACATTTAGGATTTAATTACACAACAGTATCAGTAACTAGGCAGTTTGTACAAGCAGGGAATTGACAATTAGCAAAAACCTGATTTACTAAATAAGCAGATAATCTAGGAAAAACCTGCAGGAATGTACTAAGCAGATAACTTGTTTAGCACAGAAGGTCCAACACGTCTGAAGCTAGATCTGAGTGTGGCAATGGCAAGAAAGTCAGTATGTTGATGTAGTAAATGACAAGGTAGTCTTAATATTTTTCATTCTTTGAAAGTTATAAATGTAAATATATTATTTATTAACTCCAGTAGCACTGCTATGTCTCACTTACTCATTTAACTTACATATGACCACCATGTCAGTATTACTGCCGTGTTGATAACGATCTACTCAAATAATTCTAAGATGATAGTCTGTGGTTTCTTATCATTAAAGAACGTTAACAGAGTATAAAAAAGCAAAAGAACACATGTCTATAACTGTAGAACTACGAACTGAATTTAAGAACTAAATAAATATGCTAACATTTGCTGACCGGTTCAGTTAACCCTCTGTCAATATGTTACATTAATGAACCATCATTATAATGTTTAAAATAATCCCATGACTTGCATATTTTTTTAAGTAGGGAATTCATTTTACTGTGTCTCAGTGCTGATAGAGTCACCGCCATCATAAAAAAATACTAATCCTGCATTCACAGTTGCAAGAGAGTGGAAATCGCAATTATTAAAATGCTGTTGTTTCACTGTTTATGTACAGCCTTCTAAACAGAACTTAATGGAATGGAATGGTAGAGTTTATAATGGTCATTTAAATATGATTTATATAAAATATTTTTGTAAATTGAACAGAACCTTAATGGAAGGCATGATTGAGAAAGGTTCTGAGTCTGTTTTTTCACTGTCAATCATTAAATCCACACCCTTCTACCCTTGGTTGATATTGCAACCAAGCAATATCGGGCAATATCAATATAGTTAAATGTCTAACATGATTATGGAATCTGCATTTTAGAAATACATGTTCCAAAGAAATGTATTAAAGTAATAAAATGATAATAATATTTAAAAGAAGAAATCCACAGATAAATTAAACATATTTAAAGTTATATATTTGTAGTTTTACTTATTTTTATTTTGAATTCAATTTTAGAAATCTTATAGTTTCTAGTATACTTTTTTTTTTCAAATTTACCAAAATTCTTTTTTACAGATTAAGCTTTACAGGAGTACCAATCGCATAAGCATTACAGACCTGTAAACACCACTGGCTGACAAACACCTTGAAGGTAAATTCTAAACATGGTTTACATGCCACTGTTGTACACAAGACACACAAGTGTGCGCACGCACATACACATACACACACACACACTAGTTCTCAATCCAGACTTACTTTTTGTACAGGAGCATAAAATAAACTGTACCTTCACATGAAGATAAATATCAGCAGCATTACAAACAAGCTATGGGGCATTTTAGGAATAAATGGAACTTAATAGTTTGATAGGATCAAGGCAAAAAGATTTTGGTGGAGAGAAAGAACATCATGTCAATTAGAATCAACCTAACAATCCTTTTCATAATGTAGAAACAAATATAGATTTTATGCAGGCTTTCAGTGTCTCTAGACCTTTTTTAAGAGTTTCATTTCATTGTCTGTTAAGCTTTGACTGACACTACTTAAGGGCCTTTCTCCTAATCAGATGAGATGGCAGAGCCTGTTTCAGCAGTCACAGTAAATACTTGAGTGATGACAAAATGTAAAAGAAAAAAAGAAAAATGTGTTTTGTTAGCTGCTGATAATGTGCTTAAGTGAGTTGATTTAAAACACATTGCAGATAATATTTCCTCACTGACAACTGTATATTCAAAAACATTTAACTACCCAACATAACAACTTATTTTAAAATAACTAGATGCTACCAAGACTATAAAATGATGCTTTGGCAGTGAGTATGTTCTGGTAAATATGTGTAAGGTGCAGCAGCATTATTGGGATTTGTAAATACAGAATGCTCTTACAGGTTTTCTGATCAGACACACCTTTATGTAACAGATTATAGGTTTTTAGAAACAATGACTCATCATTTTTCAAAAGAAAATCGTTTTAAGCCCTACTTGAGTGTAAATATGTTTTACCTACGTGGAAACACCCAAACCCTATACATACACACTATTTTACATGCATTGGGTACATACACAATATTTACTCCGCCTGTTTTGATGCACATTCCTCTTTTTCAGTCAATTTATGGAAATTACCAATATTATTAAATTAAACAAGCACTATTATTACAGCAGGATATCTTCAATATTTGTACCATATCATTATTGTGTTCTGGTTTAAGGTCCTCAGTACAACCTGCTTTTACATTTAGTGAATGATTAGTAGTCAGATTATTAGAAACAATTTGTTGGTGGCACAATGACTGATTCAAATTGTGTGTTGTTTATCATCAAGTATTTTATTTGTGTGTTGTGTCTGTTCGTGAATGTAAATATTTATTTGAATTTTGCAAAACTGGGTGTATGACAACAAAAATGTTACAGTTGAAAAGAATATACAGCAAAATATAGATAGCAGTTATATAATACATAGAAAAAGAATATTGTAATTCAGTATACACATGTAAGTGTACTAGGGACTGATACTACACGTGTACTAACAAAAGGTGATCTGTTCATTGCTCAAGCATGTTTCACGCTTAAAGTCCAGTTTATTTGACTAGTAAGGTCATACAGTGCCATACCCAGACTTTATACCCCTAACTATTTCTTGTTTCTTTGAAGAGGAATCTTGGTTATAGTCACAGTTGTTTAATGGTGTTTGGGCACGATATGCACCTAGTGTGATCACCGATCATGCCTGTTTGGCTGCACATATATATATATATATATATATATATATATATATATATATATATATATATATATATATATATATATATATATATATATACACATATATATATATATACATATATATATACACACACACACTATATTAAAAATAAAAAATATTATAAAAACATTATAAATTTTTTTTCCAAAATTTGGGTGCAGTGATACTGGAAAATCACTGCATTGGCAGTATCACTGCACCCAAAACTACTCAAAGAAGGCACAAAGAACAACACTCCTTAACTCCACTATGCTGTCTGAAAGCACTTTTCTTTCACAAAAAAAAAATTGCATCATGATGACATAAGTCTGTGTGTTCAGAACATTAAATGCATTGTAAGTAAGGCCAGCAGGAATTTGGGACAATCATGCTCAGGCATGGTAGAAGGCAATCAGGCTTAAAGTGAGCATTCTTTTAGAAACCAAACCGAAAGATGGAGATACTGTAAAGCACAAAATGCAAAAAAGGAATCAGAAAGAAAAGAGTCAGTGCTACACAGGCATTAAGTTAGAAACACTGTATACAGTCATTCGAAAGAGGTTGCTGGTGCAATGATTAGCATGCTATGAGAAAACCCTGCAAATAGAGGCAATTAATTTAATCTTCCACCCTCCCCAACCTCGAAAAAAAAGTTAATCAGCATTAATCATGTTCATCATTTGTTTACAAGTCATTTAGATTAGACTGGCCTCCTACAGCACCACTAAACACATACAATATAGTCATTGTGGCACCAGTACGCACATCATTAATCATTAATGATTTTGGAAACTGCCATATTTTTTCATTACAAAAATCTTATGGAACATTATATATGTGTTAATAGTTCTGCATTTATTTCCTGCTGAGCCTGTAAAAAAGACAGCATTCCTCCGTACTTGGACTGTGTTTTCATGGCTTAAATAATGATTTGATTCAGGCCTACAAAAAGCAGTGTTTGCCACATTACGATTCAATATGTCCTGTTAAGATTTTTCCAACTTTCCTATCCATATTATTTTTTAATATGCCTGTTTGGCATCACAGATACCTCTTGTTCAGTCAAAAAAAAGCTAATGATAGAAATGATAGTAAATGAGAAGTGATGAGATGACAATAAGTGTGATTTGACATCTTGAGTTTGCAGCTTTGACCAGCAATATTAGAGATTATTGTAACACATAATGTACATAATCCTGCCAAATGAAATAATCCATTTTGAACATGTTGCTATAAATCCCAGAAAAATTATATATATATATATATATATATATATATATGCTTGGGTTTCATCAGAGAAAAGCCAAAAAAGAGAAGAATTAGCCATTAGGCTATATAAATTTGTATTTGTGATTAAAAGCTTTGCTTCTAAAACTCACATAATTCGATAAAGCAATGAGCATGACACAAGGGGAAGAAATGCACAAAATTTACACAATTACTTTTATTATAGCTTGTTTTATTTATAATATATTGATTTGATTACATTATGATGAGGAAGTTGTGCATAGTAACAAACCCATTATATGACACAAAAATGAAGGATATATGTAAAATCCAGTATATAAAGTATAAAATTATGTTTTAAATTGTAGTCGTCAGTGACGAGAATAAAATAATAAATACTTTTGTGTTGTTCTTCTGGGCTGTTTACTGAAGATGAAAAATGGGGGAAAAAAGCAAATGTCTCCAATGTCTGAATTTTCAGCCATTAAAACTCAAATAACTTACACTTCTCAAACTTTGGACGAAAGGAATTCTGGGAGAGTAGCATATAAAACATAATGAGAAAAACACACTCCCACACATGAAGCAAGGGCGTGTCAGTGCCATAAGAACATTGACGTACACTCATTACCCACTACCCTCCCCGCCACTCCATACAAACAAGTTTTTTTTGGTTGGCACTCTTGTAAAATGTTTTCAGTCATGCCCTGCGTGCTCACTTAAGAGTCTGTGATTGTGAGGTCCAAGTAACTGTAGAATACTCTTAAGAATACCACAAGCACTCTTTGATTTTGCCCTGTGTGTTTGGGTTCTTTGAAGGTCTGTGTGAGCTCATACCACACTCAGCAGTCCAGTCCCTAACCCAGTGGGTGGGGTAGCCTGTTCCACTAGCTCATTTCAGGGTCAAACACAGGCGTTCAGTCCTGCACGCACACACCATGCATACTTCTCTCAATGGCCCTCTGTCTTTTTGCTGCCATTTTTAGATACCTATTAATATGACATCTTCACTTGATTACATAAAGTTACGATGCATACTAAATAAAAATTTAATATTCCAATTTTAACATACATTCAGGCTCATGTAAATGTTGCTGCAATTCTGTTTTCTTAAAATGCAAGTAAAACATGCTCCACAAGTAACATCATAGCTATCATCACCTGTGAGCAATGTGTAATACCTTCTTGTTTACAAATTAACATAATATACCATTACTGTTGTACAGGTCACATTTTACATTGAATTCAATAGAATTTTTATTTTACTGTGTTAGTATCGCCCAGCGATGGATTGGCGCCCTGTCCTGGGTGTATCTGCCCAGCGCCCGAGACGTTCTCCCCTGGATGGGCATGGGGAACCCCACTGCGACCCTAATAGAGGATAAAAGCGGGAGATAATGAATGAATGAATGAATGAATGAATGAATGTGTTAGTATCTGTCCATTACAATGTGCAGATATTTATTTACATCCAACCAAACTTATAATATCCACATTTAAAAATCAGTAAAACATGGAATGTGAACAGAGGTACCCATATGGTTCCGAAAGACTGTGCATGCATGTATAAATGTGCTAATGTACATATGAGATCTCAAATTAGGAATCTAGATGAAAGTTATTTTGCATTTGGTCCGGAAATAGGGACTTACCTGACAGTACAACTTTAAGGACAATTGCATGTTAAAATGTCTTGTTAAATAGAAAGGATCTGTTCAGATATACAGTACCAGTCAAAAGTTTGGACACACTGCCTTGTCTATTTTCTCCATATAGATTGACTTTGAAGTTTTACAATTGTAAAATTGTACACTGTATTATTATCATCCTTATCACTGTCCGATTTAGCTATCTAAATGTTAGTGACTCCGAGACAGTGATGAATGATAGAGTGATTAAGGCGAGATTAAATCAATAGGTGACATTAATCATTAGAGTTCATCACAGTATGTACAGTAGTCCACAAAAAGATGGACTACATTATGTAATTGTAGAACTACAAAGTCCAAAGTGGAACTGATAAAAATGGACAATCTGTGAGCAAAAAGAAGGTGTACCCATGTTTTTGTCTAGAACTGTAGACTTGCATGTTTACCTTAATAATGATAATGACACTAAATAATGATTCTTCAGTGTGTGAGCTTCCTCATTCTACTGAAAGATGCAGCAGTGTTAAAAAATCTAACTATTATCCTATTAATGATAAGTTAATGTCTTCTTTCTGATTTTACTGTCTTACAATTAAAAATTACAACAAAAAACTGTTTCCCAGCTTTATCATGCTTTGCAGGCACTGCCTCGCCATCTGCAGATTGTTATGAAATTTGGGTCTTGGTTATGCCTTGGCCACTTAACCTTCATATCCTTAATATTCTGTTATCCCTGTTATTATTTGCTATTCTTTTGTGCAGAGTCTGTATGATCTTCTTAGTTTTCTCCATGTTCTCTATTTTCTTCCCACAAGTTATATTAAATGCAAGTTTTTTGTCCTGTTTACTTGTGTATGCCATTAGTCAGTCTATCCCCTGCAGCAGTTTTAATTAGACTAGTCTCAAGTAACAAAAGCAGCACAAATGCATTTGAGTATCGGCTTAAATATTAAATGTGAGATTTTCCTGTGTTCATTTCTTAAAAACTTATTGGTGCACTCCAAACAAAAAGTGGCCTGTAGCATTTTCTCTCCATTTTATTTAATCTCACCATCAATCATTTTACCATGGCTGTAAACAGTTTAAAAATGTGTTAAGTAAGATGGGGACAGTTAAACTATTGTAAAAGCTTTAAACCCCCCTCTCCCACCCACAATTTTCCTTTCTATCACTGAAAATTATTTATATACATACATACACACACACACACACACACACATATATATATATATATATATATATATATATATATATATAAAACATACCGTTACTCTGACTGTATAAAACTGCAGAATTATAATTAAATAGTGGTTGGAAAACATAGTGACTGGCCTCGGGTAAATTATATAGTAGGCTTTTCCAGTCCGAGGGCTAGTTGAGATACTGAAAGAGAGAGCTTTTACCACAGTAAAACACAGACACCCACACCCACCCAGCACACACACACAGAGTTATAGTATATATTGACTCAAAAAGTTTTCTTAACCCAGTATCTCTACATGGATGGCAACTATTCTAATCCAGTAGCACAAGCACATCTTAAGCACATCTTGAGTATTTTAATGAGGTACTGCTGTTCCCTTTAAATGTATGGCATTCAACCATGGAAAAGTATGAAAATCTCTGCTGTGGCCCTTTTGCATTATTACTTTCTGGATGGCAAAATCAGAATTAGTGATTCTTTAAAAGTAAAAATCACATTTAAGAAAAGTTTAACAACTCTGCCTAAAGCCTTATTTCCAAATATTATAGAGTCTTCATGACTTAATACATCTCTTAAACTTGATAATGTTCCTAAAACTTGTGGGTGTTCATAAAATTACTGAAAAATCTCAACTTAGATCTTTTAATACTAGAATCATAACTAGCATCAAACCTATACAATTTCTTTTAGCAGTTGAATCTTTAAACCAAGAATATCAACAAAGTTTATCAGTTATAATTATTATCATTATTGTTTCATCTTACTGGATAGATTATAAAACCTATATTGGTGTAAATCCTAATTTATAGATCTGTATATTTGTTTAGCAATGTAAATTATCTTTAGCTATGTAATAATCTTCACCAAAATTAGAGAATATTTGATGATTAAACTCAAATTAACCATTGATGACCTAAACATTGGGTTCCGACATAAAGAACATTTACTTCTGTTATAATTATTTTCCCGCAAACCAGCAAGGATGTTACTTTTTTTTTCATTGAGTATTAGAGGATATATAGAGGAAATAATTGAAATTAATTAGTTTAACTATTGTTTTTGACTATACTTGTTTCTGTTGTCCTGAACAATAAAACAAACAAATACCAGCCAGTTATTTCATTCCACTGTCAATTCAATTTTCTCCTTTGGGGTTCAGAGTTAAAAATTTTAAAGGTTTAGAGAAAATCTAATTCTAAAATCTATTGTAAATAGTGCTAAATGAATGCACAAACATTTATTGCAACAATAACAAAACAATAACCTGTTTATTATTGTGAAATTAAATGAACCACAGTATTACTTGAGGGTGCTCTGCCAGACTTTCTTTGCCATGCAGATAGTACGTCAGTACACAAAGGTCTCCTCTAGTGCAGCCAGGCCAATGGAACTGATGTCTGAGACAGAGTCAGTGTCCAAATGAATGAATATTGAGTGTATGAATGACCTTGGACACTGCTTTCTGCTCACCCACTAATACTCTGTGTCTGACAGTTGGATGGTAAGGTGGAACCAATATGTCAACAAAGTTATAGATGGATGCTTTATCCCAATAAAGCTTCACTTCTGCCTGCTGTTTTCTGATTTTGGCCATTTTTTTATGACACTTTTTATGACATGATCTTGGAAGCTTACTATTGATGAAATGTAAAATCACATCTTTAAGATAATAACTATATTTTTGTATCTGTGGTAATGTTTGGTTCACAGCAGTTCTACCCTCACACAAATACTGGATGGAATCAGGAATTCTGGTGGACTGGTTTTGCACTGAGCCTTGGTCCTCCCAAGGTTTCTTTATGAAAAAAACATAAGTAGTTTTTACTTGCCACTGTCACTTAGTGTGATTTCACATACATGTCATTACTGAAAAAAAGCTGTTTTAAGACAAATTTATTTTAAACAAAAATCTGTGGAAAGAACTGACCCTTTTTTTGCCAGTCTTTTTGATGTTAAGAATTTCCACTTTTTGTTTTTTTTTATCAACTTGAAATTCTTTTAAAGCTGGAGGGAAACTAATTCTCACTTATCTTTTCTAGTAGAGCCAAAACTAAACCATTGGTGTCACACATAACTGTTATAAGTACAAATCAAGCTCATGTGGAAAGAGACCAAGTTAAATGGCTCTCATGTATGTTAAAAGATGTATAATAAGGAAATATAAAGTAGTTTATTATATACACACACATACAGTACTGTGCAAAAGTTTTAGGTAGGTGTGAAAAAATGCTGTAAACTAAGAATGCTTTCAAAAATGGAAGTGTTAATATTTTATTTATCAATTAACAAAATGCAGTGATTGAACAGAAGAGAAATGTAAATCAAATAAATATTTGGTGTGAACACCCTTTACCTTCAAAACAGCATCAATGTGCACTTGCACACACAAGGAACTGAGCTCGTAGGTTGTTCCAAACATCTTGGAGAAGTAACAAGAGATCTTCTGTAGGTGTAGGCCTTTTCAAATCCTTCTGTCTCTTCATGTAATCCCAGACAGACTCAATGATGTTGAGATCAGGGCTCTGTGGGGGCCATACCATCACTTCCTGCACTACTTCTTTTTTATGCTGAAAATATTTCTTAATGACATTGGCTGTATGCTTGGGGTTGTTGTCTTGCTGTAGAATACATTTTGGGCCAATTATAGACCTCACTAATGGTATTGCATGATTGATAAGTATCTACCTGTATTTCTCAGCATTGAGGATACTATTAATTCTGACCAAATCTCCAACTCCATTTGAAGAAATGCAGTCCCAAACTTGCAAGGAACCTCCACCATGTTTCACCGTTGCCTGTAGACACTCATTGTACTGCTCTCCAGACCTTTGGTGAACAAACTGCCTTCTGCTACAGCTAAATATTTCATTTTTTGATACATCAGCCAGAGCACCTGCTGCCATTTTTCAGTCCCCAAGTTCCTATGTTTTAGTGCATATTTGAGATGCTTGGCCTAGTTTCCATGTTAGAGGAATGACTTTTCCACTTTTCCAACTCTTCCATGAAGACCACTTCTGTCCAGACTTCTCCAGACAGTTGATGGGTGAACCAGGGTCCCACTGGTTTCTGCCAGTTCTGAGGTGATGGCACAGCTGGACATCCTCCGATTTCAAAGGGAAATAACTTCTGAATGTTGATGTGTCTTTCATCTGCTGCACTAAGTTCCCTTGGCCGACCACTGCATCTACGATCCTCAAGATTTCTTTGTGCTTCTTCATGAGAGCTTGAACAGCACATCTAGAAATCCCAGTCTGCTTGGAAATCGTTGTCTGGGAGAATCCTTGCTGATGCTGTATAACTACCTTGTGTCTTGTTGCTGTGCTCAGTCTTGCCATGGTGTATGACCTGTGACATGAAACTGTCTTCCACAACCTCAGCCTGGTAGCAGAGTTTGTCTGTTCTTCACCCAGTTTTAAGCCTGCTACACAGCTGTATCTGTTTTACTTAATGACTGTGTATCAACCTACTTGTGAAATTGATGATCATTAGCACCTGTTTCGTATAATTGGTTAATCATACACCTCACTATAATCATACAAAATCCCTGACTTTGTGCTAATGTACCTAAAAGAATTGATGCTGGTTTGAAGGCAAAGGGGAGTAACAACAAATATTGGTTTGATTCAGTTTTTATTCTTTTATTCGCTCACTTTGCATTTTATAAATTGATAAAAAAAATATTATTTATATTTTTGAAAGTATTCTTTGTGTTGTGTGTGTGTGTGTGTGTGTATATATATATATATATATATATATATATATATATATATATATATATATATATATATATATATATATATATATATATATATATATATAGTTGGTTACACAAACTATAGCCTTCAAGTTGACTACAGGTACACAGTTTAAAGTTTTGTTTGTTATTGTGTGCCATAATTATCTGATCAGTAGTTAAACTTAATTCTTTATGCTTTTTGATGTGGCGGCATTTTTGGGTAGAGTCGCTCCACACCAGCAAAGTCAGATTCACCCCATCAGTTTAAAGTACAGAAAGGCCTAAAGAAATCATACACCAACAAGATTGGGCTGCACTTTTGCACACACTGCACTCTGGGTCATGTTGTTTATTTTAACTGGAAACGTTTTTCTAACATTTTGATTAATGTGGTGCCCTGAGTGCTGTGGCACCCACATCATACAGATAAGTACACACATACCAGACAGATAACTGCTTTCTCTCTCTGTCAGTGTGCCGCATTATATAGAGCTCTTTGAAAGTGAGAGCCGTTTTGGACGCACATACACGCACACACTCACGCACACACACCAGAACCAGAACTGATTTTCCACTCTTTGACTGCTGACCCCTAAATATTTACAGTAGTTGGCATATAAAGGATCCATATATGTCCATGTGTTTAAACCTACACTATTGCTGCTACACATTATGATTTTAATTGCTTTAATAAGAAAGACCAGTGCAGGCCTAAATATTTTTAGTGTCAGATGTAAAATTTTGTTACTGTGTGTGTGCTAACTAATGGTGTAACGGTACATTTATCCATACTGAATCGTTCGGTACACGTAATCGAACGCAGAATACAATAGTACATACAGCATCTGTACATTTCATCATCTATGCTCCTTATGCAGGTAGTGGAGGAGCCTGGTTTCAGACATTTAAAAAAATAATAATAATAAAAATAAAAGAACTAAAAACTCGTTGTGCCAAATTCGTACTGAACTGTAAGATCCATACCAGGGTGTGAACCATGAATTTTGGGTTCCATTACACCCCTAGTGCTAACGTGTCTAACATGTTAATGTGTTGGGATTGCCAATGACTGGAAACCACTGTGAAGCATTATCCTAAAACTACCATAAGTATCTAATAATTTTTTAAGACTTTTTGTTTTCTTTTTTTGTAAGACTAAACAAATGGTGTATAAGCAAATATATGTTAACACCCTTGTTTATTTAAGGTGTTTTTCTACTGCATCAAAATTTAGTCTGGATTACAGTTACCTTACAAAAGCAGAACAAATGAGCCAGACAAATGAACTGTATGCATTTAACTTTTAAGCATAATTTAACGAAAAGCCATTTGCAGTTTCATGCATGTCATCCCTTCCTCACTTACCACATCCATCTGGCAGTTCCATCCGCAGCATCCTTCTGTCAATATAAATCGTATCCGCACATCTTCAAGCCACCGCCATATCACTTTGTCTCTAAAAGGTTGTACCTGTGCCATCATTCTGATTGTACTTCCTAATCTTGTCTATCCTTATTACTCTCAATGAGAAATGTAGGTTCTTTATTTCTGCCACTTTCAGCTCCCGCTCCTGCTTTTTGTTCAGAGCCACCATCTCTTAGCTGTCTCTAAACATTGCAGATCTCACTGTGAACTTTTCTGTTTACTCTCTCAAATGCTCATATATCACAGATCACTCCTGTAACCTTTCTCCTTCTATATCTATATCTCCATCTCTCTCCATCTTTACCACGTTCTCTATTACAGTACACTGGACTCTAAGTATATAAACACTTCACCTCACTTGACACTCACACAACAACTTGACCATTTCAAGGACCATGACCATGCTATTGGCTGCAAAAGAAACACAAAGCATTACTGTTTCACGTCACTGTTTAACAGTATGCTGCATTTTCAGTCTTATTTTTTGAGAAATACGATGTCTTGATTGTTTTGACTAGTTTTGAAGTTTGTGTGATTCAAAAATCAGATGATATTCTACTCACTAAACCATTAACAGTAACAGTAATACTGATGGAAGATCCTAAACTATTGCATTCCACTACAAAGTTCAGTATCCTTGACCAGGTTACAAGTATGATGTAAAACAAGAAGTACCCTCAGTCCTAACAATGTATACACACACAATTGCACAAAAATACACACAATTCTTCAGAAAGTTCTAGGTTTAAGTGAGTAACACAGAGGGTGTACATTACACGTTTCATAAAGCCTTACATAGCATTCATCAATTCACTAAATGAGCAATTTGCAGTTACCTGCACTAAATAGATTGTTTCCTGCTCCTGAGGATTTCAGGCATAAACCATACTCTTCTAACACAGCAAATAAAAACAATAGAAAAATGCAAAAAAAGTTTTATAAATATTTTTTCCAAAAATCTCACATAAAAGGGAAATCATTCTTTACGCACAGGCAGGATTGTACCTTAAAACACAAACATACTTTCTTTTAAATTACAAAAAGTAAAGAAAGACACACAAAAAATAACGTTTATTTTTTTTTTTTTACTAAAGCATAAACCTTTAAATTCGGACACATCAAGCCTTTCAATGTCTTTTTAGCAAGGATTCTAAACCCATTCTGCCTATGGCAGTTTGGAATATTGCAAAGAAACAAAGGCTATAATCATAGGGGAAATGCATGCTTGAAATTGGTTAGCATCACAGCCTTTTGAAGTGTGTTCCAGTCTCTTTATAGCAGACACACTGGAGCTCTGCAGTCAAAGACACTGGTTTTTGGGAACCTGACTGGATACATTGAGTTTAGTTTTGAATGTCTAAAAAAACGCCCCTCCTTAAATTATAACCTTTATAATGATTTTCACATGTTAATGTTATTTCTTCAAAGTGAAGATAAACCCATGGGTGAGGTTCAAGGTTAAGTAGAAGTAATTTATCTATATGCATTTTTAGCACATTTTCACAAAGCAGCTTTACAGTGTTATCAGCCTTCAAACCCCCAAAAAACAAGCTGTAGTGACTGTGGCAAGAAAAAGCTCCCTGTTTTGTTGTTATTTTAAGGAAGAAACCTTGGGAGGACCAAGGCTCGATGGGGGTCTCATCTTCCTTGAGCTGCCAGGCAGCATCAACAGCATAGGACAGCCATGTACAGATAACAATTGGGTCATTGCTGGTATTGCAATAACAATAGATGATTTAAATACAGAACAATATTTTAGTACTGAGGTATTGGTGCTACTTTCCTGGCACACAAAGTAATGTGTACAGTGCAACCAAATGATTTGACACACTTGGTTATTATTAAGGTGAAGTATGAATTAATTTAATCAAATTGAAACAATAATTTTCACTAATTGAACATAGAATTTGCACACCTTTACAACCAAACTAGATATTCTAACTAGCCAAAACGTATACAAGCAACATTAGAGTTTGCAACTGGTGCCATTGTATTTATTCTCATCTCCACGCTAAAAAATTCTTTATAAATGTATTCAGATATAATTTTTTTAAAGATAAGATTTGTAGACCTGCTAAACAAAATGTCAATATGTTAGGTTATTAGTATATATTTTTTTACTCTGATGCTGGCCACAGCAAAATTTTGAAGTTTCAGGAAACCTCATTGTGTATAGAAAAAATACAAGGTAAAGATGGAGCATACATGGGTGTGTGTATAAATAGTTACAGTACTTATAAAATACATTAGCGTCATTCAGTAAAAAGAGATTGTTATTTGAGGCATTAGGTAAAATTTCTTTTACACCCTGTGTGTACACCCTGTCACATAAACCTATATTTGAATTTGTACACATTCATTAACCCACTAAATTAAGAATAATTTGTATTTAACACAAGCAAAATGGGTTAATCTGACCTTAATGGGTAAAAATAACAAATTACACTGCACAAAAGCGATTTGAACTGCTCCTGGAGATTTCTGGTGTAAACACAACTAATCACAAAAACAGAAATGGAAATGCATTTATAATTTAATAAAGATAAACTAAATCTTATATAAAAAGAAGAACCAGGCACCAAAATATTAAAATATAAATATGTAAGTAAGTGTAAAGGTTGAGGAGCTTAACTAGAATAATGGCAAAAAACTCATTTTTTCTTTAACGCTCAAGTTTCAATTAAAGAATTTGAAAATTTTTCATGTAAGGACAACAGCTTTACTGCACATTGCTGATCATGAGTAACTGACAGCTGTCAGTTAAACACAACTGGCAAAAAAGCCTAGTCTACCCTTGCATTTACAAGCTTTTAAGTCAATGTCAGTAAACCAAATAACACATTTGTATTCTATAATCAAAAATAGCTAGCCTTTTACAACCAGTGGTTTTAGTTCAGCACCACTCATAATGTTAGCAGAATTATTTTTTTCTAATGTCCTGAACAACTGTGACAAACTGTAATGTCCACACCTTGCTGGATCAAAAAACATTTCCCTTTGTTGTGGGTTCTTTTTGCATAGAGACAGATTTGTGTGCCATACCAAGTAACCATGGTGACAGTGCATACCTCCTCTTCCAAATAAGTCATTCTTGCTGGCAGGGAGTTTTTGTCCTTCAACTAGAATGTCAGTCTTTTGAAGCATACAGTCCCATCAAAACATCACCCTGCTTTTCAGTGGAGGTCAGCATGTTTAATGGACCCTTCTTGCTTACTCTTTATATTCTGGTTCTTTTACCTGGTCAGTGTTATGTGAAGTTGGGATGAAATCTTTTGATTACGATAAATCCCACAAATTTTAATGTAATATATGTATTTTTACATTTCACTGACACCTTCCATGTTTGACATTTTAATACTTTTACAGGAACTAACTGTGTTAAGAGAATAAGAATCCTTAAGAACACACTTCTATGAATACACCTTTTGATGCTGTAGAATTATACTTCACACACAGCCTCTGTGTTTCAGCACCCACTTAGTTTCTGTTCAGTGGAAAATAAGCATGCTTGAGCTGGGATTGAGCAGCATTTACATTAAGCCAATGTGTTGATACAATCAGTGTTTGTTCTAAACTCTATTACGCTTTACTATTTTCAGGGTCGAGAGTGAAAGATTGGAGTTGGGATGTTTATGTTTTCCACAGTGCTGGGGAAAAGCGGTTTGGGTGAGAATGGGAGGCCTTCACCTTTAAGGTAGCTCACTGACGCCACTGAGGAAGGTTTGTGTGTTTTTCTTCTTTTCCTTTTTTTCACTTGTGCTAAAAAGTTTCTTTGACTTAGCCAGTGCTTAAAACAGGGCCTTACTGAGAGTCGGCATGCTTCGTCTGACTCTCCAATATTGTGTGTGTGTGGTGTGTTTTCATTGGTCTCCTCCCCAGTTCAGTTTCACAGTACTCCCTTTCTCAAAATGGCAAGGAGCACTCTGTCACACGCACTTCCACACTCAGAACCTCTTTCTTTACCATGTTCCCTTTCTCATACACACTTAACACCAAGGCACTGCTTCTATTACCTTAATAAACTCTTCTCTTTTAGAGATCACATAAGTCCCATACGAGACAAAATGGGTTAATAGCAAACAAACCATATAACTTGATTTATTTACAGCTTTTCGCCTCAAAGTATAAAATAGACTTTTATAGCTAAAGTGTTTTAAACATGCAATTAGCTTGGAAATTAGCTTTGAAATTAAAGTCACAGATGGTGCTGGAGCTATACCCAACACTTACTGGAAGAAAGGCAATGAACAGGTTGCTAGTGAATTGCAGATTGATACAGAGACAAACACATCCCTGTCACACGCACTTTAGCATTGCTATTTACCTAAACTATACAACTTTGTTAATGCAGTGAGAACATGCACAGTGCACAAAATTGGTTCAGTTTTGGAACAGATGTTTGTGGTTTGGTTTGCCAAAGAAATTAGCACCGTTCCAGGTGCTTAATGTTTTAATTGCAGCAAATGTATATTAAACTTTTTTTATTATAATAAATTACAGAAATACATTAGAGGTAATAAGAGGAAAAATGGATTTGTATCTGTTGCAGATACAAACTGTGCAACATTGCCATAGTGATAAACTCAGTCCTTTATCATCATCATCATCATCATCTGTGGACTAACTGGACTCTTAAGGAGACAACTGATTGAACTCATATAATGTACTTGGTATCTGTACAACTAAAGTTCTGTATATAATATAATCACATTGGCTTCCACTTATGGAGTTTGGGCCTTAGTGATTTGTAAATTAAAAAATTCTAAAAATCAATATGCTTTTCTCCCTGAAACATTAAGTAATACAATATACAGGATATTTTTTGTTTTGATTAAGATACCAATGAAACATTTATTTTATATCAATAGACCTATCAAATGTGTGATTTCAGGTGCACATGAAGAATCCCAATTATTATATTTCATGCCTCTTTTGATCACAAAGTTACAGAAGTTACAGCTTCTAAACGAGACACACATGCACACATACACTCACTGTATATTGCTGTTAATAATGAGGCAGATGTCTGTCTGCAGACCTGAGACAGCACACACAGAACACACACACACACACAGGGCAAGTCTCTCACTTTTCCTTTCTCATCCCCTCATTCACTTGTTTTCCCTGAAGTTTTAATTGCTACTCTCGAAACACTGAGAGGTGTGACCATCCTGTGTGTGCTTAAGGTCAGCCCTCATAACCTTGGATAACACAGCCGAGACAGGGTCTCCCCTTTCTCACAACTCCTTTAACCAATTACAGATCACCCTCATGTCCTTCACCACCTTTAATGCCCAGTCAGGGCTCACCATGTTGGCCCCTTGTAAAGCCAATCGTGCTGATTAATTCACACAGATACCCCTCCCCTTCCCACCCCACAGGAATGAGCGTCACTTTATCTATAAACCCCTTTATCCTGTCCAGTCTTACGCTCCTTTTTTGTTCTCTCCCATTCCATTTCTTTATGGCAAAGAATGTGGCTTATTCTTTTCTGGGATCTTTTAGTATGTAACCCCTCTCTCAGCTCTTTTCTTTCCTCCTTGTACTTTTTCTCTCTTCCTCTCCAAAGTAATTAGACAGAGGCATACAAAGAAGAGAAATCCATTTCATTGAAGGAGACAAAACAGAACCAAAGCAGAGGGAGAGGAAGAGAGAGTGAGTTAGCTGGGGCGAACACACTTATGCTATTGGTTGCAAGCGTGGGGGGGGGGGGGGTGTAAAAGAACTGTGAATAAATAAATCATCACCGTTCTCTGACACACAGATATAATCCAGGTCCCCCCCTAACTTTTTCTCTCATTGCCCGAGGGTGAAGTGCCTGACATCATTGCGTCTTGTAGTAAACAGGTGCGAGTTGGACCAGAAGAAAATTAAGATCTTGTAGAAAAACCTTTTACTTATAGCCAAATTTGATCTCAATATCATTTCAGATTCTTCAGTCTTTATGCACTTACCTAATTGAGCGAGGTTTAAAGTGTCCCATTTTTATAAAACAGACAGATTACATCTTGAGAGAATTTTTTTGTATAAGTGCTTGATTAAAGACTAGGTAATTGACTGTCCAAGCCTACCTTAATTTAAGCCCTTGCTGGGTTTTTAACCATCTATTGCTTACACCTCAGTGGTTTGCTCTGGAAAGAAGTGCCTGTTAAACGCTGTAAATGTAAAGTAAATCTGCTTTCAAATTAAGCAGGGTTTTCAGACAACCTGCCGATGCTGTGCTGTCGACCACCAACAGGGGCTTAGTGGCATAATCAGCAGAGTAGAGTAAGAGAAAAACTTTTATTCCTATCCAGCCCAGTGCAGTACCAACAATGGTTACCAGTCCAGTTGTCTGTCATATCTGTCAGTTGATGGACACCTCAGTCGGTCTGTTGTCAGGATCTTTCCTAAAGGCTAATGGACAACCAGAGGGTTAAACCAAAATCTGGGTAACATGCTCAGGAACTGCTCAACCTATGCCCGTTCTATATGATTCCAATGCCAGTTTACATACCTATTACATATGTTTATTTGATCATTTAAAAAAAATAAAAAAATAAAAAATAAAAAAAGATGGAAAGCCCCAGCGTTAATGTCAAATATACCTCTGGGGCTCCCAGTAGGGATGGAAAGCCCTATTGGCCAACACTAAGATCATGCGGCACACTGAAGGCCAAGGGATGATCTGGATGATCCGCCCTGGGTTTATTATGTGGCTGTTGATCTGAGAACGCATTTTTAGGGGAGAGGCCAATAAAGTGCTGCATGCTACTACCAGAGGACCTGGATATAGAAAAAATAAATAAATCCACAAAGAGATTCCTCATTCAGCTTTTTCAACTTAAAGACTTACAAAAAGATGTCAATTGTGTCAATTATGACCATTCAGGACTGTTTCAAGCCACGTTCCCAAGCAAAACACAACATCAACCATTTATTGCTTACTTAAGTTATCAAAAGTATTATTTAAATGTAAACAATTAAAACAAAACACTCCAATCTTTTGCAAAAAAAAGCACACAATCTTCAGAAACAACCTATAAAGTGTGACCTATAGAGTGCAAGTTGTGTGGTAATTTTAAGCAATTAGTGGGAGGGGCCTGCTTGAGAGGGATTTAAAGAACAGTGTTGTTCTTTACTTCATATATCATCACAGATATTAAACAGGCACTAAAAAAGTTTGTTGTTGCATTCAATTGATAACCAGTTTTCTGGGGCCCCAGGGCAGCTCAGGGCCCTAGGCAATTGGTTGGTTTATTTGCCCTGTTGCTTCCATTTCTCAGTACCTTTTTTTCTTTTCAAGTTGTTACTACTTTTTGTTTTTGAAGTCTACCAATTGAGTATTTTGGGGCTGTGACAGCTGCCTGTTAGTATAGTTAGTCCATGAATTTGGTACAATCTGATAACGTGCTTCCAGTGGATCAACTGCTAATGCAGTACATGTTTTAAATTATAGTTATAAAATTATAGCTATAATAGTCTTTCCCATTCACCCATTCTATTAGCATTTGGGTCCTCCTCTCACTCACCTTCTGTAACATTAAGTGTTTAAAATTTCCACATTACAAATTTTTTATTGATTACCACAATCATTGTGCAATAGGCACCACTTGAGAGGACCACCTAGCCGGCTGGTGGTTATACCCCTGCACAAACCAGAGGAAGAATCAGATACATGCTTTTAGAACCTTCAGTGCCAACATTAGAATATGTTGTGCAAAATATTTAATCAACAATGTCATACTGTATGTTTTCACTGTTATATTGGTTATTTAGTGAAGAGACTTTAAAAAAAAGCCATTAACCTTATAGGGACATGTTAAATGTTACTATCAATTTCATTAATAATTTATTGTGAAGCCATTTGGTCAACACACACACACAGTCTTCATTTAAACATATTCAATGAACTCTTCAACTGACTTACAGCTAACCCTAATCTGAACCCTATTACCAAAACTAGCAAAGAAAAAAGAAGTCTTATGGAAAATAAGTCAAATGCCTTAAAGTATTAAATTTAAAACACAATATTATGATACATTTTGTCCCTATAAAGTAATAAAAACCTGGCCACACAGAACTGTCATCTGCTCACACGGAATTTATAAATAGCTCCATTTTGACTCTTTGTGTAGTTATAGCTCGGGTGTGCCAAGAACACACACAGAGACTGGCCTAATGCACCGCAGACTGAAAACCTGAAGCAGTATCATGCATCATGAAAATTAAGTGTGTGTGTGTGTGTGTGCGCTGCATTTAGGTCCCTCCTGTTGCCTTACAAGGAGCAAATGGGGGTAGACTAAAACTTGGGGTAAACTCTTTTTGTCTGTGTATAAGAGAGAGGGAGAGAGAGAGAGAGAGAGATTGAGTGATGGGGGAGTCTGTGGCTGTTTTGGCAAGGCTGTAAGGCGTCAGCGCTATGCCTCATGGGACATCCTGGCAAAGTGACATACCCGCAGTATGCACATGTACACACGTGCATGCATACACACACACACACACACACACACACACACACACACACACACACACACACACAACTACATAACTACTGGAGTCCATATTAGGTAATTAATACCATACAAACTGTACAGTATATACATGAACCCTTTCTCTCTTTCTCTCTGTTACACAAACAGAAATGCGTTTGATTTACAATCTTTTCCATTCTAATTCACACTAACTAAATATTTCCAGCAAATTAATTAATTATTGTTTGAATATTTGCTATTCTTTCATCGATTTCTTTATTGATTTTCTTAACCCCTTCTTCTGCATAGGGTTGTGGGTGTTGGTGAAATCCATTCTAGTACTCATTAGGTGAAGACAGTGAAACACTTTGGACAGGTCACAAAAAAAAAAAAGTGGACATTGTCCACTCTGCCTGATATTCAAACCCAGGGCAATGGCACTAGGTGGTAACATTTTATTTTTCTTTATTTTGAACGTGTATACTGTATGCCCACCTTTGAAAATTATGTAAAATTATGTAAAAATTATGTATTATTGAAATATATTGATTGACTACAACTAGTCACGCTATAATTCCATCTAATTGTTTAATTGTTTCTTTACTTTTGTTTAACATTGTGTTCAGGATTGGATAACATTGTAATTTCACATCTCACCTATTGCTTTATAAATGGGATTAATATGTATATTACAGAATGTATATGTCAAAGTGAGGTGTGTTATCGGTTTTATCCTATTGTACAGTGCAGTAAGTATGGATTTAATTTTCATTGCTTTTAAGATTTTTCTGACTGAAATTTGAGTTTGGTGAAGTATTTTCCCATAAAACCTAAACCGTGCTGTGGTGTAAAACCACAATCTCCTCTTTTTAAAATCTCCAATACACTGTCATTTTCTCTCTGTGTTAAGCTCATGTAAGCTCCTTTTCCCCGTCAGTGCCTTGGTCAGTGAATGATGGGTGATAAAGGTGAAGAACACACATACACACTCACACATGCATGGACTGACGCAAATGAACTAACAAAACTAAAGATAACTAAAACAACAAAAAAAAAACATAATTGTTCCAAGATGGAAAAACTATTTTGCTTTGCAGTTTTTGGGTAAGATGTAGAGGATAGATTAAACCAAATGTAAATTACAGGCCTGAGTGAAACAGAGTTTAAAGGAAAAAGTTCTCTTGTTTTGGATAACTTAAGGTTAAAGTAACAAGCCAAATGTTACACAAAGCTAAGACCAGGATGAGGTCTGTATTCTACTATTTTATTTAAGTTTACCAAACTCATAACAGATTTCACTGCAGACAGTTCTCAGCTATGTTGTGAGAGATGACTGAAAATAATGAGACATGTACATGCTTTCATAACATCATGCTAACACATTCTTTTGGCATAATAAGGAGTTGTTAACACTTATCAACCTTAATTCTGTTAAAAAGTCATATTAATTGATTTTAAGATATGACTACAGAGTCTCAATTCCATTCACTAATTAAAGTTTTTTAAGGCATCGTACTAATGTGTGGTAGTGTAAATAAGTCCTTATTTGCAAGCAGATTTATTTCTAATGTTTGAAAACTTAGGGCTCTGTATTACTCTGTGCAAGGTAAGCTGCGATGCTCGTTGCTATTATACACTCCACCAACAGTGCATTTTCACAGCTTCCAACTGTGTGGTTTAAATAGTAACGGTGCTTGTAAATATATCTATGCTGGTCACAAAATTAGGTGTGTTCAGGTAAATTTCTGGCATATTGCCATCTTGGCAACAGGAAACACAGGTGTACCAAAAAACAACCTAGTCAGACATCAACAGTCAGATGTTCATAGTTATCTTGGAAGTACTTGTCAACACAGGTGCGTGCCTAAAGCTATTACTGCATTTGCACACAGAATACATATACATAGTCTACTCTGTGCTGTGTATTCTTAATTTGCATTAAAATGGAATACTAGAGCATTGAGTGTAGGTAGCTGACCCGTTGAAATAGCACACTGCCAAAGTCAGACTGCACCTGGCTCTTAAAAGGAAGGGCAAGTGACACACTGATTGGTTTATTGAATGTTATGCTCAAAACACAAACAATTAAGATAATTAGGACATGTTTTGTACCATGCAATGCATACTTTTTGCTGTTGTTACGATAGACATACAAATCAAGCTGTGCTGTGCGTGGTTTACGGCTCACTAAAGATCACATGACCAACCTAAAAAAATTAAAGAACGATTTACATAAAATAACAATCAAGCAAAAATAAAAAAATGGATGGATATGGACTTCCCTACTTGCATAACTGCAAATTAAATTCCATTCTCTTTTTTAGCTATAGCAGTTTTTTTTACTGCACTAAATGTAACAGTTTTTTAAAAGCATTTGTAAAACTAATAATGCACAAGAAACAGCACAGACATACAATATAGTAAATTAATTAGCCTGGTCAAAAATGTATTTAGCTGTTTAAAATAATGTCTGCTGAGCTATTTTGTGCAGATTAGAAAAAGATCAATCTTTAACTGAAAAACTCATAACTCATAGCATAACTTAGTCAATTAAAAATAGATATATATGAAGTAAGGAAACAAATCACTGAAATTTAACTATCATTTAGTAAATAGTCATTTTCTATAGGGTACTTACTGTACACCTGTAATGTATAAAAACATAGATCCAAAGGGAAAAAAAAAGGAAAAAGTGTGAGCAGTAACAGCTGATTTATATTTCTTCAGTATAATCATGTGTGCAGCACATGTCACCTGCTTACTATGATGATGGGCCAAAGCAAATTTGGCTACTTCCTGTGTTTCAGGCCTTCCAGGATATGAAACTTCCTGTCCTGAGAAAGAGGTATCCAAATTTAATGCTTTAATTTGCCAATGGCTATTTTTAGTTAGAAGTTATTGTTATAGTCAGGTGCCTCACCTCTTAATTCAGCATGGATGCTTAACCACAGAGCTCTTTCCATTCTGTGTTAAAGCTCTGCATGTGAATATTTTAAAAGCTACTCATCTAAACCATATGAAGGTCAGAATGCAGGACAAGTGTATGTTGCTTGCACCAAAAGAAGTTGTAATTTTTACCAGTTCCCAGAAGCAAAGCAATGATTACCTAGCATTCCAGGGCATTTTGTGGAAAGGCAACAGGATTTTGTCCCTCTGGTTTGCACGCCTCTATTTCCTCAGTAAATTTTATTGGCTGAAAGTAAATACACTGCTGCACTTTAGTGCAAAAGTAATTGTGTTTGTGTGTATGCCTCAGCAAGCTTGACTGGCCTCACATGGTTTGGTGCACCACACTAGCCCTCACCAGTAAGCAAACACTTCAGTTCTTCTTCTGTTTTGCAAATCATAACCATTAAAATTTGCACTTCAGCACATAGCTGTATGATGAGCATCTATATTCAGGTGCCGGGTTGTGATTTTTTTTTTTTTTTAGAAATGGGTAAGCAATCATTTCTCAGATGCTCATTGGACAGCTTAGGCACAAGCCAGGCTTGCTGCACATTCATTGGTCAAAAAATTTACTGACCCCTAAATAGCAAATAGCAATAAACATGACTCATTTCGGGTGACCCTTTAACCTGTGGCCTGACATACTAATCTCTGATAGATTCTAACCCTCTGGATACCATGTAATGTTTCCCGAAATCCCAAAGGCATCGCAGAGTTTATCACCTTTGACCTTACCATGTCAGGATTTATCCTTAATTTACAGTCAGATACAGACCACTACACTCTCCACTCTGGGTCTTTTCACTGGTAGTGTACTGGGACTCTTTTATGGCCAACCAGTGGAAAGTCAATAGACCCTCATTCTTTATAGATTCAGTCTAAATTTTTACAATGTTAAAATATAAATTATTTTAGTTTTAATTAAATAAAAAAAAATTTTGGACACTATTTTGTAGATTTTCTGAACTAATGAATAAAGAATCTAATGCCTTAAATTTAAACAAATAAAACTATGTTATTGTTATTAAGTTATTATATCGGAAATAAAAAGACAAATTAAAAGAAAAATCATTTTTATTGGTTGTTCGTCATATGGGTCCGACTTGCAATTTTAATTCTACGTCAGACTCACCTGACTATGCATTTACTGACCTTTGAGCATTATTAAATATTGTGATGATTTAATGATGTTGTGCTAGTTAATGTGTTTAAACAATTAACAAGGAGCACCAGCTCAATAAACATTAAAAGAACAGAGACATACCAAAGTTAATCAAGTTAAGTTTTTTTTCCACACTGTCTTAAGAAAGAAATTAATAAAACTTCTGAAGACATCAGTATGACTCGTTGTTGTTATTACATTGCACCAAGAATGCTTGGAAAAGTGCTTAAATGTATACTGTCCATAGCAATGGATTTAGGACTTCCCTTTTTCCTATATAATGCATATACACTTACATAGTTACTATTGGTATTTAACTTCTTCAGTGATAATTTTATTAGCAACATTTATAAGCATAGATGCAAAAAAAGAAAGAAACACAGCAACATATCTTTTCATTAGGACATGTTATAAACATCATATTGTATATTTAGCTGAAAAGAGTTTGTTGTATTGTGTGTGTCCAAATGTTTAATTTTGCAGTCAATTCAATGAAAATACCCTGGGTGATGACTCATTTTTAATTAGTCTAGTTGAGTCAAAGCCAAGTGTGCATGTGTGGGTATGAAGTTCTCTGATAATCAGCCAATCAGAATATTACTTTAAAGTGTTTTGACAATGTGACTTTATAGTAAACAGTAAATTCTGTATAGAAAATGTGAAATGTGTTACTAGCTTATACCTATTAAATTTGCATTTTAAAGATGTATATTATTCACAGCTATATTTACTGTTAAACATAAGAAAGTAATTTTGGGCAAATGATTTTTGATGTCACTTAATTCTTATTCAGATATTTAATTTAATTTTTACCTTACCTTTCATTTGCATTTGAAAACATATCTTATATTTGTCATAATTACCATTTTTCCATTACTTTTACTTTTGTAATATAACAAATTCAAATTAAGAATATGCCTGTTTAAAATATGAAGATGAAAATACATTTAAAAAGAAGTGCCAACTGATCAACTAGTGCCAAAAGTATAGGACAAACCAATAGAATAAATATAGGAACTAGAAAGACATTCAATAACAGCCTAAATTTAGTCAGTGTCTGAATGTGAAATGGTGTGAAATGTCCTTTAAACATAGGAGTTATTAGTAATGAATCATACATTTTAAACTTACATTTGCTTCAACTATTGGATTTAAATGTACCTCAAGGTCATGCTATATAACCATTAAAGACAAGTAAAAGAAGTATGAATTAGTGACACTAATAAGGTCAGATATTGCACGTGAAGTCTAATTACATAAAACATAATTGCATAATACACATTCAATACATATGCAATTTGTGTTTCCGTGGTAGACTGTGTACTCCTGAGCACATGTGACTACGCACATGATGATACCTTGGCGGTTTCTTAAACAATTCTGCCCTGATGGTCATGCACATTCAGCATTGAACTTTTCTCACCAAGATTTTGAACATGGGCTCATATTGCAAAATGTAATTTCTTTGTAATCCTACACTAAGAAACATTGTCTTTAAGCTGACCAACAATTATCGCACAACTCATCCCTGTTCATGAAGACTAAACATGTGGTGGATGCTCCTATTGAAGAGCTCCCGTTACCAGTCAGACTGCTTGTGGAATTATCAGAAGAGTTTATTAGTAGCAAAGTACACATTACAGTATTTATTGCATTTTTTAAATGTTTTGCATGGTTCTGCAAATGAGGCCTGTACAAAACCATTTTTTAATTATATCACATTTTTCGCTGGGTGGAACGGTGGCTTAGTGGTTAGGACATTTGCCTCTCAAGGCTTGGGATTCCAGGTTCAAATTCAATTCTGGGTGGAGTTTCCATGTTCTACCCGTGTACATGTGGGGTTTCTCCGGGTTCTCCGGTTTCCTCCTACACTCCAAAAACATGGATTTCAAAGTAAATTAAATGCTCTAGTGTGCGTTTGTGCGATCCTAATAGAGAATTAACATAACTTTTGAAAATTGACTAATACATATACAAATTGAAATCACGTGAACTAAAGTAAAACATAAAATATGTTAATAATTTAAATACATTTGTATCATGTAGTTTTATACTAGTGCCTGTACTCTAGATTCTCTCCCATTATTAGGGTACTTGTGCACTGGAACTGTGCATGGTCCAAATGACTATTGTCCTTTTTGAATGCAGTCTGAAGCTTTAAACCATATTGTGGGAGGCCCATCGTTGCACACTCTTGTGGTGAGCTGAGCCAGACAGGCAGATGTTTGGGGCGGAGTTAGCCAGCAGTGGCAGAAACCTTTACTACTGGTGCAAGATTGAGGCCCTTCAGCTGATAGTCCTTAACACTATGAATATCCGAACTAATGTTCTGATATCAAACACACACCAGTCATAGTAGTATAGATTCAAACATCTAACGTCTCCGTTTTTCTTTTTTCTTTTATAAGGAATTACTTATTGTAAAGTAATTGCAATTGTGGTTGTATAATAGAACAACCTTTAGCAATATGCTTTTGGTAAGAGACATTATGTTTTATTTATTTATTTAACAGAATGCATTAATCTTAAGTAATTTAAGGCATATACTGTTTTTGTTATAAAATGCTTTATGGCACATAGGCCTTGTTATGTCGGTGTTAAAGTTAATCTCTGAAGTTAAATTATTTGTTTAAGTTCAGTTTCAGTTAAAACCTATTTTTGTTGAACAAATATTTAGTAGGTCAGTTTATTTTTGCTACTTTGATGAAATTACTTTGTGCAAATATTTCTGGCCTATGATTATGTCTGTATTTAGCTGAATGTTATGTCTACCAGTTAAGAACATTCAAACCATACATTTAATTTTTTTTACTCCAGGTATCACTTTTACAATCTCCACATATTTCAAGATTCAAATATTGATTCAAAAATAGATTAAAAAATAATGAAAGCTGGCATGTTCACAAAAAAACTTGTTTAATTTAATTAAGCAGTATCACACATTATTAAATGTTGTTTCCCTGTATATCAGCATAGATGTGATTCAGTTTTAGATACCAAGAATTACAGTCCTGCCAATGTAAAAAAATGTTTAGTAAAAAAAAGCAATGTTTAGTAGTCAGTCACTGAATGCCAAAAAAAAGTATTGTACAGTTCAGACCAAACTAAGGCCAATCTATTTATTCACCACCAAATGCAAACCAAAATGCATCTTAGGTCTGTGATCAATGATCTGTTTTGGATTGCTGAGGTTCCAGTTTCCTTCACGGCTCAGGCTTCTCAAGACTGTTGTTTTCATGTAAGCTAACAACAACTTAGGCCAGCCATAATTGCACTGTACAGCATACTGGGACACACAGGAAATGGAAAAATCAGGCCAAATGGATGTGGTGAAATGTAGAGTACCAGAGAACCAGAGGAAATGTGAATTGATAGTTGTGTTTGGTTTATCTGGATGGAAGGATATTTCACATTGGTTGACCTAATTGGTCGGTCTCAACTGTGATTTTTATTTTCTTTTTTACAAATTACATAAATCCCCTCAATTTTAGTAAAAGCTGAGTAATCAATATTGTGATGACTAAGGTCAAGGTAGAATAAAGTCTCATCAGAAGGGATGTAGAAGAATGGATAGTGAAATGTTCCTGAACATCTACATAAAATATTTAGTTCATTAAAAATATATAGTTTTTAGCGGTTCCTGTTTGGCTAGTGATAGTTCATTGGTTTAACTGCAGTGGACCCTTGAGAACATACAACATACATTGTGAAATGCTGACTTTGCCAGGTAGTTAAAGGAGCAACTCCGTATGAGATGTGAAATTAATAAAGACAGTAGTAAGTGGGCTGGAGCATTAGTGAACCTCTGACAGCGAGGGGATCCGAAAGCCTGCTTTCTTCGCTCAATCTAGTTAATCTCTGTTCCTTGCCCAACAAAATAGGTGAGTTCCTACTACATTTTAACCACTTGGAGTTAAATACTCTCAAGACAGTGGAGATAATCATGTAATTCAGAAGATACACCCAAGTACTGTTCACATACATCACTTTAAAAGGATCAGATTTAAAGTGGGACATAAACTGCATCCTCAAAAAAGCCCTGCAGAGGATATATTTTCTGTGGCAACTGAAATACAATCTACCACAGGAGCTGCTTACTTTTTACTACATGACTGTCATTGAATTTATCCTGCGCTCCTTCATCACAGTCCTGTTTTGAAGGGACAGTAAGCACGGACTGCAGCAATCACTGAGGTCAATGAAAAGGGGACATACTGTATATGGACTGTTTAGGGTCCATATTTAGTCAGGGTTCAGTACTGTTCATTTGTTTATTGCCAACAATGCACTATTGTGCATATTTCATATCTAATCACTTCAGAATGACACTTTATAAATTTCACACATCAGTAAATTAGTTTCAGAAAGTAATTTAAAGCCTTTGAATTGAAGAGCTGAAAAGAACCCTTAACAAGAATAAAGAGTTAGTAGATGCACCGCCTAAAGCCCAGTATCAAGTGGAAAGACATTTACTAAGACCCACTTATTGTTGAAGATTTAAAAAATGTTTACAAATTAAATGATTATTTAATGATTTCTGTAATTCAGGGAAAGTACAAAGTGAGAAATAAAAATGGAGCCGGATGACCTTTGGTCATTCGGCTATTCCACAGCTATAATTCTAGAGGCTAAAAATGGGAAACAGAAGGTTTTCTCCATTTGTGGATGGGTTTCTGAGGTCTTTTTTGTTGCCAGTGGCTCTCTTGATGGGCTAAAAAGAGGTCTCAAGCCTTTAGGTCTCTAATCTAAAAATGTTCACCCATTCTAGATTCCACATCTGCTGTGGTTTCCTGAGGACGCTGCTCCTTGTGAACTAACAGAGCCTGTAAAGTCCTAAAGATGAGCCATAATTATACTGTTCAACATCCCGAGATGAAGAAAACAAGGACATTTAACCAATTCAGTTGACTATATGTAAAAAAAGACAAAGTGAAAGAGCTACAACACGTGGGGCTGTTCAGTCTTGACTTTTACCTTTGTCACATCAGTAACAAAAAAATTTAAAATACTTATTGATGTCCACATAAATAAATTATAGAAAATGGTGAAGGCTTCATGTAATAGACCCAGGTTACATGTGTGTAAAATTTATTAATACTTCTTCATATTTAAATTAACACTTCTCTCTCTACCAGGTCCTGATGTAAAACAGTAACATAATATTTCAAGCTAATTTACCAGCATTTATTAATGTGTATACAACTGAACTGATCAAGAGACAAAACTACTCTTGTTTTCTCCCTAAAACGGACATCTGTCATTTTCATAAATCTTTCTTATTGTTGACTATATATACAAAACATCATTGTAGCTTATGATATCCAATAATTTCATAAATATGCACGCATGCATGCACACACACACACTTGTTCATCTTACAGTTCTTCTATATGAATGTTTTTATTACAGTATTACAAATATTTCAGTTAATCATAATGGCACGTAAGGTGTAGAGCTTTAATTTATCATGTCTTTTTAAGATAAATTAGCAGTGATATACAGAATTACAATACCCCAATAATCATATAAGAATAAAGAAACTTAATGACTATTACACTTAGATCATGTTTAAAGCAGTTCTTTGTATAGTGGATGGTCAGCTAGACTATCTAGGTCCTAAGTAGTCTCTGAAAAAGGTGCTGTATAGGCTTCCACCAGTTTCCACAGATAGAGACATCTAACCAACACACACCCACCCACCCACCCACCCACCTACACACACACACACACACACACACACACACACACCATGACACAAACATAACACACAACACTAACATAACCAATACACTAAAAAACTCAGTGATGGCATGCAAGAATGTACACGACTTATAGTTATATCAGAACTTTACAGAGTTATTTTGCAGAGGAGCTGATGCATCTCTAGTGCCTCCTAGTGTCAAGGAGGAGCACATTTTTTAATGTTTAATAATGCATAAAGTCTTACTTTCAGCATATTTTTCTACATCTCTTTGGCTTGACCTCAATATCATAAATGTGTGTGGTTTACCTTTCGAGCATGTTTAAACACACACACACACGCACACATGCACGCACATGCACGTACCTGTTATGCAATATCACTTTTTTAATTATATTTTAATGACACAAAGAATAAACATATTCAAGGTGAATTTCCTGTTATTTCCAATTGAAGGTTTGGGGCGACAACTGTCTGGTTGTCTTCTCCATGACAATTTTCAACAGGTGTTTCAACACTGTTGTCGCATGTCATTTGACACATAGCAATGTCCTTTAAAAAAAAAAAAAAGACTTCCCAAGAAATTGTCACTTTTGATGGCAGAATATGCATTTCTTTTTCCAATATACTGTATACCTTCATGTCAATGATACCTTTACACACATGCATGTTATCCATGTTGTGGCCACTGATGTATTAGTACACCATGACCGATGCTGGCCTGTGCATTTTTTGCAAAAAACTTTCTGGATAGTCTCCTTTGATTATTTGTATAAAGAACACAGCTTACAGTGTTCACAAGAAGGAAAGAAAACTATAATCCCCAGACAAAAACCCATGCAGACATGAGGAGGACATGCAAACAAACAGGAAAGATGTTTTCTTCTCACTTGGAAATCTAACCCAGAAACTTTTTAATGTGAGATGAACTAATCACTGCACCACGATGCCACCCACCTAAATTGGTGCGTAAGCTTGCATTTAAGTGTTCTTTTGACACTTTTCTAAATTTCCAATATTGATGCCACAAATGGTATACAGTATAGTAGAATGTTTCAAAACAAAGTAATCTTAATGCTCTATAAACTATTTCAGGCATCAAGTTCCTTTTAAATATTTACAAAATGAAAAGTAGTCGAAAATTTGGATTCTTTCCTTTGTATCTTTGTTAACTAATTAAAGGTTTAAACAAATTAGTAAACCTTTAAAAAATTATCATTGCAGTTTACAAACTATCCAAGCTTTTTTAGAAAGAGGCTGTGAGATTAAACCTAATAAAGACTTCAAAACCAAATAGAAGACCACAACATGAAACTTAACTTAAATTGAACTGAAAGAAATAGTAATGAAGAGAATGAAATAGGATTCCTCTAGGGATGAAAAAGGCAGAGAAAAATGTCTCTCTCAGCATGAATAAATATTTGGGGTAATCCTGGTTTTCTCATGCAAAGTGGTTTGAATCTCTGAATTCTTAACACACACACACACACACACACACACACACACACACACACACACACACACACACACACACACACACACACATCATAACTTCATTTCAAAATAGTCGACTGAATGCATTCGATGTGCCAGATGCTTTACCTTTTTCTCATACACCACTTATAATAGAAGACAGTCATCTGTGAAATGCACTGCACACACAGACACAGACCATCCCATAATTGATGCAAAGAGAGCCTAATGTGAAGACTCTAAAACCTAGGTTCTTCTAAAAGTACTAAAGAAGAGGCAGAGGGGATGATGCATTTATGCACAAAAGTTGTACTGGGTTGAGGATTTAGTTGATGATTTCATAAGAAATGCTCGAGTGAACAGCTATAGCCCCTACCCCCTCTACTCCTTGTCTCCTCTTCCCTTCGGACTGGTCATTTACTCTGCTGGGGGCGTTTGTGTACAGAAAAAGATCTTCCCATTTAAGGGCTGAGCACAAAAGCCCTTCTCACACACACACACACACACACACACACACACACACACACACACACACACACACACACACACACACAAAATGCACGCTTCATTACACTCTTCTACCTTACAGATGCATTCACACTACTAGCACACATTTCTTAACACAAACTTCTCATTGTCTACATCTCAATAGGCTTTGTATCAGTCCAGGGTGGTTTAGATCACTTTATAGAGCTGCTATAGTTAATCAACCTAAGCTCGTCCAAAGCTATTCAAATTGTTCATTGAGCTCTTAGACACACATATCAACATATTTTTCAGTTCAGTGTGTTTTACCTTTAATAATTCACTGACAGTGGAACTGTTCTAAAGCTCTATGGCTTTATTTTGTTTTATTTAGCCAGTGTAGTAGTGGTAAAGTTTAGTAAGAAACTGTAAAATATATATTTTTTAAATTCTGTTTCTGATCATAGTAAACAATCATCATGCTTATGTGACCATATGGCAACAGTCATGCACCTGCCAATATAAACCAACAGATATTAGAAATACCAGCCCAGATAATCTTTATGAAGCAAAGTTACATGACTTTACATGGCCAAAGTATTTAAATTGTGGACCCCAAGTTCTATAATTAAAGTCTCTGAGCTCTCAGCTCTACCCAAGGCGACCCATTATCTGTTCAGTCAACATTGGCTTACAGCACTGCCATGCTATGACTTTACTCCAACATCTCTTCCAGGGGTCTACCAGCCACGTAGTGGTTACCTGCTTTAAACTGCAGTTAGGAAGGTCACATGTGTGTGCTGATTTGCGTGAAGTTAGAATGGGAACTATTTTACAAAGCGCATTAATAATACTGCTAGAATTGCATTTACCCACCTTTGTAACAACTCAAAGTGCAGAGAAACAAATGCATTCTAAATTTAAGGTTATATTATTGCAATTTACTTTTGACAGTTTGTTTTGAGTCTTGATTCTAAATTCATGATTCATCAAAATACATTGGTAATTTTGGTGGACTTGGGATTTGAACCAATTATAAGCTTGATAACCCAACACCCTAAACACTGAGCTAACAATCATTGTTTTAGATTAGATAAATAAGTTAGTCATTTTGCCAAATTCAAGCACAATGTGAGACTTTATTGAGACCTTTACTAAAACTGTGTCTGAGTCAAAATGTCAGACAAAAACTGATATATTTGTCTTCCGAGACATATTTCAGCAGTAGGAGACTTATAATAACTTCTCCTTTATCTTTCCATTTGATCTCATTATTGTCCAATAGAAACTATAGAAAAATAATGAGATCTCTTTTTTAACCTAACCATAATATCACTTTAAAATAAATTGATATGCATATAAAGAGTTGGTAATGGTTTACATCAGAATTCACAGCATACTATGATTCAAACATTAAAATGCCTTTCATTATTCTTTGTGTACATATTGTGTGCATGTTTAGCTTAACACTGTTAATAAACATGGCAGGTGACAGCTATCATTCATGAAAATTGAAATATACAAGCAACACAGACTGTAATAAGCTCATTAAGAGCTAATTGCAATTGCAAAGAATAGAGCACAACTAAGTGTGCTTATCACACAGCCAGCTGCTGTTTTGGTGTAGCGCTGAATTAGAATCATTCTCCAGGAAGATGTCACTCCAAAATTGTGTACAAAAGACTTTAGCACACATTTTTATTAGCAAATTATGTCTAACTCATATAGTACTTCATTTAAGAACTTTTCATTTATTCATACTAAATTCCCAGTATCATTAATTTTTATATGAAAGTTTTAAAATGTACTATAAATAAAAGTGTTTTTATACTGCTATGTTATCTTAGGTTTTATATGAATGTTTCAAATAGGTAGGGGAAATGTAATTAAAACATCAATTTCCAGCTAGTTTGTTATATTATTCAATAGAAAAGCAATGTATTCAGTTTATTTAATGTATTCAAGACTGTGGAATTCTCCATGAACATCAACCTGCACAAAGACACCACGACATGTATAACTACATATGTAAAGTGTTCAGTATAACATGATTAACACAGTACTTTACTGATGGCTGTGTTGAGAGTAATAATATATATCTGTTTGCAATGATAGCACATATAATATTGTTAGTGTTAAGGGATTTTCTGTATCTGTTTGCAATGCGAGCACTTCTAAATCTATTTGATTCAGGAGAATTTCTGAGTTAATCAATGCTGGAAGCACATGTAGACCTTTTTTGTGCTGACAATGCATGTATTGAGAGTGTGTGAATTGTGAGTGGATGACCGTTTTTTTTTTTTTAAGAGAGGGATATCAAGTCTTGTCTTTACATCATGTTTGCAACTCTGTGCCAGGGCATAAACAATGAAAATAAGTATGATCACACACAGAGTTATGGATCAGCTTTAGAGGGTTGTCTTGGAAAGAAGCAATGCAATGCTCAATTTAATCAAAAAGACGATAAAGGCTTGAACTAACAATTGAATAACTTGTTCAGGTTTAATGCTATTTTGTAAAGAAAAAAAATCTACAGGAACAGGCTGTTTTAATTACATGTTCTGTTTTATCTACATGTCAATTATGAAATGGTTTGGGACAGAGCAAGTCAGGGAAATTTTGAAGTGGTCTATTAAGACTCATGAACAATCTTCCTATACCAAAGATGAACAAAATTGCTGCTAATAGCTGGTAGCTGCTAAAATACATTGTGTACATTTACGGACAAAATTACTGCTAAAATGCACTGTTTACATGTATAACTAATGGGCATATTTGCACCTTACAACTCAAGCTACCTGCACTGTTCCCTCCTGCTACTCAATGTTTATTATCCTGTATATTGTAAACTGTAAATCCCCTCTCTCTCTCCATGTTCTCCCTGTGTTTGCATAGGTTTCCTTCCACAGTCCCAAAACATGAATACAAAGTAAATTGGCACGTGTCCCCATATATATATATATAGTGTGTGTGTGTGTGTGTGTGTGTGTGTGTGCGCCCAGTGATGCATTGGCACACCACGACCCTGGGAGGATGATGACATTACTGATTTGTTCCAAAATAGAAGCCATCCAGTCTAACAGAAATATTTAAAACTTCTTAGTCATGATCACTCAAACAAATAAGCTAAATAAGGACTTATAGTAACATGTAAACTTTATTTAGTTACTGTGGATGTTTTCTGTTCAGTACTTTGTTTATGGCTATAAAATATCTTATATAACCTAATGACGCCACAGGACTGTTCTATGCATGTAAAAGGGGCTTAAGAATGTTTTTTTAAATGAAAGTTTCTCTCTCTCATTCTGTCTGTGTAACATCACTTATAATCCAGTATAAAGGTGAAAGGAGGGTACAGACTTTGGCAGGATTCCATGTTTATCCTAGCTAGCATCAGAGCTCAGTGACTGCCACAGAGGTGAAGTTTGCAGGGTACATCACTCGATTTGGTGATGTTAGCCTGTCTTTACATGGTTTTGTATATACTTACTGTCATTCCTGTTTGCAGTATATTGTTGTAAGCAATATTTATTTATAATCGAACTCACAAAGGCAAAAAAATGGGTAATAATCCTTACCAAAACACATATTATTAGTACTTATACATGTAGCTGTTTCCAAACAGCTACATTTAAAACAATAATTAATTAACCAACAGTTCATTTAACCAAACTTCCACTATAGCAACATTTAGGTAATGACTACATCTGTTTATTTAGTCATCCAAGCAATACTATTTGTTTACCAATGTTAAAAAAGGTAACGTCTTAAACTGTGCTGGATGGACATAGACCATATCCTGTTTTCTTGTGATTACACAATGATTTCTGGCAAAGCTAAGCAAGAAAAAACAGGTTTCTCCCCTTACCTAATGTTATATCCCAATTTTATAATCTATTTACAACAAGTCTTTATATTTTATTTATAGATCATACTTTGACAGTTACATAAAACATCAGAGAACTGGTAAATTAGTTATATTCAGTATCCACTTATTCTGATCTGTTTGTTGTATTCCTGCCAGTGGATATCATATCATAGGATAAACCCAGCTATTATTCATTAAATCCCCCTCATTAAATTACCAACTGTAACACTGCTGGAATCCAGAGCCCAATTTATATTTTTATTTATATGTAATTCATATAATTCCCTCTGGTGATGTGCACCCAGTACAACCTGTACAGGTATTCTCCTGATATCGTCACTGATAATGAGATAATGAGCTGAGAACCACTCTTTTTTTTAGGTGTTCTCACACAGGGACAGGGAGTTTCTCAGTATTAACACATTAGAAAAGGTGTACCTGGTTCTTTATTTGAACAGGAATTGAAATCAACTGTCCAAAGCCAGGGCAGCACAGTCGCATAAACTTTCCATGTTCTCCCAGTGCGCATGGGTTTCCTCTGAGTTCTCCATTTTTTTGTCCACAAACATGTACTTGATGTACAGTAAATTGGCTGCTCTAATTTGCCTATATCTAGTGCATGTGTCTGTGTGTGTGAGTGTCCAGTGATGGATTGGCACCCTGTCCTGGGTGTATCTGGCCAGTGCCCAAAACATTCGCCCCTGGAAGAGGATTAAGCAGAAAATAATAAAATGAGATAAGATATGTCCCGAGCCAAGGTTAGGCAACACACCGAATGGCCTATAGCCAACTGTCTGATTAAGACCTGATTATTGTTGGTGATATCTTCTGGAAATTTGTCAATATTTGGTTTACCATGCTACCCCAATATTACACAATTAGTATAACTGGTTTCTTTACTAGAGACAAGCTGCCATCCCACATTCTTCGGTGGCAGCAATAAGGTTAATAGAAATCATTTATGTTTGCTAGTCATGTCAAATAACTATTTACTCCTTCTAAGTCATGTACATAGTCTGTTTTTATCAAACTGGACTTTCCCCCAACCTTTTGTTTCACCTTCAGACTACGACCATGACCTTGACAGCCAGTGATGCATTTCCACTGTTGTTCCAAGTACTATACAATTTGGTCATTCTAGACTAGATGTCGGCATATGGACACTTAAACTTTATCACAGAGATGATAACCTAGAAGTGCAATCAGAGTGCAGCTTTGTGCAGGATTTGAATTAAAAGAGCTGCTTTGTAAGGTGTTATCTTCCTCGTATTTGCTAATATACTCTCCCACATCCGACTTTTTCCATCTGTGATAAACACACTATTAAAATCAGCTGTTTTTCCTCTTTGAATGTAGGTGATGCTATTGTTGTTCTTCACATTTTTACTTGAGGTGTATATTACAAAGTTCATTTTAATTGGTAGTGAAAGGAGTGTAAGGTTGTTAGTTTGATAACGAGAGCGCAGGAAACAGATAACAGTTAGTCCTTGTTTTCCTTGGGAGTAGCCTTTTGCTCTATTCTACTTTTTAAACATGTTTGGGGGTAATACTATTTCCTGCTTTGCCGTTAAAATAACAAATAAAACTTTTTAGTGATTTACAATCCTTCTGTCTTTCATTTAATTTGATTGGTACTTTGATTGAAAGCTAAAACTGAGCTGAGGAGCAGCATTTTTCATACAAGAAAAGGTTGAGAGCAGAGTATGTTTACACATTACATATCTATACTGTCTCACACTTCTTATGTTTAAATGACTGCTTTGTCAATTTAATGCAGCATGTAATTTAAGTCTGAATGTATAAACATGTGAAAAGAAGCATTTGTATTAGCATTAAAACAACAGGAGGTGCTGATGGAATTGGTCCTATTATTTTTACTAATCAGAAAATCTTAGTGTTCACAAGTTAAAAAGTAAGGAACAACCTTAGTAGGTCATCAGTGCAGCACAAAGCATATACACAAAAGTGTGAGAGGTTTTTGATAGTTGGGACCTGTTGTAAAATAGTCTAGAAAAGTAGAAGACTTCTGTTAAATTGAAATGTAAAGAAAATGAAAGTTTGTTTTTTTTCCCCTGATTCAATGCATATTTCAGTCTTTTCCAGGTGCATTAGCAGCATGTTTTTAAATCAATCGCAACACAAATGCTTTTCTAAAAAGAGACTAAGAATTTTTATTTGCTTTACTTCCATATAATATTGAATAAAATATATCCTGTAGGATATATCCTATCCTATATATATTTTTAATTAGTTTATTACTTATTTTCTATATTGTTTTTATACAGAGGTTTTAACCAGAACTTTGATTAGCTGAAGATTTGATTTTCTATTCTGCCCCATGTGTCAATGCAGATGCTGATTAAAGCACAGCAGCAGTTTGGCATGTGTATAGGCTGCTTTCAAACATATCTGCTGGTCGGACACCCAGAACCATGTGATATCTGATCCCAGTTTCTGTGTTGACTGACCCTGCAGTTATTAGATTGATATTTGGCAAACAGTACATTGTTGGGAGCTGTGACTGTTTTTCCTCCCACTGTTAGCTCAGTCTATGTCTATCCCACTTTCCCATTCTTTCTCCAATTCTCCTTTTTCATACTTAGCCAGTGTAGCATTTTGTCCCGTTATGATTGACAGGTCCTATTCAAAACTCTGCCAAATGTAAACAGTCATTTCTCTTTCTCTGCCTGTCCCTACCCTGCTTCTCCCTGCAGTGGCATAGCCCTTATGGCGGATGTGGTTAGATTTTGTCATGTATAATGATATGTGCAGAGAAGAAACATTCTTCAAGAAAATATTTACGTATATGTTATGTATAAATATAGAATATTTTGAATATTTTTTGTTATTATCCTTTAACCTGCAATGTAGTATGCAGTTATTTGTTCTGCTTATGTCTGCTAAATGTGTTAGTGTAAGTGGTTAGGCACAAACAGTTTTTGTTTTGAAATTAACTTAAAGTTGGTTTGACGTGGTGATGCAGTGCTTTTAACAAGAAAAAAAGGTTCCTGAGTTAAATTCCACGGTAGGCTCATGTCACACCTTTCATATCATTTATCAACATAATTTAGTGTTAAAAAGCAATAAATAAACAGAACAAATTACATATATTGTAATATAGAGGCGGCACGGTGGCTTAGTGGTTAGCACGTTCGCCTCTCAGTACTAGGGATTCCCGGGTTCGAATCCTCATCTGAGTGGAGTTTCCATGTTCTCCCCGTGTCTGCGTGGGTTTCCTCCGGGTTCTCCGGTTTCCTCCCACAGTCCAAAAACATGGATCAAGTCAAATGAGTTCTCCAAATTGCCCCATATAGAGTGTGTTTGTGTGCGTGTCTGTGTGTGTGAGTGTGTGCCCAGTGATAGATTGGCACCCTGTCCTGGGTGTATCTGCCCAGTGCCTGAAACTTTCTCTCCTGGATGGGCATGGGGAACCCCACCGTGACCCTAATATAGGATAAAGCGGAAGATAATGGATGGATGGATATTGTAATATACACATAACATCCAGTATTATGGTCAAACAAGGTAAATCTATTAATATATTAATTTAAAATAGTTTAATTTGAATTTTATTAATACAATAAATCACCTATTGCATTAGTAGGAATTAAAATAGAATAATAGTGCAGTATGGAAGGCCACACCTTTGCTGCTATTTCTAATACTGATTGAGAAATGATTTGGCTGGTAAAGCCAACAGGATTTATTGGAACTACTGTAAGCAATAACATTACAATTGAGTAATAGCAAACTTAATAAAATGATTTTTAAAGGTATCTGCTATGTAATGTTTTAATTTTTGCTAATGTTTACTTGCCTTGTTTAGAACAGTGAATATAAAAATCTCAAAGTGAATAAGTACTTACTGATTAGCTAACTTCAGGATACTTCTTTTACAAGGGAAAAGTAATATAAAGGTCATAAATCCTATAAACCCTGTCTGTTAATGTTGACTGAACCCATTTTACCAAATACATACATTTATTTCAGTCTTAAAGATCTGCTTTTTTCAAGCATTTTTAAAAATAAATAAATGCAATAAATTGAACATATCTGCCAAACTGGAGTAGGAATAATAAGAGAATATTTCAGTAAAGAGCATACCTGCAGCAAACCTGTATAAGATGAACATGAATGAAGGAGAGCAGTAGGCAGTGAGTAAGTAAAAGGTAGAAGTTTGGGAAAGGACATTAGCACTTCAAAGGTGAACAGGCAACTCACAACCAACTCTAACTCAGCCCAGTAAAACGAACAGCCAAGGGCAGATGTGTGCACATGTATATGTGTGTATGTGCATACGTGTGAGTTGTGAGTGTGTATCTGAGAGCTAGAGAAAATGAAAAATTGGTCAGATCAAGAAAAGAGTATGAAAAACAGGAGATATGAAAGAGCAAGAAATATCAAAGATTTGGGCACAGATTGCATTTAAAACCGAAACATGCTTACGATGCATTCATACCATTGACATGACCTGAGCATGTACATGTGTAAAGAATACAAAATTTGAGACGGAATTTTTAAAAAGGAAGTCTAAAATAAACAGGCTTTATTAAGAGACCAAAATATTACACACTACAGTGAAAGTTTGAATCCTTTGAAAAAAATATTTTAAAGAGTTAGCATATAGACACAGAGGGTGCAGAACTTAATAATGTATTTTCTTGTAAAATTTTATGACTGAATAAAATGCATATACTTTCTAATTCTCAAGTCCTGACACTCATCTGTCTCACACAATACTGCATTAACAAAAGTGACTGTGATCTACAGTTCCTACAGAGCAGAGTGGGCTTTTCTTTTCTGTGTCAGACAATAGAAGTAGAAGAACATCTGAACAATGAATAAACCTAAAAGTTCCAAGTTGAAATAATGTCTAGTGAACATTCTACACATTAGAAAATAAAAAAATTCAAAAAACATAAATCCCCATCATCGGAGTTAGTTTAAGTAGCAAAAAATGTATGACTGTTTCTTTTGAGGTGTTGCTAATTTCCTCAAAAGTGCTAAAGCACTGAGGCTACAACAATTACTGAATGAGACCTGGCTTTTTATTGGACTAGCAATACCTGATAATCACACAAAATATATATTAGTGTCCTACACTGTTGATTCTGCCCGGCTGCTCAAGGAGTCTTGGTCCTCCCATGGTTTCTTCCTTACCCCTGTCACTTCGGCTTGCACTTTGGGGGTTAAAAGGCTTATAAAACTGTAAAGCTGATTTGTGACAATGTACTGTAACAAGCGCTATATAAATAAATTACTTGAACTTGTATAGTGTAACAACTGACATTTCTTTTTAACCTGCTCTCTTTCTTGATGGATAGACATCTTATAATGAGTAGGACAGAGAGTTTAATGTTGGGTTGTCAAAATGCATCAGGAGGAGGAAAAATAGCAATGTATGAAAAAGAACATGACATTACAAACTTTTAAAAAATCCTCAAAAGAGTTAATATTACTCTGATCTGGCAGAACTGACACTCAAAGTGTGACACTGACAGAATCAGAAGTGTGACTCTGGGCTGACAGAATCAGAATTTGACTAATGCACAGTGTTAATAATAGCAAGATACTTAGCAACAGAATTAAACTTAATCAGAAAGTTGACAGAATTAAGAATACACTGTAAGCAGACACTCCAATACACTCCTTTAAAATTGAATAAAAGGAAATAAGGGCTGTCTGAAAGTCATGGGCAGATGCGAGGCAATGATACTAGGATAAAACAAGAATTTCAGAAACATAATTCTAATGATGACTGAGTTCTGGACTGATGACACAACTAAAGTATCACCATTTCAATATACATTTAAAGGCTAAAGGCTGAGGAGCAATGGCATCAGAGTAAGTTTTGAAATGTCATGCTTTGATGTCAGTGGTAAAGGGAAGGGAGGAGGAGAGAATAAAATTTGGTTGAATTTGGTTGAGCAAAAAGGAATCTACTTGAGGCATATAAGCTAACTTCTATATTTATTCTATTGACCATGAGAACAATACTGGAAAAGAAATAATACTTGAGCCGAAGACAAAACCTAAAAACACAAGAAGTACAAATAATGGAATAGCTAGGTAACAAATCAAGTTCTGAATAATGAAATAAAACTAAGAAGCCTGTGAATAAATACACACAAAATAGAATTGAAAAAGTACGAGCTTCTGACGAACTTCTGACTGAACGGAAATTCACAAGCGCTACTAATGAAGGAAATATAACTTGGAGATGAAGAGCAGAATTACTAATATGAAGGAGAAAAACAGCACAGCGAGAGGAAATACAACACTGCTGAAAATATGCTGACAACATGGCAACACCTGCTGAAAATATAACATGGCTGTGAGATAAATCAAATACTCCTCCCAAGCAAGAGGAGGAAGAGCAAAGAGGAACAGAAAACATACATGACCGAAGGAACAGACAGTGAAATGAATATTAACTAAATGATACACACAAGGGTAATTAAGAGATCCTGTCTTTCTGTCTGATCTTTTAAAATTCACCCCCTGAACTTAGTGGAGGCCGTGAAGAGAATTTGCAGCCTGAAAGATCAAGTGAGCTGTGTAGACTGATGAACTCAGGGGTTACCTAAAAATAGAAACCCTTTGGCAATACCCAACAGAACAGCAAGGATAATAACAACGGTCTACAACACATTTAGTTTATTTCTAATGTAAAGTGTGATTGACTTACTTCTGTAAGTATGTATTTTTCAACCAGTAAGGCAGTACAAAATTTCAGTGAGTACATATTGTCCACACAACCTACATCTACAACACAGTATTGTAGACATATTCAGCTCCACTTGAATCATGGGATTGCACAGTGCTGTGGGTTTTAAATGGTTTCCAATTCAGTAGACAGTATAGGAAAGTTTTACCTAATACTTGATGCCTGCTGCATTCACCCTGGCAAATGAAAACACAAAATGCCATATTTCTGTAAGGGAATATTTTTGTAATATTAATTATTATTATTGTTTTAATTATAATATTGTTTTATACGGTATAAAGCAGTACTGATGACCATGTATCACAATGATATTATGAACTACTACATGATTATTACTTGAAGCTATTACTTGAGCAGAATATTGTACAGAAACCTTTTTACACATTGTGTAAAAAAAGAAAAAAGAATCCTGTCATCTTGTTTCTTATTTAATAATGTCAATGTCTTGTGATATCTAGTTTAAATAACCAATGAGATTCATTTTGTCAGTCAACAGTTGACTTGAGAAGTGAATAAACACATCATTATGACTTGACTGGCTTGGTTAAGCATCCTCTGACAGCTCCTTTACCCCATCCTTAGCACTCAGCCATCTGCCCTGTACCCATTTCTAATGGCCTAATATTTGCCTGCTAATATTAATAATAACTACACTCTCTCAATTCAGGCACTAAATCAGCATACTTTTTCTTTTAAATATTGTAACTTACAATGGAGTTTCTAGTGCTGTAATATAAATTCTACATTTACCATGTACATTAGCATAGCTGGTCTCAGAATAGTTATTGCAATGCACTGTGGAACCTGAAGCCTTGTACCTTGCCTTGTTATCAGATTACAGTATTGAGCGATAGTCTATTTTCCCATAGTAGTACCCGGTCAACTTGCTCTGTGTTATTCGGTGTTGCATTATACATTTACATCTACATTTACATTTAGCAGACGCTTTTATCCAAAGCGACTTACAAATGAGAACATCACAAGTCAGTAGTTATGAAGAATACTAGCTACACTGTAGAATTACCAAACCTGATCGGTATATGATCCTGTACCACCTCCTTTTCCCCCCTCTACAGTACAGCAGGTATTTGTTAAAAAAGATGCGTCGTTAGTAGTTTCTTAAAAACGCAAAGTGACTCTGTATTACGGACAGAGTTGGGAAGATGGTGTTTTGATGAAGATGATTTTGCAGTGGTGAACGCCACGGAGTGAGAATTAGCTCCTCGGTGAGGTGAAATCACCAGGCAGCAATCATCACTGGAGCAAAGTGAACGAGCCAGAGTGTATTTTGAAAAGATAAGAGTTAAGGTAAGAAGTGGAAGATCCAGAAATGGTTCTGTAGGCCAGAGTCAGTGCCTTGTACTGAATGTGAGCAGCTACAGGGAGCCAATGGAGAGAAATGAGTAGTGGAGTGATATAAGTTCGCTTGGGCTGGTTGAATACAAGTCAGGCTGCAGAGTTTTGAATTAGTTGTAGAGGACAAATTTTGGAAGCTGAGAGACCAGCAAGCAACACATTACAATAAACAAGCCGGGATAGGATGCTTGAACTAACAGCTGGGTAGCATGTTCAGTCAAGAAAGGTCTGATCTTCCTCATGTTGTAATGAAGGAATCTGGAGGAATGCGCAGTTTTGATTTGAGTTTAAGTTGGGAGTCTATTGTTTAAAGGCTTTTAATTCTGTAAAGCTGCTTTGTGACAATGTACTGTTGTAAAAAGTGCTATATAAATAAATTACTTGAACTTATTGTGAAACCAAGGTTACGGACCGAATTGTTTGGAGAGATTGTGGAGCTGTCAATTTGGTAAGGTCATGATGGATTGAGGGTTTAACTGGGATTATGAGAAGCTCTGTTTTTGCTAAATTTAATTTGAGATGATGGGCCTTTATCCAAACAGATATGTCGGTGAAGCAGGCAGATATCTGATTTAAGATCTTAGTGTCATCAAGGGCAAAAGACAAATGAAGCATGACATCACTGAAGAGTGTCATCAGCATAGCAGTGGTAAGAGAAACCATGCGCCTGAATGACTGGGCTCAGTGATGTCATGTATAGTGAAAAGAGGAGAGGACCAAGTACAGCGCCCTGAGGAACACCAGTGAATACATGGTGAGAGTTAGAGATCTCCCCATTCCATGACACTTTGAAGGTCCTTCCTGTTAGATTGGATCGAAACCATTCAAGTGTCGTATCAACATCTACCTAAACTCTTATCTGATTTCTTCCAAAATATAAAGTATAAAAATAGAATTTTCTATTCCTATAATGTCTTTACTGCATCGATGCCTCTCCCATGATTAACAGGCTTCTAAATTTACATTTACTTTCATTTTGTCGAGATTATATATATATATATATTTAATGAAATGCTACTGACGAGACTGTGCAACCTGCCAATACGTCTATTTCTAACTGCTTTTAGAACATTACTTACTCCTCTGTACCAATGCAAAACTACATATCTTGAAATTCAGCACTACTCAGCCCTGTAACCCTATCTAGTAACTGTAAAACCTAAATGCCTTTCACAGCAAAGGATGTTGCACCAAAACAGGTACATTGGCTATGTCTAGAAATACCTCTAGCCCTCTAACCCTCTTTCTTTGATGTGTGAATTTGATGTTAAATCACGGTATTATGTATGCTCTAGACAATCTTCCAATCCATAGTGTGTGTTTTGTAACTAAACCTTAACTGAAAAGACAAGATGGATAAAGGAAAGGTTGATTCTTTTATTTATGAAGAGTGCATGCGCACAGTCGTCAATTTTAACACTGTTATTGTAGGTGTACATCACTATTTTTTCAGAGATTTCATTTTGAGTATACTTACTGGCCAATGTGTTTGGTATACTTTCAGTTTTTATAAGTACCATAGAAATGTGTGTAGTAGATAGTAAAGCAATGGGGTTTCTGAAACCAAGCATTTAAAGAGGTCTGCATATTCCATAATCACACACACATACACAGATTTTTTATTCCTAGCACAAACACAACCCCCAATATTGTGCAGTGACACTGATGCAGTGAGGGGGTGTTAGTGCAGCAGTGCTGTTGTAGTTTCATTTAAACATCTCAGTGATATTGTTGGAATAGGAACAATGCACCAACCAAATAATACCTGGTATTTTACTACTACTGGGTCCTGACTATTAGAGAGCAGAGTAAATGGGACTAACACAGTATGAACTGTAGTCCAACAGACAAACTACAGTCTGTAATTGTAGAACTACAAAGACCTTTACAGTAAGTGAAATTGATAACATGGACGAATTATTGGATTAAAAAGTGTGTCCAACTTTTTGACAGATATTGCATGGATTTTTTTTTATTTGGTTAATTGTAAATGGACTCTGACATTTGCTTTTGTAGTATTGATATTTTAAGAATTTCTTGAAGTTGAAAAGTTGTTCCCTGAAAGTTGCCCCCCCCTCCACCCAACTTATTCTCCAAACAGAATGTGTGAGTGTTTGGCTTTATTTAGCAAGGAAATTTGCTTTCCCCAATTAAACATAGAAAAGTACCAACTCTCTAGGCTGTAATAAAGGTGTGTGCCAGTGATAGATGAAATGTGGCATACTCCACCATCTAAAGCACCATCTGACTGCACTACAAACTTGCCACTGTTCGAACGGCTATTTTAACATTTCACTCTCAGTCTCCCACAGGCGGGGTGAGCAACAGAAAGAGACAGGGAGAAAAGAGAGGAAGAGGCAGAGAAGAAAAGAAAGAGACAGATTGGCCAGGAGTGCTTTTATAAAAATGCGGGACACAAAGAACTGATTCACTGTTCAGTTTGCACCTGCTGCAATACACTGTACAGAAACAGCCCACACAATAAAATTTCCAACATCAGTATTCACTTGTGCTATCTGTGTTTTGTTCTGCAGGGTTGACATATGTAGAAATTTCATTATATCTACATAACTAAAAAGACAGCTATTGTGCTTTCACATATACATCTTAACAAACATGTATTGAGTGTAGAGATTAACCTTGAAAATAAAATCTGCACACTTATCATTTACGAGCATTTTTTTTTGTCCTTCACTCACATGTACTACCAGGCTGTGCATAAGAATTTGGATGCAAGCATGTCAGTGAGTATGAAGTATGATGAGGTGGATGAAAGTCCTGCGCTCTCTTTAAAAGTTTGTTGGTGTGGTGAGAAGTTAAAAGGGGTCTTCACATGATGTGAGCTGTTAGTGCCCTGTAAGCTCTTTGGCAACTGATGTACTCTTTTCACGTGGCATCAGCCACAAATCCTGTGTTTCCAAACAGACACACACAAGTTCGATGTGTAGGTCTGGAGATTTTATTTATTAATTTTTTTACAAAAAAAAGCACAAATTTATTTTGTATGTGGATTCAGTTTAGCAGTAATACTAAAAATGTAAATAATGCCATATGTGATTATATGTAGATACCACATTAGATTGTGTACAACAGTAAATTGTTTGTAGACTTTAATACCCAGAAAAGTCCCAGGTTAAACATGTCTGTCCCATTCTCTTCACTAATGAAAGCAGGTTCATCGTGAGCACATGTGACCGACATGAGTCTTACGGTGCAATGATAAATATAATGCTGCCTGTAACATCATCCAGCATGACCGATTTGATGGTGGGTCTGTGATGGCTTGGGAAGGCTTATACCTTGAGGGTCGCATAAACTTCCAATGGATACCAACAGTACCATAACAAGTTAGACACCATGAAGTGGGACTTGGGTTCCTCCTGGTGCAGGACAATGTTCAGCCTCAAGTGGCCAAAGTGTGTGTGAATGCAAATAATTCATACCACTTTCAGACACCCATCCATCCATCTATTATCTTCAGCTTTATCCTCTACTAGGGTCACAATGGGGTTCCCCATGCCCATCCAGTGGAGAACGTTTCGGGTGCTGGGCAATTTGGAGAACTCAATTGACCTTGATCCATGTTTTTGAACTGTGAGAGGAAACTGGAGAACCCGGAGGAAACCCACATGGACACGGGGAAAACATGGAAACTCCACCCAGATTGGGATTCGAACAGGGAATCCCTAACAACTTTCAGACACCCAATTTTATAAATTAAAAATTAAAATTTATTGGGCAGCAATAAGCTTAGGCTTTCAGCGCTGTGGATCCACCTTCAAATACCAATCCGGCTTTATGTTCTCCTTGTGTCTCTGTGGGTTTCCTTTGTGTTCTCCAGTTTCCACCCACAATCCAAAAACATGGATTCAGGGTGAATTGGCTGCTCTAAATAGTGTTTGTGTGTGTGTGTGTGTGTGTGTGTGTGTGTCCAGCGATGGATTGGCTCCTTGTAAAGGGTGTACCTGCCTAGCACCCGTTCCCCCCTGGAGAACCCCCTTGCAACCCTAGACCCTAGTATAGGATTAAGCAGAATATTAATAAACTCTATAGTAAACAGTGGTAGCCACATCAGACTAATGTGCTTCATATCCAATGTCACTGTGGCAAAGGAAAACTATTTACAATAGTTTTAACATTTTAACCCTTAAAATATACACTAATCCCCACAATAAAACTAATATTTCTATTAGTAAATAAAGTGAATTAGCTTCATCAAATCTTGGGAATGCTGAAAGTTACATGTAAATATATATATATAATTTTTTTTTTTCTGGATCCTTTATAACGTTTCAAGTGAGCAAAATCTTTTTCAAAAACAGATCATTTCAGATGTGGAGATATAGCAGACTTTTTACACCTGGGTGGAAGTGCAGGGAGATCATTACTATGATTACTGTTGCTGTCTCGGCGCCATAAGCTCAGAGCTATAGGGTCATAATGGTGAGATTAGTTCTGTAATGGAAGTAATATCAGCTGTAATATCTTGGGCATTGCTACCCTGAAAGTAAGTTGATATAAAATGGCAGGACTTGAGAACACAGCAAGTGATAATAGAGCCCTGAACAGTCTGTGCACACTTATAAACTGCTTCACTGGCCAACAGCTGTGAACAAAGATTGACTATAACTGCATCTAGTTTATATGCTGTTTGTCAATCCTTGGCCCACAAACGATATGAACATTCATTGCTATGTACCTGTCATTGAAGGATATTTATGGATCTTTAATGTTTTTATAGGAAATGCTAAAATTTCTCTTCTTTGAGAGATTATATTTGTATATGACCTACTGTTCATTGTGCAAATTTTTTTTATCCATTTTGTACATTCTCTAAAAGGTCAATTCACCCTAACTGCATTGTTTCTTTTTTTAGGGCTAATAAACCACCAACATTTTATACTCATTAACCTGTTTGTTATTCAACCAGATCTTTCCTTAACTTAAAATAGAGCCCTAATAAGATTCTGAAGCTGATCACACACACAAGACAAAGACTAGACCAACACCATTAATTCATTCATTATCTTCCGCTTTATCCTATATTAGGGTCATGGGGGGGGGGGACGTTTCGGGCGCTGGGCAGATATACCAAGGACAGGGTGCCAACCTATCGCTGGGCACACACTCACACACACCCAGAGAAAAACACACGGGGAGAACATGGAAACTCCACTCAGATGGGGATTCGAACCGGGAATCCCTAGCGTTGAGAGGCGAACGTGCTAACCACTAAGCCACCGTGCCGCCTAGACCAACACCATTTAATCCAAAATTAAAATGAGAACAACACTTTTTCAAAAATAGTGTTCATGGCCATTTCTCAACATTATGTTGTAATGAATGTTTGCAAATTGATTATTGATTGTTATGTTATGTATCATATAAATTTTAAATTATACAAAACCTAATTAGATTAACCTACTTAGACCACAGAAATCAATCACACACACTGAAATTCACCCTTTAACTACCTAAAGACACAACCTGAAGCTTTTGGAATGGCCATGGAAACGAACGTCAAAGAAAATTAAGGTTCATCTTAAACTTACTGTATTTGTAAGGCATACCAACAATATTTCAGATTTACAGGCAAAGAGTGAAGAGTTTTAACTGTTGGCAAGCTGACATCTTTGCACTTTGGGTTAATTTAAAGTACTGACTCTTTAAAGTGTCCAAACTGGCAACTGTGATAGGTTTTGTTGCAGTGAAAAACTAATAGTCCATTATGATTTGTGGAAATATTGAGTTTGTATTTAATTATCTACAGAGTCTGTAATTACTACCTCCTTAATTAACATCGCAGATGTGCATGTTGTGCTATTTAAGCTTTATTAGGTAAGCACGAATGTTGCTTTGGTTTAAATGGGGGAACAGATTCAGGGAGCAGGACATGAAGACATTTACTTATGAAACGTTTTTTATGAATGTAAAATACATCTCACCTCGGTACTAAGTTGAACACATGGTCAGTCTCGCGTGTTTCATCAGTTACGTTTCCAGCACAGCTTATAAAACATTGAGATTTTAGTAAAAACTACATGTTAGTGCATGTTTTCATGTCTTTGACTTAATAATAAAACCTCTGCGTGGACAGCTAGTTTACTCGTGTTTTGTAACGAATAATAAATACAGGTGTGTGCTGCCATCTAGTGTTACAGAACAATACAATACACAAAGACGACAAGTTCAACTTTATAAAGCCCAACATTAGCGAAATTCTTAATTTTAACTCATCTTATCATCCATCCATTATCTCCCGATTTATCCTATACTAAATAGGGGGTTCCCCATGCCCATCCAGGGGAGAATGTTTCGGACGCTGGGCAGGTAAACCCAGGACAGGGCGCCAATCTATCGTTGGGCACAAATTCACTCACACATACACACTCTATATGGGGCAATTTGAAGAATTAAATTGACCCATGTTTTTGGACTGTGGGAGGAACCTGGAGAACCCGGAGAAAACCCACGCTGACACGGTGAGAACATGGAAACTCCACCCAGATGGGGATTCGAAGCGGGAATCCCTAGTGCTGAGAGGCGAACGTGCTAACCACTAAGCCACCGTGCCGCCCAACTCATCTTATCATCTGTTGCTAAATCCTCAACTATAGCATTAGCCTTAGGATACCGCAAGCGTTCGGGTCCTGGGCAAATACACCCGGGACAGGGCGCCAATCTGGACGCATACACACACACACACACACATCCATCCATTATCTTCCGCTATATCCTCTATTAGGGTCGCGGAGGGGGTTCCCTATGCTTATCCAGGGGAGAACGTTTCGGGCGCTGGGCAGATACACCCAGGACAGGGCACCAATCCATCGCTGGGCACACACTCACTCACACAAACACACTCTATATGGGGCAATTTGGAGAATTCAATTGACCTTGATCCATGTTTTTTGGACTGTGGGAGGAATCCGGAAAACCCGGAGGAAACCCACGCGGACACGGGGAGAACATGGAAACTCTACCCAGATTCGAACCTGGAATCCCCAGGACTGAGAGGTAATTGACTAAGCAACCTTAATGCAAAGTAAAAACAAACAGCAGGGTTTTCAGGTCTGTGTATTCTCAGAGTTTGTTTTTATTAGATTTTTGTTTTGCTTTTTATTTTTACTAAATTTCTCAATAACAATGAACTGACATCAGGCAATATTTGCCTTGTTAAGTTGTACTGTGTGTAATGATGCTTATCCCTTGTTTCACACTAAATAGCTTTTTTTCTCAACTTTTACAACCACCAGATTAAATTAGTTTCATCATTTTATTTAAGTTTTGAATGGTAGCCCCTACTTTGACATGAAGGGAATGGTCACATGACCATGTAGAAAAGTGTTAGCTTAGTGGCAATTATGGTATTCAAGTATTCAAGTGTTCAAATGTCATTTGTCATTCCAACAATATAAAGTACAGTACAGTATATGTGGAACAAGACAGCATTTTCCAGGAACAAAGTGCTACACAGAATAGCTACTACACAACCAACATAAAGTGCATAAACACCTATAGCCCGACCTTGCCATTTTTTTAATCACTTTTAGTAATTTCAGATTTTTATTTCTTTTGTCAGAAGAAATTTAACTTCAGAATCATTGCTGAGACCTAATATTTCTTTTTCATTAAGCTGGTTTTATAGAGCATGCCAACAGCTGAAACCAAACAACCATTTGGTAACTGTCTTTAATCTTATATTTAAAATAATCGTAAAATAATCCTAATTAGGTCATTAGGTCATAGATCAAATCACAAGTCCACTGAAGTTACTAATGTTGGTCATTGCTATAGGTTTGGCTGATCCTGTGTTCTGACACCAATCAAATTGAAATACTTGTAAGTCCATCCATCCATTATCTTCCCCTTTATCCTCTACTAGGGTCACGAGGAGTTCTAGAATGTCTCGCAGATACACCTAGGACAGGGCACCAGTCACTGGGCACACACTCACATACACAAGCACACTCTATATGGGGAAATTTGGAGAATTAAATTGACCTTGATCCATGTTTTTAGAATGTGGGAGGAAACCGGAGAACCCAGAGGAAACCCACGCAGACATGGGGAGAACATGGAAACTCCACCCAGATTGTGATTCAAACCAGGAATCCCTAGTGCTGAGAGGCGAACATCTTAACAACTAATCCACCGTGCCGCCCTTACTTATAAGTCGCTTTGGATAAATGTGTCTGCTAAATGACAAATGAAAGGTCATTAATTCATTTAGCGGACGCTTTTATTCACAAGTTTTCAAACAATATTAAATCTGTTAACCAGTAAAACAGTAGGTTTTTAAGTATGTAGTTACCATTCATAAATACAAAAAAAAAAGCCAAATGTCAAACATTGTTTTTTTTTTGCATTGTGTATTGTTTGCATTGTTTTTTATATTTGCACTTCATGCACTGTTTTCCTGTGCTGATTTACCACATTGTCCATCTGGAATCTTAAATTATTTAGGCTGCTTGTATGAGAAGCAAATAGCTATCAAATATATATGACTTGATTAAGTTCAAAATTTCAACTTCACACACCATTTCGGCCACACAGTATTATAAGTTTTATTTTACATTTTCTTTTACATTTTGAAAAAACTGAGACCAAAGACAACATTTTATTTCCTAAAGAAATGATTTGTTCTTATTGCAACAGCAGGGGGAGCAATTGCTGTAGTTCCTTCAGTAGACTCTGTTCCAGAGCACGGCATGGTTTATTACCGATCTTTGTCACTAGGGTGCGGTAGTATTGAAATGAAGTAATAATTAGAGACTTTTACTTTTATTATCATGCATGTCCTACAAAAGAAAGTTCTGGATTCCATTTACAAGCGTAGGATACAATCATTTATGTGTTACCATGTTCTCTTCATGTCTGCATGTTCCTGGAACTCCACTATTTCCCACCGCCAGTACAAAAACTAGCTGATTAAATTGACCTTTGTGCATCGCTAAGCTGCCTTTCTATGACCATTTTCTCTATAAAAAATAAAAGGTTTTGGTGTTTTTTATTAGTTTAGGAATTATATATATTTTGTTTACTTCTACTTTTACAACACTAGTTACCATTGAGTTCAGCACAGTGGCATAGTGGTGGGTACATCTGCTTCCCAGTGCTGGGGATTCCGGTTTGAATCCTGATCTGGGTATTTCCATGTTGTCTTTGTGGGTTTGTCCTTTGTTCTCCACTGTTTTTCAACTGCATAAAAAAGTTTTCAAAATAAGCCCATGAAGTCATCAGTAAAATATGTAAATTTTGCTAATGCAATTGATTATAATACAGGTAGTTATGAACTACTATTTTTTTTTTATAATAGATATACTTTTTATACTATTTGCAATACTGTCCTTTTGCTGCTGTCAACAAAGTGAATGTTCCCATGGGGATCTAATAAAGGTTTATCTTATCTTATAATTATAATCTTCCATGTTTTCCGGGTTCTCCAATTTCCTCCCACGGTCCAAAAATATGGATTTAAGGTGAAATGGCTACTCTAAGTGACCCCTTTTTAAATTGTGCCTATTTAGTGTGTGAGTGAGTGTGCGCCCAGTGATAGTTTGATGCCCCGTCCTGGGAATTTTTTGCCCAGTGCCCGAAATGTTCTCCCCTGAATGGGTACGAATGGGTTTCCATTGTGATATATGTTCCGGTATAAGGTAAGGTTCAGCAGTCAAAAAAGTATCTAATAGTCTATAACTTAGCAAGTAATAGCAAGTAATCCATGAAATGTGAAGGGTTAAGCAAAAGGATAATTACTCATCTCATTGGTGGAAAACACAATCATACAAAATAATACAATCATACAAAAATATTTTATAACTGAAAAATCACTTATCAAAAATAAATAGTAGTAATCAAAGGTTGTTGGTTGTTTATTGAAGCTTTAGTAATCTGTATAACATTCTATCATTACTTTTTGTGAGTTTATCTATTGATGCTTTACACACTTGACACTTTATAACGGTAAATTGTAAATCTAGATATTTTTTATATATTTTTAATTCATTCCCTCTATTAAAATCCTGTCTATTTTTTTATTGTACTGTTACTGCTACTGGCTGCTAAATTTCCTTCGGGATGACTAAAGTATTCTATCTATATCTATCTATCTATTGGCATGTATTAGGATGTGGAAAGATGCAGGAACCGAAATAACCCTCTCATGAACATGAAGTACCATGACTCTAGCCTCCCCACAGAAAGTACCCCAACCAGGAATCAAATGCTGGACCTTCTTGCTACTAGTCAGTAACACTAACCATGTATTAAGCAATCCGTTTTAACAGAAGAAAAAAAAAGAAAAAAAAAAAGTTACATTTAGACACATATAATTTCATCCTTCACATATTTTACTTCACATCATTTATTTAAGAAAGACATTTATCATATATTAACAATTATTTGACTCAAGTTGAGAGGCAGAATAATGATCCACATATGGCTATTTTATTTAAGTAAGGCTGAGCTGATTGCAATTTGTTTTCTCACACTCAATCATCACCTGACCTTTACATCATCCTCTTTACAAAATCTTAAAACTGCCCCTTTGTCACGCTGCCCACCTGGGATCTAGATGCGGCTGCGCAAATATAGCGCAGAGCCGCGGCGCTCTAACGCGCAGAAGGGAGCCAGGCACGCAGGTAGAACAAAAACAGGAATATTTATTACTGGTGCAAAACACCAAACAACCAGGTACATAAAGGACAAGGTGACAACAAACACACAAAGACGCGCCCGGAAGACCTAAAACCCCAGAACTAAATACCCACCACGTGCAAAAAACCACCCAATGAACCGGCGACGCTAATTAACCTAAAAGACCTACACAAGACAGCTAATTAACTAAACACAGGCACATCAACACAGAAACCAAAAACACCCACACACAACGGCCGAGGAACGGGTGCCCTAGGCACCCGTTACACCCTTCTGTAAAAGGTACTTGTCAAACATTATCATTACCTTGACCCCTTAAACCTATATTACAGTCACAAAGGGGTTCCCTATATCTATCCAGGGGAGATCTTTTCAAGCGTTTGGCAGATATACTCACAAAAGTATACTATTCTATCACTGGGCACACACTAACTCACACAGACAGACACACACAGGGGCAATTTAAAGCCAATTCACTTTGAATTTAAATGTGGGATGAAACTGGAGAAATAAGCTCCCACGAACACAGGGAGAACATGGAAACTCCACCCAGGCGCTGAGAGGCAAATGTGCTAACCATTATGCTATCTTGCTGCCCTTGAAGGATACAAATAAGAAATCCATTCATTCATTCATTCATTCATTCATTCATTCATTCATTATCTTCCGCTTTATCCTATATTAGGGTCGCAGTGGGGTTCCCCATGCCCATCCAGGGGAAAACATTTCGGGCGATGGGCAGATACACCCAGGACAGGGCGCCAATCTATCGCTGGGCACACACTCACTCACACAGACGCGCACGCATACACACTCTATATGGGGCAATTTGGAGAACTCAATTGACTTGATCCGTGTTTTTGGACTGTGGGATTAATCCGGAGAACCCGGAGGAAACCCACGCAGACACGGGGAGAACATGGAAACTCACCTAGATGGGGATTCGAACCGGGAATCCATAGTGCTGAGAGGCGAACGTGCTAACCACTAAGCCACCAAATAAGAAATCATGTAAAACAAATCATGTTCATATAACATTTTAGGTGTATTTTAGGTGTAGATTGCCTTGTTTATCCATGGGATTAATGTGTATATTAATGCTATAGGCAAAAGGCCTATACTAATTGTAAATTTGCTTAATGTTATTCAGTTTTTTTATTTTTATTTCTCAAATTGAATCTGGGTGGAGTTTCCATGGTATACCCATGTGGGTTTTCTTCCTCGGTCGAAAGACATGGATTAAAGCTGCTTTAAATAGCCCCTATCTAAATTGCGTGTAATTACTAATATAGTGTGTGTGTGTGTGTGTGTGTGTGTGTGTGTGTGTGTGTGTGTGTGTGTGTGTGTGTGTGCGGTCCGGCAATGGATTGGTACCCTTTCCTGGGTGTATCTACTCTGCGCCGAAACATTCTCCCCTTGCTAATTTTATCGATTTTAATACAGGCAGTTATGAACAACTAATTGAATTGTTTTTTTTTATATAATAGATATACTTTTTATGCTATTTGCAATAAATGCTGATATATGAATGAATGAATGAATGAATCCTGATCTTCATGGAGTTTCCATCTTGTCTGTGTGGGTTTATCCTGGGCTCTCCACTTTTTTCAATTGTGTAGCAAAGTTTTCAAAAGAAACCCATGAAGTCATCTGTAAAATAAATAAACCTTACTAATTTTATTGATTATAGTACAGTTATGAACTACTAATTGTATTGTTTTTTATAAATATATAATAGATATACTTTTTTATGCTTTTTGCAATACTCTCCCTTTGCTGCTGTCAACAAAGTAATATTTTCATTTAAAAAAAAAAATGCAAAAAGTTCTGCTGTTTGAGATTTACTACTTTATTATGTCTAATGCTTATATATGAATGAATGAATCCTGATCTCGCTGGATGTTCTCTGTGTGGGTTTATCCTGGGTTCTCCACTGTTTTTCAATTGTGTAGCAAAGTTTTTAAAAGAAGCTCACAAAGTCATCTGTAAAATATGTAAACCTTGCTAATTTTATCGATTATAATACAGGTAGGCGGCACGGTGGCGTAGAGGTTAGCATGTTCGCCTCTCAGATGTAGGGATTCGAATCCCAATCTGGGTGGAGTTTCCATGTTCCATGTCTCCCCGTGTCTGCGTGGGTTTCCTCCGGGTTCTCTGGTTTCCTCCCACAGTCCAAAAAAACATTGTATTCTCCAAATTGCCCGATATAGAGTGTGTTTGTGTGAGTGAGTATGCCCAGCGATGGATTGGCGCCCTGTCCTGGGTCTATCTGCCCAGCGGCCGCAACCCTAGTAGAGGATAAAGCGGAAGATAACATATAATATAACATATAAACAGATAATACAGGTAGTTATTAACTACTAATTGTATTGTATTGTTTTATTTTTATATTAGACATACTTTTATGGGGCGGCACGGTGGCTTAGTGGTTAGCACGTTCGCCTCTCAGCGCTAGGGATTCCCGGTTCGAATCCCCATCTGGGTGGAGCTTCCATGTTCTCCCCGTGTCTGCGTGGGTTTCCTCCGGGTTCTCCGGTTTCCTCCCACAGTCCAGGAACATGGATCAAGTCAATTGAATTCTCGAGATTGCCCCATATAGAGTGTGTTTGTGTGAGTGTGCCCAGCGATGGATTGGCGCCCTGTCCTGGGTCAGTCTGCCCAGCGCCTGAGGCATTCTCACCTGGATGGGCATGGGGAACCCCACCGCGACCCTACTAGAGGATAAAGCGGGAGATAATGAATGAATGAATGAATGAATGAATACTTTTATGGTATTTGCAATCCTGTCCCGTTGCTGCTGTAAACAAAGTAATATTATCATAAAAAAATAGCGCGAAAGGTTCTGCTGTTTGGGATTTACTACTTTATTACGTCTAATTCCGATGTATGAATGAACGAATGCCGTTCTCCATGGTAACCACGCCTCCCAAACCCTGAGCGCTTTTTTTTCATTGGCTCAAAGTAATGAGGCTGCCAGTAAAAGCTTTTTGGCGCACGTCTCCTGTAGAAACGTTTACAAATTCTCCGCGGGAAAAAACCTCTCTCAGAGAGCTGCAGCCCGCGCCGCGTCGCCGCAGGTGATGATGAACTCCGTGGACGCGCAGATCTCTCACAGCTCTGCCCCGGCCGCAAGTCCCCTCCAGCCCAAAAGTGCGCACGACGGCGCGGACATGGCGGTGTACTGCGACAGCTTCGTTTATCACCAGCAGGGCGTCGCGGGGGCGCAGCGGCCACCCGGTTACGGACTGGGTGAGTACGCGGCCACGCCGAACCCCTACCTGTGGCTCAACGGGCCAGGGGTGAACTCCTCCCCGCCGTACCTGCACGGAAACAGCAACTCGTCGTTCATCGGACCGTCCTACAGCGCGCAGAGGCAGTATTTATCCAATTCCCCCGGCTTTGGGAGCCCGGACCTGGGCTGGCTCTCCATCGCCAGTCAGGAGGAGCTGCTGAAACTGGTGCGGCCACCTTACTCCTACTCCGCGCTCATCGCCATGGCGATCCAAAACGCGCACGAAAAGAAGCTGACGCTCAGTCAGATCTACCAGTATGTGGCGGACAATTTTCCTTTCTATAAAAAGAGCAAGGCTGGATGGCAGAACTCCATCAGACACAACCTGTCCCTGAATGACTGCTTTAAGAAGGTGCCACGGGACGAGGATGATCCAGGTGAGTGCGACCCCCCCACCCGCGCGCATCCTTCAGCTCCAGCTCGGTCGTAGTGCAGTGAGGGAAGTCGATTACGTCGAATGTTCATGTGCTTATAATGCCTAATGAACAGCCACAGATGTCTTATAGTTTAACACAGAAATTGGATTGATCAGTTATTTATTGTTGTTAATATTTTAGGAAGAAATCGTTGCGATTGTTGATGTCCTCTGGCATGCGTAATCATTCTAATTATATCATTCTGCTACAAAAGGCAAAGGGAACTACTGGACGTTGGACCCCAATTGTGAAAAGATGTTTGACAACGGGAATTTTCGTCGAAAAAGGAAGCGCAGATCAGACGCAGGGACGGGGCTCAGCGGTGTTGCCAAACCTGAGGACTCTCGATCGGTTGCTAAATCGGCAGAGAGCGCGCACCTGAGTGCACCCATGTCTCCTGAAATGGACCCAGCAGCTATGGAAGAGCACCGGAGCGCATCCCCCGCAGGCTCCACATCAGCGCCATGCTTTAACAGCTTCTTCAACAGCATGTCCGGAGTCAGCTCAGCCTCCGCGCCCGCTTTACGTCAGGGTTCTCTCGGGTTGATCGGTGAGATCTCCAGTCGGAACATCAGCACCCTGAGTCCGTATCACGCCGCCTCTGCACCCGACAGCGCGCCCCACACTCAGCACAGCGACCCCAACCGCCCGGCCTACTCCAGCGCCTTCAGCGGGGCCCACAGCGCCCAATACAACAGCCCCTTCTACAACAGCTTCAGCGTGAACAGTCTCATATACCCACGGGAGGGCACAGAGTTATAGCAACGAAGTTTTTCTTCAGGACATTTTAAAATCCAGGGCTTTGTAAGACATTTCAACACTTTCAATCAAAAACATGATTCAAAAACAAACTGTATACAGCGAACTTTTTAGGACTAAGATTTCATCATCATCATCATCATCATCATCATCATTATCATCATCATCATTATTATCATTATTATTATTATTATTATTATTATTATTATTATTATTATTATTATTGTTATTATTATTATTATTATTATTATTATTATTATTATTATTATTATTTGTGTCTAGCTGTACTCATTATCATTCAAATGGGACTATGCACATGGTCCCAAAAAGTTAAACTGAATATTTAACATATTATGAGATACAAAGATATTATATAGATATGTGTATTTTGAATTAATCTCTCTCTCTCTCTCTCTCTCTGATGCATTTTTAGTCCTACTGTTTTACTTTAGAGGCACTATCCACTTCCACCATTGCTTTTACTCATGAAAGAGTGCTTTCAGCTACTGTATGGGGACTTAATTGAACTGAGAGGAACATCATTATATGAAGCTTACAACAAACATTGCCAGTAATGTTAAATGCAGATCTTAACACCTTAAAGTGCACTCATTTGAGCCAGATCTTCTTCATCCTGATTTTTGTTGTGATTTTTTTTGTACAAATTAATGTTTCTTAGATATTTATTTTAAATTATGGAAATTTTGTTGCCTGTTCATTTTTGCAGACAAATATATATTTTTGTTTGGGTAATAATTTTACCATGAAGTGGCAGGAACCATCAGACACAATTGACCTTTTTATTTACAATTGATCCATTTGAAAATATATATTTGTCATTTATTTTATTTTTTATTGTTGTACACAATTCCAAATGTTTTGTTTTATTCTTCAATGTCCTTGTATGGGCTGTATCACTGTTTTGTATTTTTGTGAATCAGTGGATGACTTTTGTACTTTTTATATAAACAGAGAATTGGTAAAAGTTAAAACATGCAAACTGCAATTCTTCAGTTAAAAAAAAGCTTATTTATGGCAGTTCATAAAATTTGAAAATACAGAAAATATTGTTTTGATGTCCATAAATGTATATATTTGATTTACAAAACACAAAGGAAACACTACATGTGCTATAACAGTTGGCTCTGAGTGAAATGTCTTCTGCTGTAGAAAGCCTTTCTCAGTTTCTACCAAAAAAAAAATCAAATTTAGTTACTATAAGTCACATGTCCATTGTTAATTTGCAGTGTAGATGCAGTCATAATGCATAGTAGTCACGATGCAGTCATAATGCATAGTTTGTTTGTACAAAAGAGGACAAGTTAAAATGAACAGTTTTCTTTAAATATACTTCTATATTACCTTAAAGTGAAGAACAAAAGCAGTTTATGTTTAAGTTAAGTGATAAAGTGAGTTATTAGTGATAAAGATTGGAAAAGTTACACCTTTTTATATTAACCACTCAACTAAAAATGTACTTTACTGTGGACTTAAGCACAAAGTCCTGGTTCATAAAATTTGTATAATTTGATAATTTGCTTTTTTTCTAATTTAGTAAAGATGTTTTTTTGTTTAGTAAAGATCCAACCCTTTAGCAGAGACATCATAGTTCATGTCTCAAGCTCATAAAAACCCACAGAAACAATGCTATTATTGTTTTCCCATTGTCATGTCAATGAGGATGTACTAGATCAGTCAAGCTATAGTGACAAAGAGGAAGAAACACAGAGACAAAAAGGAGCTTTTTTGTCTGCTGTCTTCCCTGCTTTTAATGTTTGCACAAATGTTGGGAAGACCCCAACTGGTCATTTGGAGATTAGGAGAAATCTTTTAGTAAAAAAAAAAATCCATGTCTGAGTAGGACAGTACCACCCAAGAACTGACGAGAGAGAAATATTCAGAAAGAGAGAGAGAGAGAGAGAGAGAGAGATGGCTAGAAAGAGGAAGGTTTACAAAGACTCCAAGCAATACCTCACAGGAAGACTTCTTAAAGTAAGGATTACACAGTGGAATATCCCCATCATTAGTTGTCTGCCCCCACCCCGGCTCTGGAAATTAATATACTGTTGCATGAATGCTGCTTAACCACGTTGCTTTTAAAACTGTAATATCTGTACTGTACAGCTAGAGACCCATGTGCCTTTATCTGACACACAAAGAGATTGCTTATGTTCAGCTGGAAGACATAATAACAGAACCATATTTGTGGATGAAATTGATTACTTTTTAAAACTTTTTTTGTCTTCATGCGCTTAATAGTTCTGTTTGTGAAAATTTCTGTGATATTTAAAAAAAGTTCCCAGACCAGTTTTCATCAACTAGAGAAACTAGAACCCTTTTTAGGTTCTACAATGCTCACACTTAGGCAGGCTTATTATGTTAGCAGGGCCATATGCTAAAGGGGAGTACCGGATTAATGATCATTAAGAGTCAGAATATTAATGCTGATTTTCGTTGTCAGAATTTGTTTCTTGTGTGTGTGTGTGTGTGTGTGTGTGTGTGTGTGTGTGTGTGTGTGTGTGTGGACTCACATGCACACGTATGTGTTTTGCACTACAGAAATGCTGTGCAAGCCAGCTGTAAACAAGCTGCTACATGTTTAAGAGGTGGGAAATATAAGAGCTGTGGAGTGAATGATAAAAGACTGTAATTAAAGTATTACATTGCTTTCCTAATGCTAAGCACAAAGTAACAGCCCACCACCTCAGCATGGCACGGCACTCATTCGACCCCCACTTACCTGTACACACATTGTGTCATGCTTTATGGGTCATTTTACTAAAACCACTAGTGTATTATGGACATTGTACTTATGTTCAAAATACTGTCCTCATGATGACTTGTCATGCCCGTCATGTAAGAATACAATTTCAAAATATCCTGATTCTCTGCAAGTTAAAAGGTCTTAAATTTAAACATCATTTTTTATTTTAAATTGGGACACTGAATATTTTTTCATTACTTTGATACTATGTGGACAAAAATATCGGGGAGCTGTTTTCATCCAAAAGAGCCTTTATGAGGTCAGACACTAATGTTGGATAAGAAAAACTGGCCCCACAATTTTATTAATTCCAAAGGTGCTTGATAAGATTGAGGTCTTTGTGTGGGTCAGCCAAGGGACATTGCTTTGTGGACCGGGACACAGACATGGGTCTTCCCCAAATGTTTTCCCAAAGTTAGAATTATACAGTTGTCCACAATGCATAGATAAATTTCAATAAGACTTATTGAAAACTGAATTTTATGAATAAAACATATGTGCCATTACTTTAGGTTTTAAAGGTTTAAACGTATTTATTTATGTTGTACAATTTTTTACTTTTTACAATAATGTATTTTTTAAAGCAGTTTTACAATTTTGTAAGTGTAACCCCTTAAAGACCAAGCTAAAGTGAGAGTAGCAAAAAACATTTTGGTATTTGTTTTGATTTTATAGTAAGAAACCTTGTGAGGACCAAAGCTCAGTGGGTGACTTATTCTCCTTTACTGAGTAGGCAAATAATGATGAGCTGGTGCATCTTGAAAGAAATCATAAAAGCCCCCGTCAGGGTGCATGATGGGTGAGTGGGGCAATCTATGGGGGAACGATGAACAATAATTCTGGATGCACCACCATGTGTGAAATGCTATAAAAACCAGCATCCTACATCTGATAATATTACAGCACTGATTATCTGGTAAAAATACAGTCAATGCTGGGAGTTAATAATAATAATAATAATAATAATAATAATAATAATAATAATAATAATAATAATAATAATAACAATAACAATAATAATAATAATAATAATAATAATAATAATAATAATAATAATAATAATAATAATAATATGCTATTATTATTATTATTATTATTATTATTATTATTATTATTATTATTTAGAAACTTTATTGTGTTTTTAATTGATAGCACTATACGTGTATGTTACCATATTTAATTAGCATGTTTTTAATTCTGTCATTGAAAAATGCATATAATTTTTGCTGCTAAATTGTGAGGAGCTGCATGAATTCAGTTTATAAACATTCCAAGGTATATTAGCATTATATATAACTTGGAATGTTTATTTTTTTGCATTTGCTTCTTTCTGTTAAATCTCAGTATTCTGATAGAAATATATTATTTAAATTATAAATTATATAATGCATGTTAATTATCATTCCAATTTCAAGTAAATTTAACCTGCACCTTTTTACGAACCATGGACCTAGTAGGTTGTTTTAAAAAAGCTTTTTTCATAATTTCTAGTCTTTTTTTAAAACTCTTTTATTCTAATGGGCTACACTGTTCAAAGATGTACAAAACATATCTTTTAATGTGTTCAGCTCTCCCCTTGAGATCTTGTGCTCCTGATACTGGTTTAATATTTAATGTTGGATTGATCACACAACAGTAGCAGAAGTAACAGTGGACTTCTTGTTATATCATTACTATCATTATTATAACATCACTGACTTGTGATTTTCTCATTTGTAAGTCGCTTTGGATAAAAGCGTCTGCTAAATGACTAAATGTAAATCTAAATGTATCATTGATTAATGAGCAAAATCTTAACCAATTTCTTATTTATTCATTATTAGCTAATGATATGAGAACACATTATTTTATGGGACAATAGGGACGTCAACAATAAAACATGCATTTTGTGTATGTTGTGCTGGTGTAAGCAACAAATGCCATGTGCACTGATGCACCCCATTCCGTGCCAGATGTTTGCTTTTGCACATTTTCCTGATAAATATCCTGCATGATAAAAAGCCCCTTTGCACAAAGACCTTGACTTCCATTTTTAAAAATAAGATTACAATTAACACAAGATTTCAGATTATACTGAAACATTGACTATGATCTCAAGGACAAATAACAAAAATAGCCAAAATGTATGTATTGCATTCTTCTTGTATAACGAATATGCATTTTTGTACAACTAAGGAGTAAAGGAACTCCATGGATAGAACTATTTATTCCTTTTCTGGTTTATAAAAAATTTGCTCTTTTCTATTATGTGAAGTGATTGGGCGGTGGGAGTCATATTGGGTCAATGATGGCCAATGTGTCCATCATTATTTTTACGCCTGTCCTATTTCATGAGATCGTCCTGGAAATGGGCAGTGCTGGAAAAGTCAGATATACTTAGAGGCTGTTGTATTGAGGATTAAGATTAACCAAGCAAAGCCTACACCTGCAAAGAGAAAAGTATGTGTGTGTGTGTGTGTGTGTGTGTGTGTGTGTGTGTGTGTGTGTGTGTGTGTGTGTGTGTGTGTGCAGTATTGGAAAAAGTTAAGGAACAAACCAGAACTAATTTGCATCACATTTTATACATAGGCTAATACAATGCTAAATATGTATTATAAAAAAAACAACAGGTACCATTACTAGTTGCACAGATTTAATCTAAAATGTAGCATACAGTTTATTTTCCTTTCCTGTTCATCATGGGGATGCAGCTCATTTTAAGAAGAAATATGAGGCATCAAATTACTAATACATCATAAATATGACTATGACAATAATTACGATTAAGTCATTCTTTTTAAACAAAAAAGGAATAATCCCTTTTCTTTTCACACGTCTTAATCAGTTCAGCACCAGCAGCATAAGAAAGGCTGTTAGGACATGTTTTTTACCTCTCAGACCTACAGCCTTCTGTGACTGAACACTGACACCCAACACTCAGCTAGCACTAACTGGGTTGCCCTAGTAATTACAGTAGATGTGTAATCATAATGATGAAGGTTGTGATCTTTAGGACACAGCATTTTAAAAAGTAAAAACACCCTTTAAGGACTTAAAGTGTTCTAAACGGTAGAAAATTGATTTATGAATTCACAAACTATGTTTTTTTCACATTTTTGGTATTTATCTCTGAATGAGGACTCCTGAATGACTGTAAAGGTAATATTAAAAAGAGAATAATATATGTAAATGAGAAAATCATCTGGTAAATATTATAAAAAATGTATGGCTAATTAAAAAAGTGTAATTATTGTTTGATGATCATGAATTATGTATTCTTAATATAACTACATGTCACCGAATCGGGCATTATGTTTAACAAAAGCCACAGACATCTCATCACTGTTATCAGCTGATAAACTTAAGCAGCTAAACATAACTGTTAAATTTGTTCAAAAATAACACAGAAATCCATGTTTGATAAAATATCAGATATCTATTATAAGTAAATGTGACATGCAATTATACCAGTGTTCATATAACTGCAAACCTATTCTGCATTTACACGTTTTGGAGTAATATCTTGTTGGGTGGGCGGCACTGTGGCTTAGTGGTTACCACGTTCACCTATCAGCGCTATTGATTCCCGGTTCGAATCCCAATCTGAGTGGAATTTCCATGTTGTTCTTCCATGTTCTCCGGGTTCCTCCCACAGTCCAAAAACATGGATCAAGGTTAAATTCTCCAAAATTATCCCATATAGAGTGTGTTTATGTGTGTGTCTGTGTGAGTGAGTGTGTGCCCAATGATAGATTGGTGCCCTGTCCCGGGTGTTTCTGCCCAGCGCCCGAAACGTTCTCCCCTGGATGAGCATATGGAACTCCCTCCGCGACCCTAATAGAGGATATAGCGGAAGATAATGGATGGATCTTGTTGGGTAACTGTGAATCAAGGTTATGTTTTTGTTGCATTTTGGCTATTTGGTTACACAACATTGAAATGGTTTAAAGTGTATGTACAATTTTCACTTTTAGACACAAAAAAATTGGTGTAATTTAAAAAATCTTTACATATAGTGCACTGCACTATACTGTGGGTTTTACTGTTCGGACAATGTTTATATTTACATTTGGAGATGTGCTTTGGAGAAAGTTTTTTTGTAATAAAACTGAAGTACTGTAGTAGTTGTCTCTTTGCACCTTGTTCTCTGATGGTCAGGACTTCATAGGACTATCACAGAGCAATGCTGGAGACATGAATAATTCTCAGCACTGCACTGACACTGATATGGTAGTGGCATGTGGTGTTGTGTTAGTGTGCACTAAACTGATTTTAGTTGATCAGATCCAGCAGTGGCGGCACGGTGGCTTAGTGGTTAGCACATTCGCCTCTCAGCGCTAGGGATTCCCGGTTCAAATCCCCATCTGGGTGGAGTTTCCATGTTCACCCCGTGTCTGCGTGGGTTTCCTCCGGGTTCTCCGGTTTCCTCCCATAGTCCAAAAACATGGATCAAGTCAATTGAATTCTCAAAATTGCCCCATATAGAGTGTGTCTGTGTGAGTGAGTGTGTGCCCAGCGATGGATTGGCGCCCTGTCCTGGGTCTATCTGCCCAGCGCCCGAGATGTTCTCCCCTGGATGGGCATGGGGAACCCCACCGCGACCCTAATAGAGGATAATGCGGGAGATAATGAAAAAAGGATCCAGCAGTGGGAGACATATAGGAATCCAACAATCAAAAATATTAAGCTACAAACATTCTGTAGTCAGTGTCCTGTGAATACTGATAAAGGATTAGAGGATGACTAACATAACCTGTGCAAAAACAAAGTAGTTACTGTCTCTCATTTCACTGTCCCTGGTGTATACAAATTTACAACGAATTGACACAGTGTGTAAAAACTCCAGCACTGCAGTCTAATCATTTTAAAGAAATACAGGCCAACACGGCACCACTATGTCAGTGTGACTGCACTGCTGAAATTCATCCACCACCCAAATAATACATGTATTGTGGTGGTTACTACATATTTTTATATGTATATAACCTTTCATCGATGCATGACATGACATGACATTTTAGCAACAGTTGTGATAAACAGAAGATTGCCGTTTAGCCACGGTCAGCCATACCTGTTTTACATCTACTGTAATTTAAATGTCACATGGGTGCAGGTACATCTGACACCAATCGTTGATCCACAGTCATTATAAGTTTTTTGCCACTCTATGTGGTTCTGTGTAGTCCTAGTTCTGACTGTGATTGATTGGTGCAAAAACCAGGGGAAAGGTGTAACACAAGCTGCTGCATCTTGCTGTAAGCCACCTGTAGTCTCTTCACCTTCCTGACCACAGGTGATAGCCCACAGGTGGAGTGACTAGACTGGGCAGAGGGTCCCACTATTGATCCTACAAAACAACACAGCTCCATGTTATTGTAACATGGAGCTGTGTTGGTATAACAACACAGCTCCATGTTACAGCTCCAACACAGCTTACACACACAGCTCCATGTTATTTAATCAAATGCTTTTTATGGCTTTAGCTTTGTGGCTATAGCTTTAGACATTAATATAATATTTCAACCAATCACATGAGTTAAATCAGTCTAATGTCATATTAAACTGAAGCAGAATTCACAGGTCAGAACTTGACAATGCAAAATCAGTGAAAGAAATATGGGAATGTATACCACCCTATCTGATAATTCACTGATTGCATTTCTCATTTATATTTTTCATCTTAAGTTGGAATGGCTTTGACCAGAACTTCTTGTCCACTCTTTCTGTATGCACATAATGCACTATGCACTAACACTGACACCCCTAAACTGGCTGTAGTTAATCGACATGGACACTCCTTTGTGAAGCACTGGAAAAGGGCCACTATTGTACATCTATCTCCCCCCTCAAGCCCATTCCTGGGAAATTGTAGACTAGTTCTCTCACAAAGATTTCTATACTCGTCTGGACAAACAATGAGCAAGTTTACAAAAATTTTAAACACACAAATGATCATAAGGGTTTTAAAACTAGTTCAGATGAAAATCACATGACACTATTCATTTATTCAACAAAAATGAAGTCGAAATTTTAAGGACCTTTGAGATAATAGAAAACCTCAATCATCATCCCTCTATCACTATGCTTCACAGTTGGTATCGTGTGTTGTGATAATATGGTGAGTTTGGTTTTCAAAAAATGTGCATAATGGCCAAACCTCTTCTGTTTAACTGACATTGTTTCGGAAGTCCTTTGGGTTGCTTATATTCACCATATTATAATGCAAGTTTTAGAAAGAATATGCCTTCTCCTTTCAACTCTTCAAAATGTGTCATACTTCTTCAGTCTTTACTCATTGTATAGTTTTGAGCTTTTTAACATGCTAACTAAACAAACATTTAAACATGCTAACTAAGACCTGTAGAACACGAGATGTGGTTCTTAGGGTTCTTTTTAATTTCTTTCTTTAAGATTTGCATGGTCTGACCTAAAGATGAATTGGTAGTAATGTTAACTCTGAAAGGTTGTCAATTGTTGTATAAGGTTTCCACTTTCTCACTGTGGAGTAATTGATTTTGCTGTGTTTGGAAACAGCTTTGTAACACTTCCCAGACTGATAACTAGTAAAATCATTTCTCTTCCCAGGTCCACTGAAGTTACCAATGTGGGTCCTTGAGCAAGGCCCTTAACCCTCATTGCTCCAGGGATGTTGTGATTAACCCTGTGCTCACCTTGTAAGTCGCTTTGGATAAAAGCGTCAGATAAATGACCGAATGTAATGTAATGTAATCTTAAATCATTACTAATGTCTTTCCAACTTGGCAATGTGTTAACAGCCACCTGAATGCTTCAAATCTGCTATTGCATTTGTCCTCAATTTAAGCCAATTTTATGTTGTTGTGAAAACACCTCTCTGTCAACCTTTATACACATCGATAAGTCATCAATAAAATGTTTACTTTATTTCTGTAATTTTTTATACATTTTAGGGGATTTTACAGTTGATACAGTTGACACTTTTAATTTACTGTACTACATCTGAAATGTCAATTCTCAGCCCTCCATCCTCTTCTGTCTCAGTTCAACATCTGACCATGTCAGGCTCTGTGGGCCATGGAGAGATGGCTGATTAAGGGCTGATTGTACCTTCTGAGCTCAGCCTGAGAGCTACTAATCCAGCCCTCTGCCAACCAAGTGCCCCTCTCAGTGGGTTCATTGTGAGGCCAAGGGAGGCCTGCATAGAGAAAGGGGCTAGAGGCCAAAGCAAACACAAATGGGTTTCTATCAGCAGTTAATACTTACAATATAAACAGTGTATAAAGATAGTTCCTGCTTTTGTCCCCATCATGCATCATGATGCATCACATAATAATAAAAATGTTTAATGGCTTTTCACCAGATTGTAGAAGATTAGATTTTTTAGGTTGACATCTTACTTGTTTATTTAAGTTATTCCCATTGTCAGTTATTTTTTGTGGCCAGCTAATCTAGAAAGACACTGATTCATCCAGACAGATACAGGCAGAATAAAGAGACAGCTGGGGAAAGAAAAAAAAACCTTTAATGAACAAATGTGGAATTCCCTTTTTACTCCTGACCAGGCATGACCTAGCAGATAGGTCTACAATGGATAAACTTGACAGGCTACACTCAAGTGTTTTCTCCCTAGTTCCAGAATTTTCTGGTGAAACAACTGTCCAAATAAAAATTTGTTTGGTTTCTTTGTAACATCTTGTGTATTTTTTCTCTTGAGTAAAAGCCTCATGATAACTGTGTGTGTGCAATGTGTGTGTGTGAAAAAAAAAAGTTTTCTGTAAAAGAAATATGATGTAGGAGGTATGTCTGTCAATATACCGCACAAAAGTGTGTTCGATAATGAAGTTTTAATTTACAAATTATTTTGTAAACCTATTTACTTGCTATGACAGTGGCACACACATTTTTGGTTCAATTATTTAAGAAATGATTATGGTCATAGCAATGCAATACTTGGACCTTATCATTTGTATACCATCTATATAAGGGATATGAATGCGTAAGAGAAGGAGGTGGAAGTGGAGAGAGGCTCAGGTGCACAGCCGGGTCACTGGCGTCGCTCTGCTAGTTTTAAGGAGTATAAAAGGAGGGGGTAGGGTCATGCCCCCTGCAGAGAGGAACTGGTAATCCAGACAGAAATCTGGAACATAGTGCAAATAAGCACACACCCACACATACACACACACACACACACACACACACACACACACACACACACTCACTCACACACTTGTTTTCAGGGACATTACGTAGACTTTCATCATTGCATTAGTACTACTAACAAATGCACACACATTTGAATTCTCTATTGCATTTTGTACTTGAATTTATGTTTTCAAACCTATTTAACAATTACATTCTATAGGTTTACATGTGGTAAAAAAGGTATGCCTACCCAAACTGACTTTATGGCTTTCTTAAAAGCTTGTGTTACTGTATGTAATTTGCTTGTTACATGCCTGATTTTTAGTGAGTGATGTTTTGAATAGTGTGTGATTAGAGAGTACAGTTTCTGATTAGGTTAAATGATTCTTTGGTGAGAAATCCTTAATATACCTGTCAGCACTATCCCAAATTAAAGGCTTTTAACCTCAAAGATAATGAGCCCACATGAATGACTCTGAACACAGGCACACAAGGTAACATTCAAAAGTCATTGCTATGTTTACTTATGGTTATGGTTAAACAATGAAAATAGTAAGTAATTTCAGTAAGGATTATTATAAACATTAAATAATTCAAAATCTATAACAAATATTTGACAATTAACATAAACATATATATTTTCTGAATGAGTTATTTATACTAAGCTGGAGGGGTAGATTTACTCATGACCACTTTCTGATGCATTTTTTTAGGTTTCAGGAGAAGAAGATAATTCAATCATTGAGAAAATATTTTATTTACAACACTTGCGTTAGAGGCACAGGGAACGTGCCTCTAATCAGACTCTTTTGTTAGCATTCTGGTTGTTTGTATTGAGATTTGGTATATTAGTTAATTGATTAATGTTAATTAGTTTATTCATTTTTGTCATTGTCTTTAGATGTGTTAGTCCAACATGGATTTACCTTCTTTGCATATAAGCTCCTCCTTTTCCTCATGTCTTTTGTCAGAACATTGATTATATTGCGGTTTTGTCATTCTATGTGCACCAGTTTCTTTTGCATTAAAAACCCTTTTTCATCCTGTCCTGGGACTCTGTGAATGCTGACCAGGTGGCAGTTGCCAAAAGTTTGCAAAATTCTAAGAAACAGATTTTGTTGGATGACCAAAAAGATTTAATGTAGAAACAGCAACCATCGGTGAGGCCTTATTTAGCAAGAACCTACACTATAGCACAAATTGTTCATCTCTGAATTGTGGGGTTAACTGACTTCAGCTAATATTATATCACCATACTTACGGAGTTGTATTACAACACCTAACTGGGAATGATCCAAACAATCAGATTGGATAGCAGAATGGATTAGACAGCACCTTAATTAAAGATAAACCTAATTTTGCATCAGTTGCTGTTTAAATTTAAATCAAATTTCTTCAAAAATGGCATATCAAAAAAACAGAATCACTGTTAAAAAAGCACTAAGTTTTAAATCATGTTTAAAACACCAAACATGATTCATATATATATATATATATATATATATATATATATATATATATATATATATATATATATATATATATATATATACACACACACACATACATATACACACACATCTTCAGTCTGATACTTCAAAGGCAGGTGGAGTGAAACCTTAAAATTACAGGTAAGGTGTCAATTACCCTTTGAAACCCAGCACTGCTCAAACCCAGGCAAGACCTGGCCAGCCCTGGAATTAGAACAAATGAAAAAGAAAAGAAGTGAAAGAATGATAGAACTAGTGGGAGTGGTGGGTAAGCTATTTTAACAATATGGCAGCTCTATAAAAGGGCTAATATTATCATAAATTTACCACACACAGTCAAACAAATGGATGTCCATCAAACTATAAACTAATAATAATACTGTAATTGTATTTTAATGTTTTATTTGCCCTGTTGTACCCAGGTTTTGCCTGTTGTTGAATATTGTTGTTGAATATTACATATTAAAATGTACTACTATATTTGCACCCATTTAATATAGTTAATTAATCTAAACCTTTAGTTAAATAATATAAACCACTTTCAGTGGGTAAAAATTGTAAAAATAAATGTTTGAGCTGTTGGGGGATTAGAGGATCACCACCACAAACTGTGCAGCAACAAACGAGCCACTGTCTCTGATTTACATCTACAAAAAAAAAAAGAGAGATATTTAACACAGTGCACTGTGACTAAATACAGTGTTTAAAAATAACTCCGGCAGCATTGCTATTTCAGATCCAATCATAACAACACGACATACATTAACACATTACAAATACATCGGTGGCACTGTATTGCTGTGGAATTATCCATCACCCAACTAATACCTGCTCTGTTTTGATCCTGACCAATAGAAAAGAGTAAAGGAGATTAAGTAAGTATGTAATGAAAAAAACAGCTATATGAAAATGCATTATTATAATAAGTGGAACAGACAAACTTGGCAATAAATAAAAATCTAAATTTGGCTTTACTCAAAGGAATATACAGTAATTGTGTGGTTGCTTTAATATTTTAATTTTCAATGGTTAGGCAGCAGAAATCGTATACAGCAAAAGAAGTCAAAGGCAAAAAAAAGTCTGAGGTGTTGACACAAAAGTTTGTGTGGATTTTTGTAAATATGCCTGACTGTGTGTGAACTTTACAGGTGTTTAATGAAAAAAATAAAAACATAATAATGATAATAAACAATACTATTAAACTTAAAAGTCTTAAATCAATGAGGAAAATATATTGGAACAGTATTATTTCTGAATTAAATATATTGATATACTAGTAAGAGCGGCACAGTGGCTTAGTGGTTAGCACGTTCACCTCTCAGCGCTAGGGATTCCCGATTCGAATCACAATCTGGGTGGAGTTTCCATGTTCTCCCTGTGTCCATGTGGCTTTCCTCCGGGTTCTCCAGTTTCCGTCCACAGTCCAAAAACATGGATCAAGGTCAATTGAATTCTCCAAATTGCTCCATATAGAGTGTGTTTGTGTGAGATTGGCACCCTGTCTTGGGTGTATCTGCCCAGTTCACTTCCTGCCAAAAAACCTTGATTTAATTACAATAATAAATTAAACAACATACACAACAGTCATTATTCTTTTGTTTTCTGTGTGAGATATTCTGAGATATTTTACAAATATTAATAACTGGTAATTTTCATGCTGATTAAATAATATTTAAGTGGCAAAAAAGAAACATATTTATGTACACTAACTAAAATGATACAATAACAAGCAAAAATGAAATATCCCTTTACATTAATCAAAGCAACCAGTAAGTAAAGCAGTCCCCATTGCTGACAGACATAAACCTTAATTTTAAAGTCTACCACTTCTTAGCAATTTGTGTGGATGGTGGGGTGAGGGTGGGGCATGTGGGTGGGGGTGTGAATGACAGAGAGATGGCTGGCCTTAAACCTGTTTCACTGTAAGCTTATTGGTAGTTTTTATCCTTGAAAAAAATATTATCAAATTGTAGGTTAAAACACAACTAAAATGACATAAATAAAACCACTGCTAGATCTAACTAAACCTCTGCACTCATGGATGTATATACACAGTTCCTACAATGAAAACAAATGTGTGTGGAGGAATAGGTTGGAGCAGGGGGGTTGGATTGTTTGCGTGGGTGGGTGTAAAAGGAAGGAATAGGAATGAGGAAAACACTGTGGGGACAGAGCTAAATACATAACTATAAATATAACAAGGGAAAGAAATATATAATATTTTAAACGTCTGTGTGATGAATTCAATTAAGATCAGTTTTCAATAGGCAAGGCAGACTGATGAAACAGCATAAACACTGCTCGTGTGCTTGGGCATGTGATGTCAGAGTTTGATGATCGGGGCTTCCTGGGACTGATGACAAATCAGACTTTGAAAAAACACAATTCTCAGGTGTGTGGCTCACCCTAACACAACACAGAGGCGGAGGCTCATGGGTTTGTTAAACTTTGTTACATTTTAATGTTTACTTTTATCAGTATGGAGACAGTCTGTAAAATAAATAATTTTATTATTTATATAAATGATTATAAATTTAAAAACAAATGAGCAAATTTGATATATGTTGTGAAAGGTCGCATTTATAACATTCTGAGACTATTAAAAACATTTTTTGTTTTGTTTTGAGAATGGAATTAATTAACAAAAAATATTATTTGTCTTCTTCTTGCCATGCTCAGAGCATCTTCCATTATGCAACTTTTTCAGAGATGGTTATGCTTGGGCTGATCAACTTTAATCCCCTGTATTTAATGCAGCCTATTCATCCTTAAACTTCAATGTACTTAATCATTATCATTTTACCACCAATTCTCCTTCATTCCTTTTTGAAGTTACCTCCAATTTTATTTAAGAAATTGTTTTTCTACCGCTTTTCTATTTGTAAAGCATATGCATGAATGCTACTCTTTAAGAGACAATTAATTTCTAGCCTATTTAAAGAGTTTTTTTTTTTCACCCTCCAAATTCTGGGAGTACACATTATTAAAGAAATTTCCTACCCTATTTTTTGGCTAACTAATGGTAGTAGACAATAAATAATTCTTACTTTGTATGGAACATGGGACAGAAAGAATAAATGATTGATAAATACAGTAAGAGGCTGTAATAGTCCCCTGATAAATATAATGATTCTACAGAGATTTGCACCTGAAAAAACAGTTGCTGTAGTGATAAATGTAGACTATTTTAAATTAAAACCATTACCTCATTTTATAGACATGCTCAAATATGCTGTACTTGCAAATAATGCAAGAACAAAAAAATATTGTCGTATTAGTCAATTATTTAATAATAACCTGGTACTTTGAGAAACACGCACACCATCTCCATCTTTTCCTTTGTTAATAAAGCTTTTTATATCCCATACTTAACTATGCTTTTTTACATACACAAGATTTTTTAAGACTACTTTGTTGGAATTTGTTTAAGTCTTAATGCTTTATCTAATCACTAACCACTAACACTATTTGTCTTCATAATAACTGTGGGATCTTTTTCTCAGGAACGATTGTAAAAGTGTTTGTGGTTTTCCTTTAAATACACTCTTTATCACTTCCAGAAATCTGTTCCCAGTTTTGACTGATAACTGGCCGTTTTGTGTAAAATATTTGTGAAACACTTTTTAAAATGAAAAACAAAAATAATTGTTAAATAAAGATTTTTGAAATTTTTTTTTTTAATTGTCAAACATAGAAAATCAGACAGTGTACACAGGTTTTAGGTCAGCCTGCAGCATCTTATGCACTGTATGAATTATGTTGTCATTCAAAAGGAATTGCAGGAAGAAATACTTTATGCACAAAGCCAAACAAAAAAATAGCCTGCAAGTTTATACAATGCAACCATTGTTTTTTTAGGTGACAATATAATATTAAACACTTAGTATTGTGATATATCACTTAGCATTCTCACATTTGGGAGGCATCTAACACAGCCCCAGGGAAACAGCTGGAACGTTTTGAAGTGATCTTTAGGTACCTGTCCAGACATCCACAATGGAGGAAGTATGTCAAAAAGTGCTAAAAGAAAAACAAAAAACTTAATAAATGAGATGTAAATTTCAGTCATTTTTAGTACAGAAAATGTGCAAAAATAACAAAAACTAGTCGGTAAAATAAAAAGTCCCACCCATGTGTTTGGGTTAGACACACATTTTTTTTCAGCAGAGGTGGCAGTCTACATATTTTAATAATGGTTGTTTTACTAATTATACAGTGGGCATAGGCAGCCATCTTCCTTGAATATGTGACAGTTATTGACAACTGAGTTGTCTAGCCATAATAATGCCCAAGGGAAGGAATAAAATCCTCTCAACCTAAACACTGCATGAGTGAAGCTTCAAATGCCATATTCGTGGCTTTGACAAATCCAACTATGTTAAACAAATTTGAAGAAAAAAAAGCCAAGATATACAATGTTATACATTGAGATACAAGAGGCAAAATGTGTTTCTGTCCTTCTAGTAAAGACAACATACCTTAACTAACTTCCCAAAGCTTTCTTAAGATATTGAAAAATAAGTTTTTATTACAGTGAATGGGTTGTGTGCCAAGATGCTTACATCAGCATAATATATAGCATTAAGAAAGCATTTTGCATTAATTCATTATTTGGGTGGTGGAGACAATATGAAGCATGAGCTTTCTTGTAATACATTCCTATACATTCCTTACAATCATTAGCACTGTCTTAAATAAAGTTAAAATTTTGAAGTGACATATTCTTATACAGGAGTACACACAACTTTTGTGTATGTGTATTAAGTTTTAAATAAATTGTTCTTGCTAAAGCAAATTCATATACATATTCATATTCATATAAATTCATAAAATACAAAGATATATTTCATAATTTGGTCAGTTTAATTCAGTCAGGTGATCTTTTGTCTTGCAAATATTCCTAAATGACTTAGAAGGATTACTGAGGAGAAAATGAAGGTGTGGGAATCTTGGAATCATCATACTCAGGGCCACCTTTGAAACGGATTCCAGCTGCACACGGATTACTGACTCCTGGGAAAAAGCATGATGGCTAATCATAATGTAGGAAGTCTAACAATGCAGTCAAAACATGTAGAGTTGCCATTAAGATCATTTAACTGCTTGTAGAATTTAGCACAGTCTTTGTCTGTGTTATTTATAAGAAATTCAAATCAAGTTTGTAATTTATAACTAGCAACCATGTTTATCTGAAACAACTTACAAGTGAGAGAACACTCTCATGTAAAGCATGAAAAGATAAAATTATTGTCATTGTCAAAATTTTTAAATTTTTATTAATCAAATCAATCAAATATCTATAACCATCACATTCTATAATTGAACACACTATTTTAAACCCTTCTGTTAGTTATCTGCCATAGGCACTTATACCCCATACCATCCCATCCCATGATTTTTGGTTTTGCAAGTTTCGCTGATTTATAGTCTGGATGGACACATTCCTCTCTGTGTTTCCAAAAACAAAAGTAAAAAAAAATGTTAACAAATCTAACCATAGCACAAGTCTAATATTAGCACGTGTTCAGCATTTCTGCAGCTGTACATTGTGTAATTTGACAGTGTATTCACAAAGTAGTCTTAGGCTTGTTTCTAGGTATGAGGGATAACATAAAAACCTTTTGTGGGAAATGTTTTAATAATTGCATGTTTCAGATTTCTAGGGACATAATCAAGCTTAAAAACCGATTTGCAAACTTTTTACACCAGCTTGTAGTATCTAAAATGCTCCCAAGTAAATCTTTAAATACTTTTATTTAAAAATATATATCACAAACATAGACTGCTGCATTGATTTTACGGATTGAACGACATGATGCTAATTAATGTGGTGAGGATTCATGTGAATGTGAAGACAATGCTGAATCTGTAAAGGAAACACTGGAGCTATTTGAGTTTTAAAATAATCCCTTTGACTGGAGACACTCCAGAACAGTTCACACGACATGGGGGATGGAGACAAGTAAATAGCAGCACTTAGATGAATATGACGGGTAAGGCACATGTTCAGCCACATAAAACCTTATCTTTTTAGGCAATAAAGTCCCACTTGTGATAACTGTTAGACCACACACATATAGCAAGCCCACACACAGCACTGTAATCACATTAAATAGAGGATTACTGCAATGATTTGTTGTAATCAATCAATGATATAAATACCTTTCATTCATTCATTCATTATCTTCCGCTTTATCCTATATTAGGGTCATGGGGGGGTTCCCCATGCCCATCCAGGGGAGAACGTTTCGGGCGCTGGGCAGATACACCCAGGACAGGGTGCCTGTCCTGGGTGTCCATCGCTGGGCACACACTCACTCAAACAGGCACACGCTATATGGGGCAATTTGGAGAACTCAATTGACTTGATAAATGTTTTTGGACTGTGGGAGGAAACCGGAGAACCCGGAGGAAACCCACGCGGACACAGGGAGAACATGGAAACTCCACCCAGATGGGGATTTGAACCGGGAATCCGAGGCGAACGTGCTAACCACTAAGCCATCGTGCTGCCTGATATAAATACCTTTAAAATAAAATTTTAGTGCCCCATGGGCACCATTCATTTAGATGTCCCTAAATATATTACACTTAGACTTAGACTTAGACTTAGACATAGATAACCTTCATTCAGTTATACACTTGGTGTACGCAGAACGAAATTTTGTTGCATTTGCACGCAAGTATAAAAAGAGGTAGTAAAGTTTGTAACATGTGTGGAAACATGGGTATAAAGTATACAGAAAAAATTATATATATATATATATATTCATAAACATGTCAGAATTGACAATCTGATCATTCTTATCTTCAGTCAGTGGGAGACAGCAATGGAGGAAAGCATATTATGTGAAAATGTAATAGTTCACTATCCCACCAACATTCAATGCATTGTGGTTTTGGATTGTGTTGTAGCCTGTCATGACTAATCTCATAATATCTGAAAAAGATTAAAATGTGCAAGCAAATAATAAGGGGATTTTGTAATGAATGGAAAAATAAGTCTCCCATAGTTAAGTTCCACTTTATTGAGACTGTACCTAGATCTTATATATATATAAACTATTACAGTGCATTATGTTAGATATCATCAAAAATACATGGCTAATTTCACCTTCAAATTATATTTTAAAAGACATATTTAAATGTGTGTGGTTTGTGTCTGTGTGTGTATGTGTGTGTGTTTGTGTGTGTGTGCATGCGTGTGTGTGTGTGTGTGTGTGTGTGTGTGTGTGTGTGTGTGTGTGTGGTGTGTGTGGGGGGATGTGTGAAGAGGACACATGTCCGCATTTTCCTGACAGTACCCTTGACCGGAAGGCACTGCTATATAGTGCATTATGCAAAAGTGGACATCCTGGGCCATGTAGCAGAGAGTCATTGGGGTAAGGCCTGACAGCAGGCAAAATCCTATCCACAGTATAGAAATTAAGTTGATAAATCCAGAGACTGCGACCAAAGGTACTTTGGTATCCTGGGTTTATAAAAACGCAGAGGATTAACCAGAGCATGCTAGGATACTGGTGACCGATTTGATTAATTGAATACAGGCCTGAGCATGCTTTAGTTGATGTAGGCAAACTTGAGGGCTTTGTTTGCCTTGGGTTTCAGGAGATGGACTTGAAAATTCTTAAGTTACTAGCAGCAAACAGGGTCGTGATGGTGCAGCTAGTGGAGGCAAGGAGAAAGTACCAGGAGGTAAGTCCTAAAGGGTGCTAAGTAGGCATGGATGCATGAAAGGCATGGAAGGGATGGTACAGTACAGAGAAATGCTCATTGGTCTACTGAGCAAAGATGTGAAAGCACTCACTGGTGTGCTGGTAGAATTGTGTAAACTTTCATGTGTGCTGACATGTTTGAATGTACCATCTTGTATGCAGACAGGCTGAAGTGTTTCCTCTTGGGCTCTTAGAGATTGTGCTGGTGGGTTATGAAGCACATTTTTGAGCAACTGGTGGACAAAGTCATATTTTTGAACATGCCCCCCCCCCCCCCACACACACATACACTTTACATAGACTAGACCATTCATCTTTTGGAGATCATAAATATTAGTACTCTAACATTATGTGTACATTTAAAGTGTACACACACAAAATCAGCAGACTCAGACATACCTGCAATGGTAACCAAGGGGCATTCAGCATTGACATATTCAGACCTACACTCAGCACAATAAGATTCAGTCACACTCTCAGGACAGACAGATTCAGATATGCTTTCAGTGCAGACATTCAGGAGCACTCTTAACACATACAGATTAAGTCATATTCTCAACGTAAACATATTCTAAAGTTTTGGGCCAGACAGGTTTAGACACACTAACAGTGCAAAGTTAGGATGCATTATTAGCACAAACATGCTTAGAAGTCTAAGCAGACAGGGTCAAATGCTTTTGCTTTACAGACAGGTTCAAATTCCCTGATTGGACTGCTTAGACATATTGACTGGACAGACAGACTCAGAAATGGATAAACAGCCCTAAACCCAGGTGGGTTTAAACATTCTGACATGACGGTTAGGTGTAAACACACTGACATGAATGAAAATCTCAGACGCACAAAAAATTCAGTCCAGAGAGGTGGTTTTAGAAATGAACTCAAACCAAGAAGAAGGTTATTGAGTCATAAAAGCCTCAAAATCATGGATTAAAGTGAGGCAGAAATGCTAGAACAACACTAGGCCTTTGAAACAAAGTAAGCTTTTCCCAGCAACTGTGAGAGATAAAACCGAAATATTACTGAGGCATACTGAGCATTCTGATCAGGATTAGCAGTTAAGTAAAGTGATAAATAAATATATAAATAACATATCAAAAAATATTCAGTTTTATTAAGAAAAATAACAAAGTTTTTGGTAGTTTGGTAGTCCAGTGCCTAAATAGTGCCCACTGTCCCTAGTATAGGATTAATCAGAAGATGAAATTTTATTACACATTAACTTATTTACTCTATTAAGGTTCTATTCTATTCTATTCTATTAAGGTTAACACATTAGATGAACAAGATGAGGGTTCTGCTAATTCTGTGGCCTACTATCACTAATCCTTAAGCTATTGTACGATTGCTGATTTTTATATGGATCTGTCTGTTCAAGTGTTTTCACAGAGGCAAATAATTTGGACACTTCCTAAGTTTGCAGTGCCTGTTGGGAGTCAAAAGAAAAGACACAAAGTCAGTCACTCAACAGCCAGATCTTTTACGCCACTCAGAGGGGTCCACACAACAATCCCATGGGGCTTTTAATAGATAACCAAAGGTCTACTCCTACTGCCAGTGTCCATACCCTCACATGTATTGTCATATTTCTATTTTTACCAAAAATAAGAATTGCTAAAAATAATGTTTACATCTTTTGTATGTTAATAAATAAAGTTGAATACTGAATATATCTCAATGTTATATCTCAATATATCTCAATGTCATCATCAGAATCAGAATCAGAATACTTTATTAATCCCCGGGGGGAAATTGCAGTAAAATATTTGAAACTTAGCAGAGGGCATAAGTGTGATGGCGTAAAGAAAATATCATTATTATTAATAGATATAAAACATGATGATATTTATTTGAGAACAATCTATGAAATATACTCAAATACATACAACATTTATATTGCTAACAAAAGATTTTAAAGATTTAAAAATATTTTAATACATTTCATACTATAACTGTAAAACTCAAAAACTAATTTCTTTAAGAAGTTAATTAAATAATGATCTTAAAGGATTCTGTAAGCAGAACTCAGAGCAAATCTTTAGTGTGTTGACTGAATTAAGGCTTCCGCTTCCTCCTGGATAGGAGATACTTCCTTCTGTCAGCCGTTTCCAAACAAACCTAAGTGAAGCACATTGACCTCTGACCCCAGGTAGACATCAGTCCTTTTTAAAAAATAATTTTTCATTAAAGAAAAAAATGTTTTAATTTTTTCCCATTAAAATTATTTATTTAGTTTTTAAAAAAAATAATGTGTCATATAATAAATGTAAATATGTTCAACTCCAGTTATCAACTCAATATAAAACTAAATCAAAATAAAATTTAATTTATAAAACATTCATTCATTCATTCATTATCTTTCACTTAATCTTCTACTAGGGTCATGGAGGGGGGAGGGGTTCCCCATGCCCAATCAGGGTAGAACGTTTTGAGCTCTGGGCGGATACACCCAGGACAGGGCACCAATCTATCGCTGGGCAACAAACTCACAGAGACACACACAAAAACACACACTAAATGCAGTTATGTTGGAGAATTTAACTGACGTTGATCCATGTTTTTGGACTGTGGGAGGAACCCAGAAAGCCCGGAGGAAACCAACACGCACATGGGGAGAACATGGATAGTCCACCCAAATTGGGATACAAACTCGGAGCCTCAGCATTGAGAGGCAAACGTACTAACAACTAAGCCACTGTGCCTCCCATTTATGAAGCAATAGAAGCTATTCTAAAATGTATGTGTCAAAGAATTTACATCATCACATAATAAATGTATTTTATGTATATTTTATTTCAGAAACCATTATTAAAATGTATTAATGAACCGGAAAATGTGGTTGTTAATAAATATATATTTTAAAGTACTGTAATTATTTGCCGATAACTTTTGCCTTTAAATGTTAACACATCATCTTTACAATATTTTATATACTTCATCAGTTATACGCTGATTAATTGAAAACAACATATGAATATTATGTGACAGTACTGACAGTGCATAGGAAAGTCTCTCTACTGCTCCAGCGTGTTCATAAAGTGTAACTTTAAGTATCATTCCTTCTTTTCCAGATTCTAATAAACCACACTAACGTACATGTGTTAAACTGATCAGGTATCTAAAATCAGCAATGCCATTACTGCCTAAACTTAAAAAAAAAGTCTTAAACCAGCTACTCTTATATTGTAATCATCTGATTTTCATAGTTAATATGTGTGATATGGTGGCTTAGTTATTAGCACGTTCGCCTCGTCAGCACTAGGATTCCTGGTTCGAATCCTAATCTGGGTTCTCCCCCTGTGGGTTTCCTCCGGTTTCCTCCCACAATCCAAAAACATGGATCAAGGTCAACTGAGTTCTCCAAATTACCCCATATAAAGTGTGTCTGTGTGAGTGAGTGTGTGCCCAGATATAGATTGGTGCCCTGTCCTGGGTGTATCTGCCCAGTGCCCGAAACATTCTCCACTTCATGAGTATGGGGAACCCACCGCGAACATAGTAGAGGATAAGGTGGAAGATAATGAATAAATCATGCTATCCTATATTCCATTAAAGTAATTTCTGCCATAATGGAGTATCACACATATCAAATGTATGTATTTTAGATAGAAAGATGGATGGATGGATGGATTTATGGATGAATGGATGGATGGATGGATGGATGGATGAATATATAAATAGAAAAAAAGAAATAATGGTGGCCTGGGTGTTTTGCTTGATATGTTTCTAATGTTCCTGATGTTTCCCCAATCATCTGAGCACTAATTCTTTTTCAAACTTTTCATTTTATCATCTGCATTTGACAACAGTTTCCTATCAGCATCATATAGCATTCTAACTTTTGTATATCCCCATTTGCTCTATTTCTCTGTCGGGTCAATCAGAGTCCTTTTCACCTTCCTTAGTGTCCAACCTCTTGTGCAATCTGTCATGAGTCCTTTTCAAGCATTCCTTATTTATTTATTTATTTTTTTGCATTACACTTAATCTCTATGTACTCCAGTCTTTTTTCCTTACTTTGTTTAGACGTCACACCCAGAAACATTTAGTCAATCTCTATCAATCTCTGCTTGTTATCTATTCTCTAAATCTCACACCACAGTCCTCATTCTTCAGTATCCATCTGATCCTTCTAATAATAATAATAATTAGTTTGTAATTAGAGTGTGTTTTGTGTGTGTGTGTGTGTGTGTGTGTGTGTGTGTGTGTGTGTGTGTGTGTGTGTGTGTGTATGTGTGTGTGTGTATGAGTGAGTGTGTGCCCAGTGATAGATTGGTGCCCCATCCTGGGTGTTTCTGTAAATCCGCATTCTCCCCTTGATTTGCATGGGGAACTCCCTCCAGGACCCTAGTAAAGGATAAAGCGGAAGATAATAATAATAATAATAATAATAATAATAATAATTAGCACATTCGCCTCTCAGTGCTAGGGATTCCCGGTTCGAATCCCCATCTAGGTGGAGTTTCCATGTTCGTCCCGTGTCCGCGTGAGTTTCCTTCAGGTTTTACGGTTTCCTCCCACAGTCCAAAAACATGAATCAAGTCAATTGAGTTCTCCAAATTGCCCCATATAGAGTGTGTCTGTGTGCGTGTCTGAGTGAGTGTGTGCCCAGCAAAAGATCAGCGCTGGGCACACACTAGGTGGACATGAGGAACATCCCCCCCCCCCCCGGAAGATAATGGATGGATGTATTATTATTACTATTATTATTATTATTATTATTATTAATAATAATAATAATAATATTGGTAGTGGTGCTATTATTATAAAATGTTAAATAGCATTACTAATACAATGTGTTTGTCAACAAAACTTGAAATATTAATTACGCGCAACGTTTTTGTATAAGCTGATATTCGGTTGGTTATCTCCCTCTAGTGGTTGAATCAAAGTATGCCTGTTAACTTTCCTGTCCCTGAAATGCTTGATCTAGTAATATAATTTCATCATAAAGATCTGAGAAGCTTAAGCTTTAAAATGCTATGTGCTAAAATGCAAAAGTGATTTTTATTGTAATATTCCATCATAAAGTATTGGTCTTTTTTTATTTTAAAAGTCAAGGAGACACAAGATTCAACATTATAGCAAGAGGCAGGTTTGACCTTGACTATTTATGTTATTTTAGTTTCAGTATTTTGATTATTGTTAAAACTCTAGCTTTCCATTCTGAACCAATATGAGATCCCTCAGTGATTGTTTAGAATAGCACCATACAGTGGTAAATCAGGCTGTTCCACTGGCAAAGGAACACCTTATCAAGCATGTGAAAGCAGTTATATTCAAACATGTGTGTGCTTTCTCACATGTCATTTTAGTTTATTTTCCTATTCTGTTATCAATGAGATGAAGTAAATTAACAATTTGCATATTTTAGTTTTTTTTTACTTTTTCATTTTACTTTTATAAAGTGTCTTAAAATTTCTAGAAATAGAATTTGTATTTTTGGGCCCATATTTTATAAAACAAACTTTTAATTGTTTATTTGTAGACATGCTTCGGTTTTTAATTTACAAATAATGCATTTACTGTAAGAAGCTTTTAAATAATTTGACATTTAAATCAAGTGACATGGGTGTACTTACTTTTGGGGTATACTGTATATTCCTTAATGAAATGTTATTTAAACTCTCTCCTCTTTCCGTACTAGATCATATAGACTTATTAAAGCAGTTAAAGATGCTTTTAATTAGTATTTTTAACAATGAATAAGTAAAAGTACAAGTAAGTAAAATTATTTAAAACCAAATAATACTAATAAAAGCCACACAGCTTCACTTGAGTTCTTGTTAAAAGCGTTCAACAGCAATAACATTTCAGTTAAAATTTAAAATATATACCTCATTATCAGCTCATCTGAAATTCTGTTTACACTTGCCGAAATGTTTTCACCCATGCGTCTGTGTGTGTGTGTGTGTTCGTGTGTGTGTTCGTGTGTGTGTTTGTGTGTATGTGTGTGTGTGTTTGTGTGTGGGTGTTACATAAGCCACCAACAGTTTTCATCACCTTCTGTATAAGTTACACAAATCATTCAGTATGTGACAGTTGTGTGGATTGATAAACTGTAGAGAAATTGATAATATCTGGAGATGAAATATGCAACAAGCAACAACAGATCTTAATTTGCATGTGTGTTTTTGTTTTGGTTAAAATACAAGAAAGAATGAAGATGGAGATAAGAGGCAAGTCTCTACATAATCTGAATGTAGGAGGGAATAGGAATAAGTTCCAGGAATCATGTTTTTGCACTGCCAGACAGATCACCTGACTTACTGCATCCCTTTATAAATTCAACATTGCGTGCAACACATTGCATCCTAAATTCAGTCTACACCACAGCAAGATAGAAGTGAATACCATGGGTTCTGCACCAATATTTTTTGCTTCAGCTCTTTTCTATGCATTACTACTACGAGGTGAGTATTATTTATCATTTATATTATATTTATATTATATTATATTAAGATCCCTTTAAGTAAATGCTATTCATAGCAAAAATGCTGCAAGAAAGGTGAGAAAATGGTTAGATAAATAAATGTTACAATTAAGGAACGAAATTAAACTGAAGCAATACATTTTTAAATGTGGTACATTAAGAAAATAAAAATCCTAAAAGTCTTAAAAGTCTTTACTAAACAAAATCAGTAGATTTTACTTCAAGGACACACTTTTCAAATAACAAGTTTAACAATGTTTAACTTTCACTCTGCAGCACTGAGCAATGCCACAAACTTAACTTGTTACCATCCAAAAACATACACATATTTTGAAATAAAATTTTAATTTCTGTAGAAATAGTCTTAACACAAAAGTCCTACACAAAAATGTATACAGTTGTCACACACCATAATGATCACATAGTGTACAGACAACATTGGTTGTACGTATTAAAATGAGAGAGATGGATTAATGTCAGTGTTTTAGAACAAACTCACATGGTAGCTTTATTTAAACATAGAAAAGCTTGTCTTTTGGTTTCAAGTTTTATAATTATCTTCTTCTATGCTGGTTTCCCAAAGGTGACTGCATCACAGGAGGCTCTGAGGCAGCTCCACACTCTCGTCCATACATGGTTTCCCTGCAGCTTGATGGCAAGCACAATTGTGGTGCATTTCTGATCTCCAATCAGTGGCTTATGAGTGCTGCACACTGCTTCAAAGACGAGTAAGACCTCTAGCAAATAACATTAAAATTAGATTTCTTAAGAATTACCAGTCTGTAATGTACATCTCGAAATTCAACAGAAAATAAATTTAGTAGAACTATTATAGGTCATAAAAAGATGATTTGTTTTATTATATAACTGTTCTGCTGTCTTGTTTGGAGTTATATGTTAATTTACAACAGAATACTAATAACCTACATATGTGTGATCTTGCTCTTATAGACCAGCTTATAAAGTGGTACTAGGAGCTCATAACCTGTATCAGCCTGAGGACACAAAACAAACATTTGATATGAATGGCATCTACATACATCCTAATTACAACCCTGTGAATTTCAATAATGATATTGCCCTGGTCAAGGTATAGTATATATAGTCTTTAACAAAGTAAATGTTAAATGTATAAGTGAAAATGTGTGTCTGACATTTACTATTGTGTTTGTTTTTTAAATATCAGTTAAGTCAACCAGTCATAGAGACTGCCTCAGTAAAGCCTCTGAAGTTTCAGCGAGGAGGTGGAATCAACCCTAATGAAGACGACGTTGTGGATACTGCTGGTTGGGGCTCATTAAATAATCTGGGCAAACGACCTAGCACACTTCAAGAGCTGAGCATTAACGTTATGGAGAGATGGCGCTGTCGTCGTTCTGATTACTATGGAAATTCCTTCACAGAAAACATGTTGTGTGCTGCCTTGCCAAAAAAGGACACCTGTGATGTAGGTTTCCATCTTTATCCTATCTTGTGCTTGTAGCACATACTTTCTTAATAAACACAACAATTTATTGTCCTTCTTACAGGGTGATTCTGGAGGCCCTTTGCTCTATGGTGGCATTGCTGTAGGCATAACTTCAAATGGTGGAAAGAAATGTGGTTCTGCTAAAAAGCCTGGACTCTACACCATCATATCACACTATGATGCTTGGATAACCAGTACTATGAGCGAGTGAACCCAACAAATAGGCACAAAACATGCTATTTCTATTTAGTTCATGTTTTTGCCCTTAAACTTACCAATTATTTCAGCAAATGTTTATTGTTACTGCATTTCATTAAGAAAATATTTCACCCAAAACTAGTCTTGGGTTGTGTTTTTGCAGCTTTAAGCCTTGTACCATTGGTAGACCTTCTATCTGCAGAATATCTTAAATGCATTTCTGTGCATGTCAATCTTTTCCTGTGTTAAGCAAATAAAATCTGTTAACCCTGTGGGGCATTTCATAACCATGTGTGGCATTTCATTAACATTTGAAGCTATATGTAATGTATTTCAGTATTTATTCAAGTATATTTAAAACTTTAAACAGAACTCTTCTGATCTGAGCAAACTAAATAATTGCCTTTTAAGCAGAAAAACACCAAACTGCATGTTCAGGTATATTTTGTCTACACAGCTATGTTATATTTTATAAACCTAAAAAAATAAATAAAGATGTAAGAAAATTTTTGTCACTTCCTAAATCTTGATAAAAAACTTCTTTGCAGGAAACTCAGCTAGATGATGCATATCACTCATTTCGTCATACTTTGTCTACACAGCTATGTTATATTTTATAAACCTAAAAAACTAAATGAAAATGTAAGAAAATTTTTGTCACTTCCTAAATCTTGATAAAAAACTTCTTTGCAGGAAACTCAGCTAGATGATGCATATCACTCATTTCGTCATCATCTTGTTTATTATCTTTTGCTTCATCCTTAATCCTTTGCTTAAAAACTAGGGTTGCAGGTGTGTGGAGGGTTCCTCATGCCCATCCAGGGAAAAAACATTTCAAGCACTGGGCAGATACACCCAGGACAGGGCTCCAATCCATTGTTGGGCACACACTCACTCACACAGACACACACTACACATAGGCAAATAAGATAGGGGCAATTTAAAGCATTCAATTCAACTTGAATCTATGGTTTAAATTGTGAGAGACCAACATGAAACCAACTCGAACACAGGGAGAACATTTGTTCCAACGTGGATATTCTAACATTTATTGCTAAGAGACAAATATACTAACCAGTATGCCACCATGCCACCCCGCACATTACTCATGTCACAACAAAATTGTTCTACAGGCTAATAATGAACAATAGTAAGGTTTCTATTAGTGTAAGTAGCATAACTTCACATTCACTGCAGGTGAAAAAGTCCAAAAACAACCTGAGACATCTCTCTCTTTCTCGCTCTCAAAATTATCCTCAATGTTTTGAAAGAAACCAGTATCAGAGGAAAGTTATATGTGAATTTTGAATTTTAAACTATAACACAATTATAAGAGAATATCAGACTCTATATACATCAGGTGGTATATATTTCTTTCTTTCTTTCTTTCTTTTTAATTCATTTTATTATTATTAATATTATTTTAAATCATGAGCTTCATGTTCTTATAATTATGTTATAGTTTCAAATTCCAAATTCTTTTTTGGAACTTTCCTTTGATACTGGTTCCTTTCAAAACATCGAGGATAATTTTTTAACTGCAAGTACTTGCATGCAAAGAACACTGAAGCCTGTAGGCTAAAGCATAATAATATGTTGTTGAATGAGGCCACAATTGCAATGCCAGACTCCATTCAAAGTTGCCAATAACCACCTCCTTCTACAGAACAAAACAAAATTCAACTGACAGATGATCTTACTGATACCATAAATCACCTTACATAACATACTATCATGATCTGCTGCTAGTACGGCGTGAAAAAATGCTCAGAGGCAGGTGCGGGAGTAAAAAATAAAAAGGATCTAATAAATATAAAACAGAGTGGAATATTACAAACACACACCGAAATACAAATACACTTCTAACACATAGATGCACACCTTTCCTAAACCTCACCAGGGATTGCATACAACCGATTAGCGTTTCTAGTTATAGTTAACTTATTTAGTTAAGACAAACACAGACATGTATGTACAGTGAGGAAGTAAAAATTAAAATAATAGAAATTTTCACTGGCTGGCATAGTGGTGTAATGTTTAACATGTTCACCTATCAGCACTCAGCACTGGGTATCCAGGAGGTTCCATGTTCTCTCTGTGTCCACGTTGGTCTCCTCTGGGTTCTCTGGTTTCCACCCACAGTCCAAAAACATGGATTCATGTTAAATCAAGTAACACCCTGATAGGAATGTGAATCTGCCCAGCGCCCGAAACGTTCTCCCCTTGATTGGCATGGGGAACACCCCCCCCCCCACACAACCCTAGTAGAGGATAAAGTTAAAGATAGTGGACGGATGTATGGATGTAAAATGATTTCACATGCACTGTTTTGCACTGCACATGCACACATGCACCCATATGCAAGCAAGAGTTTTTAATATTAACATTTCATAACATAAAATACAAGAAAGAATGAAGGAGGAGATGAGGCAAGTCTCAACATAATCCGAATGTAGGAGGGAAAAGGAACAGTTTCCAGGAACTATGTTTTTGCACTGCCAGACAGATCACCTGACCTACTGCAACCCTTTATAAATTCAACACATTGCATCCTTAACTAATTCAGTCTACACCACAGCAAGGTAGAAGTGAATACCATGGGTTCTGCATCAATATTTTTTGCATCAGCTCTTTTCTATGCATTACTACTACGAGGTGAGTACTATTTATCATTTAGTTGCATTTAATATTAGAGAACCTGAGATCCCTTTAAGTAAATGCAATTCATAGCAAAAATGTAGCAAGAAAGCTGAGAAAATGGTTAGAAGAATAAATGTTACAATTAAGGCCCAAAATCAAAGTGAAGCAATACATTTTTAAATGTGGTACATTAAAAAAATTAAAATCTAATCAAGTCTTTACTAAACAAAATCAGTAAATTTTACTTCAAGGGCACACAATTTCTCGGTAAATTTCAATCTTTAAAAAAAAAAGAATTAGCATTTATGTTTAGCATTCACTCTGCAGCACTGAGCAATGACAAACCACAAACTTAACTTGTTACCATCCAAAAACATACACATATTTTGAAATAAAATTTTTATTTCTGTAGATATAGTCTTAACACAGTATGTCCTACACAAAAATGTATACAATTGTCACACACCATAATGATCACATAGTGTACAGACAACATTGGTTTTAAGTATTAAAATGTCAGAGATGGATTAATGTCAGTGTTAAAACAAACTCACATGGTAGCTTTATTTAAACATAGAAAAGCTTGTCTTTTGTTTTCAAGTTTTATAATTATCTTCTTCTATGCTGGTTTCCCAAAGGTGACTGCATCACAGGAGGCTCTGAGGCAGCTCCACACTCTCGTCCATACATGGTTTCCCTGCAGCTTGATGGCAAGCACAATTGTGGTGCATTTCTGATCTCCAATCAGTGGCTTATGAGTGCTGCACACTGCTTCAAAGACGAGTAAGACCTCTAGCAAATAACATTAAAGTTAGATTTCTTAATAATTAGCAGTCTGTAATGTACATCTCGAAATTCAACAGAAAATAAATTTAGTAGAACTATTATAGGTCATAAAAAGATGCTTTGTTTTATTATATAACTGTTCTGCTGTCTTGTTTGGAGTTATATGTTAATTTACAACAGAATACTAATAACCTACATATGTGTGATCTTACTCTTATAGACCAGCTTATAAAGTGGTACTAGGAGCTCATAACCTGTATCAGCCTGAGGACACAAAACAAACATTTGATATGAATGGCATCTACATACATCCTAATTACAACCCTGTGAATTTCAATAATGATATTGCCCTGGTCAAGGTATAGTATATATAGTCTTTAACAAAGTAAATGTTAAATGTATAAGTGAAAATGTGTGTCTTTGACATTTAATATTGTGTTTTTTTTTTATATCAGTTAAGTCAACCCGTCATAGAGACTGCCTCAGTAAAGCCTCTGAAGTTTCAGCGAGAAGGTGGAATCAACCCTAATGAAGGCGACGTTGTGGATACTGCTGGTTGGGGCTCATTAAATAATTTGGGCAAACGACCTAGCACACTTCAAGAGCTGAGCATTAACGTTATGGAGAGATGGCGCTGTCGTAACTTTGATCACTATGGAAGTTCCTTCACAGAAAACATGTTGTGTGCTGCCTTGCCAAAAAAGGACACCTGTGATGTAGGTTTCCATCTTTATCCTATCTTGTACTTGTAGCACATACTTTCTTAACAACTAAACACAACAATTTATTGTCCTTCTTACAGGGTGATTCTGGAGGCCCTTTGCTCTATGGTGGCATTGCTGTAGGCATAACTTCAAATGGTGGAAAGAAATGTGGTGCTAAAAATAAGCCTGGACTCTACACCATCATATCACACTATGATGCTTGGATAACCAGTACTATGAGCGAGTGAACCCAACAAATAGGCACAAAACGTGCTATTTCTAATTTGTTCATGTTTTTGCCCTTAAACTTACCAATTATTTCAGCAAATGTTTATTGTTACTGCATTTCATTAAGAAAATATTTCACTGAAAACTACTTTTGTGCTAGTGTGTAGTATTTTGACTTTGTATAATCTCTGATTATACCCTAAAGTTTTCATTTCATTAAACAGATACTTTCTTCCTATGTTTGAATCCACTAGTCTTGGGTTGTGTTTTTGCAGCTTTAAGCCTTGTACCATTGGGAGACATTCTATCTGCAGAATATCTTAAATGCATTTCTGTGCATATCAATCTTTTCCTGTGTTAAGCAAATAAAATCTGTTAACCCTGTGGGGCATTTCATAATCATGTGTGGGATTTTATTAACATTTGAAGCTATATGTAATGTATTTGAGTATTTATTCAAGTATATTTAAAACTTTAAACAGAACTCTTCTGATCTGAGCAAACTAAATAATTGCCTTTTAAGCAGAAAAACACCAAACTGCATGTTCAGGTATATTTTGTCTACACAGCTATGTTATATTTTATAAGCCTAAAAAACTAAATAAAGACGTATGTAAAAAAAAAAAATTTACACTTCCTAAATCCTAAAAATCCATCTAAACTCAGCTAGATGATGCATATCACTCATTCCGTCATCATCTTGTTTATTGTCTTCTGCTTAATCCTTAATCCTTTGCTTAAAAACTAGGGTTGCAGGTGTGTGGGGGGTTCCTCCAGGGAAAAAACTTTTCAAGCACTGGGCAGATACACCCAGGACAGGACTCCAATCCATTGTTGGGAACACATTCACTCACACAGACACACACTACACATAGGCAAATAAGATAGGGGCAATTTAAAGCAGTCAATTCAACTTGAATCTATGGTTTAAATTGTGAGAGACCAACTCGAAACCAACTCGAACACAGGGAGAACATTTGTTCCAACATGGAGATTCTAACATGTATGGCTAAGAGACAAATATACTAACCAGTATGCCACCATGCCACCCCGCACATTACTCATGTCACAACAAAATTGTTCTACAGGCTAATAATGAACAATAGTAAGGTTTCTATTAGTGTAAGTAGCATAACTTCACATTCACTGCAGGTGAAAAAGTCCAAAAACAACCTGAGACATCTCTCTCTTTCTCGCTCTCAAAATTATCCTCAATGTTTTGAAAGAAACCAGTATCAGAGGAAAGTTATATGTGAATTGTGAATTTTAAACTATAACACAATTATAAGAGAACATCATACTCTCTATACATCAGGCGGTATATAGTTATTTATTCATTCATTCATTCATTATCTCCCGCTTTATCCTCTAGTAGGGTCGCGGTGGGGTACCCCATGCACATCCAGGTGAGAACGTTTCGGGCGCTGGGCAGATAGACCCAGGACAGGGCGCCAATCCTTCGCTGTATTTATTTATTTATTTATTTTTAATTCATTTTATTATTATTAATATTATTTTAAATCATGAGCTTCATGTTCTTATAATTATGTTATAGTTTCAAATTCCAAATTCTTTTTTGGAACTTTCCTTTGATACTGGTTCCTTTCAAAACATCGAGGATAATTTTTTAACTGCAAGTACTTGCATGCAAAGAACACTGAAGGCTGTAGGCTAAAGCATAATAATATGTTGTTGAATGAGGCCACAATTGCAATGCCAGACTCCATTCAAAGTTGCCAATAACCACCTCCTGCTACAGAACAAAACAAAATTCAACTGACAGATGACCTTATTGATACCATAAATCACTTACCTTACATAACATATGTGTAAGGTAAGTGATTTATGGTTGGTACAGCGTGAAAAAATGCTCAGAGGCAGGTGCCACAAACACAGACATGTATGTACAGTGAGCAAGTAAATATTAAAATAATAGAAATGTTCACTGGCTGGCCTAGTAGTTAACATGTTCACCTATCAGCACTCAGCACTGGGTATCCAGGAGGTTCCATGTTCTCTCTGTGTCCACGTCGGTCTCCTCCGGGTTCTCCGGTTTCCACCCACAGTCCAAAAACATGGATTCATGTAAAATCAAGTAACACCCTGATAGGAATGTGAATGAGAAGCTACAAAGAAAATAGGAAAATTGAGGTTAAATTATTGTAATTTTGTAACATAATGTACCGTAGAGCTGCACAAGACTCTGGAACCACTTTCTAGAGCTGCATAGTTAATGAAATCTACAATCTAATGAGTTTACTGAGCAACTGAGATACTGAATTCACTCAGATCATGTTATATGTGAATATAACTTTTTTTTTAATCTATTTTTAAAAAAACATAAACTGGGTGGCATGGTGAATTAGTGATTAGCTTGTCAGTGTCATGACTGTGCTAGGGATCCAGGTTTGAATCCCGTTCAGGGTGGAGTTTCCATGTTCTCCCCATGTTTGTGTAGGTTTACTCTAGGTTCTCTGGTTTCCTCCCATGGTCCAAAAACATGGATTGAAGTTAAATTGGATGATCTAAATCTAAAATCTTGTCTTTTACTGCACAATAATGCCATCTCTGCATATTAGCTGTATTGCACAATACTGCAATTATTGCACAATTCTACTATTTGCAATTCTGGTTGATGCTAATGGCATTTTGTTGTCTTGTACAGAGCAATGGCAATGAAGTTGAATCAATCAAGCAATCAATCAATAACGTTTGGTGAAAGAGAGATCTGACTCAATTATTAGTTATAAACAGATAAGCTGGGTCTGATCAAAGGGTCAACAAAATTTAATAAAGTTTTAAAGTTTCATTTCTTTTGTCCTCGAAATAAACTATAAACAAAGCAGAATTAAGCAAAAGAAAATGATTTGACATGCACTGTTTAATACAGCGGCGGCACGGTGGCTTAGTGGTTAGCACGTTCGCCTCTCAGCGCTAGGGATTCCCGGTTCGAATCCCCATCTGGGTGGAGTTTCCATGTTCTCCCTGTGTCTGCGTGGGTTTCCTCCGGGTTCTCCGGTTTCCTCCCACAGTCCAAAAACATGGATAAAGTTAATTGAATTCTCAAAATTGCCCCATATAGAGTGTGTCTGTGTGAGTGAGTGTGTGCCCAGTGATGGATTGGCGCCCTGTCCTGGGTCTATCTGCCCAGCGCCTGAGACGTTCTCCCCTGGATGGGCATGGGGAACCCCACCGCGACCCTAATAGAGGATAAAGCGGAAGATAATGAATGAATGAATGTTTAATACAGCTTGTTGAAGCGAGATTTTTTTAAATGAACATTTGGTGTAGAATCTAAATGGAATCTTGTGTTTTGTAGGACATATGTAAAAGTATAAACATCCTAAGTTGTGGCCAGCTCTCTGTTCTCTGCTCTGAACAGAGGGATGCAGCCATTGCTTGAAGATTGCGTTAGCTCACGTAAAGAGGGCTGTGCGACTTGTTATTTGAGAAAGGTGGACTAAACACGGCCTGAAAAGGTCACTTATATCCTACAACGTAGTTTTGCAAAATTTATGTATTTGATTTCATATAAAAGTTTATATCAGAAGTTAATTTTACGAAAGCGAAGCAATGTGTATTTGTAAGCGAAAGCTATTACGGATAAATGAGTGCAGCCCCCTCCCAGTAGTAATGGTACAGGCGGTTGCTATGCTTCGGCCTGTGTTGCGCTTCTCCAGCGGTGTCTGTTGACTATGGACAAACAGATTGAGAACGGTTACGTTTGAAAACGTTTGTGGGTTCTTAACACCGCGGTTGCAAACATGTCTGGCATTAATAAAACAGACGTCGTGTCTTCCCTGGTCGGTCAGTCAGTCAGGTGATTATTTATTTCTGCCATCGGTGATACTTGCACGACGTTGGCTTTGCCTCTTGCTGGGTGACGTTGTGATGATGTTGTGATGATGTTGCTGCGTGTAAATGAGCACTTAGCTGAAGCGTTTCACTTGTTCACTTACCTTGCGTTTTAGTTTTGTTCAGAAAATAAGACGTTTTCATATTAACGCGACTAATTTGTTGTACTCTAAACCAGTCGACGCTGCTTAGGATACAGCCTCGTCCTGTCATTCAAATTATACAAATGTATAACGAGGAGTTATTAAAGAGCCTTCGCTTTTTTATTTATTTTTTGAAACCTAAAGTAATGGCCCATACGTTTTATTCCTAAAATTCTGTTTTTAATAAGTTTATTGAAATTTATCTATGTATTGTGGACAACTGTATAATTCAAACTTTGTGAAAACATTTGAGGAAGACCCATGTCTATGTCCTGGTCTACAAAGCAATGTCCCTTGGCTGACCCACACAAAGACCCCAATCTTATCACAATCTAAGCACCTTTGGAATTAATAAAATTGTGGGGCCAGGTTTTCTTGTCCAACATCAGTGTCTGACCTCATAAAGGCTCTTTTGGATGAAAACAGCTCCCCGATATTTTTGCCCACGTAGTTTAAAAGTAATGAAAAAATATTCAGTGTCCCAATTTAAAATAAAAAGTGATGTGTGAATTTAAGACCTTTTAACTTGAAATATTTTGAAATTGTAGTCTTTGTATGATTGTATGACATGTCATCGTGATGACAGTATTTTAAACATATCACTTATAGAAAAGCGTTCTAACCTCTAAAGCACCACCACCGGATTGTGCAAGACTTCCAAGTTATGTTGCAAACACATTACCTTGGGTATAGTTTAACTTAAGGGTACTTTTAAATCTAACACAAAAAAACAGGGTTATAAATTAATAACTGCCTGGATACTTTAACCATTTTACAATACGATATAAATCCTCAATACTCCACTATTCAGACTATTTTGTTGTAAATTGACTGCTACCTTAAAGCAGTTAACTAAACTTTTTTTTTTCATTTCATAGCTGTATCATTTAATTTTTTTAATTGAAATTAGATTGAACAATACCTTTGATTTCACAGAGTGCTACAGCAATTCTCATGTATAAATAGTTGCATTAAAATATTTCATAAATATAGCTGGATATTTTGCTACATATATCCGTGGGGGGTGAACGTGAACGTTCCAGGGGTGAATGTTTCGGGCGCTGGGCAGATACACCCAGGACAGGGCGCCAATTTATCGCTGGGCACACACTCAGAAATCCCTAGCCCTGAGAAGCAAACGTGCTAACCACTAAGCCATCGTGCCACCCAGTTGTTATTACACAATGTGTGAAATCTTGTTCAATTTGAAATGTTTTAACCAATATTAAAAATTAAACTGACACCAACAATATGATGATGTTGTACTAGATCATTCCACAATAGATTATTACAATACTACATACATTGTACCTAGATTTACAGTGCAACAATTGGGTAAGAGTCAATAAAGTTTTTGACAGCTGGCCAGATTGGAGTAGAACACTATGGAAGTAATTCACACTTAAATATGATACAGTTATACAGTATACTATATTCAAACTGGGACTATTTAACACATTTTTGCTCTCATGCACGGTTGTAAATCTTTAAATGTGTTAATCACTTAGAAACTTTATGTACAATTATGTATAAAATGTGAAACTTAACTAAACATAGTTAAGAGCTGCCAACATAAAGTACATAAACCATATAGGGATTAGTGTATGCTGTATTAAGTATGCTTACACAGTATTAACAGTTTAAAGAAAATGTTCCATTTGCATCAAGAATCCTGTCTTGCATGTAAATAAAAATAAAGTCAGTGGTTCACCAACAACATATAATATGCACATATACATGTCACACACACACACACGTCCCTTGATCGAGGCTTTTGTTTCTGAAGTCAGGCTTGTGCCTCCTCAGATTGTTGCAATTCTGTATTTCTTTGTATTTTCTCATTTGTTAAATGTAAGTTTGTCTCAAAATGTGCTTGGAATCTCTTACATGTTTAACTCCATTCAAAAAAATATTTTCAGATAATAAATTTCATGCTTTTTAGAGCAGTGTACTGTATTGATGTTGTCTAAAGGATGCTATGGCTAATTTGAATAAATCCAGCTGTGTTTTGTTTGCAGTTGCTCACGTCTGAGACAGATCCAGGCTCTTTTGAAGGCAGATAGGGCCACAGGTCCAGATAGTATCCTCTGTTCATTAGGTGAGTTCATAGTACTGTTTTTCATATTAACCATGATCATAACTGTACCTATATATGGTTTACTCTCTATAAGCAGTGATTAGTTTTAATTAATTAATTAATTAATTCATTCGTTCATTTATTTATTGTGTGTGTGGGTGTGTGTGTGTGTGTGTGTGTGTGTGTGTATTTGTTAGGTATTGACAGTCGTTATAATGAGGGCTGCAGTGAGCTGGCTAACTACCTATTCTTTGGTTTGTATAAGCCCAACCAGAAACCACTCCCCAATGACTTTCCTGAGGAAGTTCTGGATGGTACTACATTTTATTGCACCACCTCAACAATTAGCTTAAAAAGCACATTAATTGTATATATTAGTATTTGCCATATTTACCAATAGTATATGCCATACTTGTTTTCTAACACAACCGCATATTTTGATAAAAATATTGGAACACACCTTGTTTTAGGTGTTGTATTCAGTTCCTTTTTCACAGGTGTATGGTGGACAGTTGTGTAATTTGTGGAAACAGTTTAGGGAAGGCCTTTTCCTGCTACAGCCTGATTATGCATCAGTGCACAAATCAAGATCTGTAACCCTAATCATGGTTAAGTAAATTTGGTGCAATTAAACCTGACTGGCCCACACAGTGCCCTGATCTCAACCCCATCAACAACCTTTGTGATAAATGGATATTGTGATCCATACTTTCATGTTCACTTCATGTCAGACCCCACAAATTCTCTTCTGCTTAAAGGGTTAAAATTCCCACAAACCCAAATCAAAAACTCAAAGAAGTTTAAGGTTTTATAGCCACAAAGGAAGAGGCCAATGAAGAATGCACTCTCTCAAAAGGTCTTGTAGAAGTAATGTGTTGATGTCCCAAATATCTTCTAATCTGTTAAAATATAAGTGTGTTGTGCTATGGACTTATAAAACTTGCAGAAAGCAGTTGTCTTAAAATGCCAAATTATGTTGTTTATTAAACTGTCTGTTTGCTTTTTCACAGATGTGATAATTCTTATAAAAGCTGAGAGTGTGCATTTGTATTGTAACCCTGTGAATTACTGCTACTTGCTTCCTTACTTTGCCCACTGGAGGAATCTTCATCTGCACTGTATGAGTGAGGCAGAGGTACATGGCTTATTAAACTTATCAAGTGTAAGCCTGAACTGTAGAATAATGAAACTGGTGCTTGGTTATGATTAACATTTAAAAAGTTTTGAACTTTAATATATGTTTCTCAATTAAAGCAGTAAAACTTAACATATGTAAGGTTATAAATAATACAATTTTATAAATTATATTGTCTCAGTATGTTGCTTATACACAAAAACACATGTGAGCTGCAAACCTAGTTTAATCCAATAAAGCTACTGTATTTGAAGAAGAAAATATTGAAATTGCAATTTCCTCTCTTTTAGTATGAGGACGAGGAAGCTGCAGAAGAGTTTAAAATCTCTAGTTTTGTTTCTATGGTTAAGGACTGCAGTTGTATTGGAATACCCTACAGTTCTCGCAGTAAGAACACACATCGAGTATAACATATTTTTTTACCTTCAATTTCTGCTTATAAAATTGTGAATCATGTCTTTAGGCCACATACAGAAGTTTGATATGTTCATGTTAGAGAAGTGGCCAATTATTCAAGCCTTTGCCTTGGAAGGAATCGGAGCTGGAGGTTTTTTCACCATGAAATATAAGGTAAAGTGCTCTAGGTGTCCTTGATGCTGATTTACTAATAGATACTGCCATTAGGCTATCTGACTATACAAAAACCCTTCTCAACTATCTGCTAAATTTGTTGTATTTTCAAGTTGACTGATGTAAGTGAAGAGCTCTGGGAGACTTACAACAGATTGGACCCTGTGTCTTTGGACTATCTGCTCAATGAGGTATGAACACAAATGTTTCTGTTATCACTATTTAAATACCTCATATGGATAACTAATGTAGTGTCCTGCAATAGGATTTGCTGTTGTTAGTGAAGCAGTGGAGTTGCCTGTTTTCCAGTGTTGGACTGGAAAGTACATTATCTATTCAGGAGATGTCAGAGGCCATGACTGCGGAGGTACATCATAGCTTTTTATTTCTTTCAGTTATTAAACTTTAAATACAATCATTTCTATTCTTTTTTTGACCTAAAGAAAGTTCCTAAACTTAAGGAACATTTTTTTCTAAACGTACCTTTTTTATGGGAGATTTTATATAGTCTTGTTACCATTGGGAAATAAAAAAAAGCATAACTTTGGCATTTGGATAATTGTGTGCTTTTAACTTTGTGGGAATAATTTGGGGATTTTTACTTACTTACTTTTTTCCTTTTGTTTTAAAGCCATTTAGAACATACTACTCCCATGGACTAATTTCCAGTAATATTGCAGATAAAAGGTATTGTTCTAGGTCCCTTTCAATAATTTTCATTCATTCATTCATTATCTTCCGCTTTATCCTATATTAGCGTCGCGGGGGGTTCCCCATGCCCATCCAGGGGAGAATGTTTCAGGCGCTGGGCAGATACACCCAGGACAGGACGCCAATCCATCGCTGGGCACACACTCACTCACACAGACACACTCTATATGGGGCAATTTGGAGAACTCAATTGACTTGATCCATGTTTTTGGACTGTGGGAGGAAACCGGAGAACCCGGAGGAAACCCACGCAGACACGGGAAGAACATGGAAACTCCACCCAGATGGGGATTCGAACCGGGAATCCCTAGTGCTGAGAGGCGAACGTGCTAACCACTAAGCCACCGTGCCGCCCTTCTCAATAATTTATTTTAAATATATTTTTTCATTTACCTGCATTATAAGTCTAATGCAAAATTTTTTTTTTTTTACTGTTTGCCTTTATTTGTGTTTGCAAGTAAATATCGACAACCGTTTGTGCTGTTTGGAAATCACTCCTCTAAAGAAGACCTGGATAGTTACTGCTTCACCTTCCCCTCAGAGGCCCACCAGGTACGCAACACTGGGCCTCGTGGTAGTTCTGCTAAACATATGGTAAGAACACCTTCTTTAAAGTATTTGCAGTATTACATACAGCATTTCTGTGTGTCATAAGAAGAATGCTTTCAAGCCTTTTGTCTTACCAGGTTCTACAGTGTGTTGATCCCAAAAGCCCACTGCTCTGTGCAAGAACATATTTTTTTGGCAATACACATGTCCCGTACTTGGGTAGGTTTGTAAGGTGACTTCACATGGTGTTAGTAAATTGTCTTCGAATCATATTCCTTAAAGGTCTAAACTTTGTTTTAGTTTTTTATTTAATGTATAGGTATTCATTATACCAAAACCAACAACATGTGACTTTATTTAATTGAGTCAATGACTCATCAGGAGTCAACCAATTCTGTTCTTGCAATGTTTATGTATTTTGTTATTATTAGGTATCAATTATTTCGTTGTTTTTTTTTGTGTCTGTTTAGGGAATGCAAGTAAAAACACTCCGCAAATAAAGACTGAAGTCATGTAAGTATCGAGACAATGTTTGCTTTAAAAATGTATGTATTATAGCAAATGTAAATATTTTTAAACCCAGCTGAACTGATTGTAAGAGAAAATGAGCTTAAAATATACATATGAGAATATCACTCAAATTATTTATTTGTAACACCAAAATTCTGTCACTTTCCTTTAGAAGTATCACCTAGAATTTAAGTTATTATTGGTTATTAATAATTTCATAAGGAATTTATGTATGCAAGACATTGATAATGCATTGATTCAAGTGAGAAGACTAAATGCAGTCTAATCTTTATTTGAGTCTTGACTGCTAACTTTGTAGAGAGAAAATTGGCACTAAGAGGGTAGAACAGTGAGCTAGATAGACTCGGCAGCAGTGTTGTCACAGTTAAAAAGTGAAGGTGTATGTCTGAAAGCAGAGTTTCAGACCAGCTGTAGAGGCTTAATCATGCAAGTTGGGAGAGCATAGTTCAGCTGGGAGAGAATGAGGCCCTGGACTAGCAGTTGCTAGTCATTAGGGAAAAATATTTATGCCCAATGCTCTTACTGATGCCAGCCACTTGATAAATCAGGCTTAAATGTTCCATAGAAGTGGATAAGATATGTATAAGAGTGTATTCTTGAAGATGATAAGCATGCAAACTCCACACAGGCTGGGACCAGTGCTACTATCATTCTGGTTAATATCAGAATTTTTTTAAATATTGGAAGCAAAGGAAGTGATGTCTGTAACTGTCCACCGAAGTGAATCAACTTTCACTTTCATAGTATGATAGTCCAGTCTGACATCCTAACTTGATTGAACGAAGATGCTGAAGCAACATTCGTGTAAGCATGGAACAACAAAAATGAGGCTCCAAACCAAACTATGCTTTATATCTTCATTAAACAATATTTTTTTCTTAACAAATTAACAATATGATTTTTAGTATTTGTAAAAGTAGTTATAGAACTTTGTTGATGGTCTAATGTTTAAAACATTTCATGCAGTAGTTTGAAGTTTGTTAATTTTTTTTTCAACCATCTTCCCCATAACCCTGTCAATGCAAAACATTTATGGGGTTTTGTTACCATAATTCATACATGGGAATTTAGGATGTGTGTTGCAGCTTAGAAAAAAATACTTTAAAGCTCTTCTTTGGTTCCATCCAAAGTACTTGTATAATCTTGTTCATGAAAGCATTAAAATAAATAATATTGTTAGTTTTCAGAACTGAAACTGTTCTTTTGCAGGCTGCTTTCACAGATTTACTCAGCTGCAGTGCAGTCTGTGCTGGCTGGAATTAAATGCTTTTCGATCAACTGCAGTGCCAGCATGGTGAGTTTACATTTTCGACTTATTTCTAACTATTAAAATTTCAGGATCTAATCAGGTTTAAGAAAAAAGAAAAAAAATGTGTGTTTTTCAATCAATGCTATTTTAGCATTGTCTACAAGTGCTTTTCCAATATTAATTACTTATGATTGCAATGTGTATATTATGTGTAATTTAACTTTTTATATATTTGTTGTAATTCAAACAAATTGCATAGTAAATGTTATCAAGAAAATCTGACTTTGTGAAATAGGCAAAGGATGTAGCTGAGCAAACCTTTTACCTGGCCTTGGAATCCTTTGGGCTGCATCAATATAGAAATGCACTCAGGTCTGTTCCTACCACACAAATATGAGGGATCTATACCTTTTGATAGTCCATAATTACATAGCTTGTGTTCAATAGACAGGTCAATTGATGCTTTTGGTTTTAATTTAGGTCCAAAGCAGTATTCAGTATCCGGGCAGTGAACAATGAAGGCAGGTGGGTTTTACAGTGAAGCAAATCTGAACCACACAAATGGCTTCATTTCTTAGCATAGCTTAGATTACACCTCTGTTGTTATTTCCATCTAGGGTTACATCTCTCACTGACAAGTCCAGTCGATTTCTGTTGAAAAATGTAAGTCGTACAGTTGATTGTCTTGTGCTAATTGTCAGTTTACCATATTTATTCCTTCTGATTAGCATAATCTTTGTCTTCTCCACATCATACTCTTCTTTTTATCATTTTATAACCCCTGTTAGGTCTCCATGGTAGTCTATGACATCCCTGATCTTCTTTGGGGAAGTGGAAATTTAGGATCTGTAATTTTTGCTGAATCATTTTTGGAATCCTTCATCTACATTCAGCAAAGAGGTGAGAATTTCAAAACGTTGCAGTTTAGATGTAATTTCTTCAAAATGATGTGGAGGAATAATACTCTGTTAATGGTAGTTCCACATTTTGCGACATTCAGGGGTGAATTTGTATTACATTTGCTTCTGATTTTTGGTTTGTTAACTGGTTTATGAAATTTCTGAGAAGTTTTGTTGTGTGGCTCAACATTTTCCTAAAAATTGTAATTCATATCAAATTAGAAACTTTTTTTGTAATTGCATCAGTGAAAAATGTGTGCTTTATCTACTCCTTAGTGCTAATATAAAACTCCATGTAAATCTCATCCTCTAGATGGAGCTCTGTCCACACAAAGTTCCTACCATGTACTCACTGCCTCAGTTCCAAGATATCGTTGTTGGCAGGTATTGTTCTTGTAACCACACCTGAAACATGTAGACAACATTTTAGGATAATTTTTCATCTAAGTGTCCTTGAGCAATGCAACCAACCCCAATTGCTCTCTGGGTGCTTTACAGGGCTGCCCCTGCTCTATGCACGTGTTCTCACTTTACCAGTATGTGTATATGTGTATTTCATTGCACAGAATACTCTATATCACCTGATCAAATTAGTGGCCCAACCACAATAACAGATCGATTGACTGCATATATTTCTATAAAAACACCTTATTTTCTATATTATATATTTTATATTATAATATCTTGTTTGTGCACTAAAAAGACATCCACAAACTTTTGACAATCAGACTTTGCTAGAATTTTGCATGTTCTTTTGAAAAATTCAACTGATTACAGTCAGCTGATTATCATCCCATTGACTAAAAACACCTTTAAATTACCTGCTAATGCTATATTTTGGTCACTTAAAGATATTTGACGTCTCTTGCAATAAATAAATGACTTTAATTATTTATTAGAATTATTTAATTATATTATCTTAGGTGTTTGTTTTGTTTTTCTATACTTACTTTTAGGGCTGGTTCAAAAATCTGAAGTCTTAGAATGTCAAAATAAGAAAAGTTTTAAATGATTCACAAACTTTTAAGAACCACTATAAGCAGTTAAATAATGGATTGACCAGATTACTGGATAACCCTCCTTAATTTTAGGTGGATGAGACTGATGTGAAGTTGTCTGAACAGGCTCTCCGTATATTAAAGGTAAAATATATTCTGAAATATTTGGTCATGGAAGTTTATAGTTAGTCAGTAGTACATGAACTTTAAGGACTTTGTTTCACTATGCATGAGAGTGCAGGAGGAAAATAGGACATGTTTGGGTGTTCCATTAACAACAAAAGACTCAGCACTGGTTCTTTCCAACAGTCTACTTTCCATACCTGAGGAAGGTAAAATCAGCACATTTTATGTAGCTATGTTTGATGTAGGGAAGTTATAATAATTTATAAATATATTTAATGTTCCTGAATTCTAGGCAAGCTGGTGTTTTTTTCAGAAGGTTTACTGATGGTCCATCCTCAATATGGAGCAATAACATTTTGCAAGGACCATGTTCGCATCATAAAAGTTCATGATGGTGTAAGTATATACCTCTCAAGTGCACTTGGCAACAGACCTGGAAATAATAGTTCATTCTGTCTTACTGACAAAGCATATTATTATTATTATTATTATTATTATTATTATTATTATTATTATTATAAGTAGTGGAAGTAGTTGTTTGTGGTTTTTGTGTTAGTGGTTTTATGGGCGTACATTATATTGGGCTCTACAGTGTTTAACCAATTTTAAAAAAAATCATGTAGTACATATAAATGATGATGTTTATAAATATAATTTATATTTATATTATGTATATTATGTATTATGTATTTTTTTATGGTTAAAAATATGTAGCCTCGTTGACAGATTAAACACAAGGTCTATATGCTCTATAGACAACACCACACTTTGAACCATTTAACCATAGAGGATTTTACACACCAGGAGTGTGAGGAATAAATGCAATGAAATATTTTGCATCATTACTATTCATACCAATGGCAATATGCCAGTTATGCCAATATGCCAGTTACAAGAATACAATACAATTCACACTGGCTCTTTATTTTATAATCTTTTTTTAAATTAAACATAATTATGTGATAATAGAGTATTCTTTCTTCCCACTCAACAAAAGATGTGAAGATTTTGGATAGGCTACATTTCACAAACCCTAGAAAAAGGAGTCTAAATCACTCTAGAAGTGCTAGATGATCTTGGGTATAGTTTCACACAAAGTGATTAGATGCATTTATTAAAAATATCAACCTAAATTATAAACAAAGGGTTGGAAAAGTAGTTTTTAAGAAATGCCCCTCATGAAATGCCCCTCTGTATATTCTTGCTATGCAAAATATATATATATATATATATATATATATATATATATATATATATATATATATATATATATATATATATATATATATATATATATATATATATATATATATATATATATATATATATATATTAATCTTTACCAGATGAATTAGTTAAAGGACAAATTTCCTCTAAGGTTACAAATGTTATTACCCTGCAGGACACTTTATCTCCTTTGGTCGTGCTGTTTATAGAGTATGAGGACTCTCTGCTTCCACATCTTCCTTTTCCTTTAATAAGCAATGATCACTGCTTGGCAGTTGCTTTGAGAACCAAAACTAGACTCTATAAAGTTTTCAACACAGAGGTTTGTTCCACACAGATATAACAAATTCTGGTTAGTTTATGGTTGTTTATATGCTTGACGAGACAGCCACCTCTGTCTGTATTTTGTCTTAGATTCTGCACATTTGGAATAAGCCTGATTCTGAGCTAGATGTGCAGCATGTGATTCAGGCTGAGCTGAGCCTGGAACAGAAGAGGATGTGAGTTCATGTTTGCAGTCCTACAGCATTGTGATGAAATCTTAGTTTTTCCATTTAACTTTAAATTCAACAATTATTTTGGGTAATTCTGCTGACTTTGGCAGGTATTCCAGGTTTCTGTCTTTTTGTGAGACGCACATATCATATGCAAACTCCAATACAACTCTAAAGACCTTTTGTCCAGAAATGCCAGATGCTGACAGGTATATCCATTTTCAGTTTATATGTGTAATACCTACAAAATATGTTGATTTATTTCAGTGCATTTAATTGAAGTGTTATATTTATAGTTTCTTGCAGCATTTTGCAGTAAGTAGCAGCATCTGTGAGGAGTCCATGTGCAGTGACCACGTTCAAGCTCTCTTTCCAAAAACACATCTAAAACCATTTATTTCTGAGCCTGAGCTGAAGGTCAGTTAAGTAAATAAAATAGGATTTATTTGTTTGTGTGTGTGTGGATCTGGAACTTGTGTTATCGTTAAGGTTTGGTAAAATTTGATATAAAGTATTTGATGTCAATCTCTATATATTTTAATATACAATAAAGGTAACTATAATTATGTACTATCCCCATTTTGGCTTGTGCTGACATATACTGTAAGCATTAATTTACTCAGAATTGGTGTGTATATATATATATATATATATATATATATATATATATATATATATATATATATATATATATATATATATATATATATATATACTGTACATACACACTGTGTGTATAGATTTTTTTTCTTCCATGTCACCTAAATATAAGTTTCTCCTGCGCACAATAGCACTACTCCTGGCCATCAATCGCTGGTGTTGCTGCTTAATCCATGTAGAGGTCGAGTCTTCTTGAGCTGCTTCTTGGTAGTTGTAAACAATATATAAACAAAGTGTGTCAAATGTTGTGGTAATCAAAATAGCAGTGCGGATTTGTATAGGAAACACCCACACACACAGACATTTTGCCCTTATTTATTGGAAGATTATATATCAGTTATGTGCAATGCCCCAGGCTTCTCCCAGTATTTTTGCTGCTTCTGTACTCAGTAGCAGCCTTATTATTTGTCTTTAAATAGTAGCTAGTCAAATTAATTTCAGCAGACAACCTCTGCTTATTTCATTTAGTTCTTGTTACAGCACGCAGTAAAACCGAACTCATTTAATGCTCACAACAGGTGCTTAAATTGCTAAGATAAGAAATAAATAGACTATTAACCGGGTTAACTTGTTGTGAAGATAGTGTTTGTGTGTGTTTGCAGGTGGTGGTTTCCATTATTACAGGTTTACCAGGCAGTTATACAGAGAATCTGTGTGATTTGTTGGTTGGGGTGAATCAAGAGTGTGAAAAGTGAGTACATCATGCCAGCAGTAGGTTTGGGGTTTTCTGTGAAGATTTACTGGTTGTAATTCCATGCTTGTTTATAAACAGATTGGAGGTATATCATGCTGACTTCGACACAGATGACCTCTGTGTCCCACATTTTCATCAATTCTTGAGCTGCGTGGTGACCAAAATGAGAGAGGCTCGTTTAAAAAAACAAGGATTACTACTAGTGACAACAGGGTAAGTCTCTCACTCACATTTAGATTTGTGCATATATATATTTTATCAATTATTTTATCAATTATGTTTTTATGATAGTATTTTTAACAAAATAAAATTGTAAAATGACTTATGCTTAACTCTTAGACAAATGTGAGGTGTTTTTTAGGTTATAAAGACAGTTAAGGAAATCTTTTAAATTATATTAATTATAAATATTTAAGTTTATAAAAGTTATTTTAAAATATTCTCTGAAGTAAGGTTTAATAAAAAAAAACAGTTAAAATGTCTCTGTATATCTGATTCTTCTTTGGGTAACACTTCACTACATTGCTGGGTTTTTTTTAGGTTCACAGATGTATTGGACATAATCCAAGCTGTCGTGTGTCATCCAGAGCAGCAGGTTCAGAGCTGTGTTTGTGTGGGTGCTGTCACAGCGTGTGTTAACCCACTAACATCCTTCATGGAACACAGGTATGAAAATCATATATCAATACATTTAACAAATGTACAAATAAACCACATTCACATAACCGAGACAAACCATCATATGCATATTCACAAACACAAGCAATATTAAAAGATGTCAACACACATATAATCGTGTTTAAGACATTATTGACACGCTACTTTCTTAAAATATTTTAAAGTAAATTTTTATATTAACCTTGTTTTCTTTTTCTTTTTTCTAAAGGTTTCTTTTCCCTAAAGTTTTGGAGCAATGCAGTCAGGGTAGGACATGCTCATGTATTGTACCTTTTCAGGGGTGGTTTTTGGGCAATGATAGAACAATATTCTTTATATTATACATTGAAGTAACAATGTGAACTAAAAGTTACATAGCAGTGTGTGCTTTATAAATTTGTATTCATTCATTCATTCATTCATTATCTCCCGCTTTATCCTCTATTAGTGTCGCGGTGAGGTTCCCCATGCCCATCCAGGGGAGAACGTTTCGGGCGCTGGGCAGATAGACCTAGGACAGGGCACCAATCCATTGCTGGGCACACACTCACTCACACAGACACACCCTATATGGGGCAATTTTGAGAATTCAATTGACTTGATCCATGTTTTTGGACTGTGGGAGGAAACCGGAGAACCCGGAGGAAATCCACGCAGACACGGGGAGAACATGGAAACTCCACCCAGATGGGGATTCGAACGGGGAATCCCTAGCGCTGAGAGGCGAACGTGCTAACCACTAAGCCACCGTGCCGCCCAATTTGTATTTAAATAAATAAAAAAAAGAAAAATAACAAACATCTATTAATTTCAGATTTTTATTTTCAGTAGTAGCCCATAGCCACTTTTTCGTTTTCCCTGCCTCTTCTTTTTGTGTACTGCACCTCTGCTCATTTCAACTGTCTCTAAACATAGTACCACATTTAGAATTTGGTAACAACAATTCAAACTATTTTTTGATGATTTCTAATTAAATACTTAAAAAATACACTTGATCGCTGTTAATCAAACATTCAGCTTTTCCCGGTCATCCAATCAATTCATTAACCCAGACAAAGACATGTGAACTTCAATAACATTATTAACTTTGTTGTACTCAAAATAAAAGTATTTTTTTAATTATATAATATTTTTAAATAAATAAATATTGCAAAATTGATGTTATGCACTAATACAATATTGATTGTTTTGCAGCATTCTATATGAGTAATGTGTATGTATGTGTGGTACAGGTGCAGTAAATAATGTTATCTTTACCACTTTGACTACTGAACAAAAGCACCCTGATTTCAAACACATGCAGCAGTTGATTCGTTCAGTGAATCCTAGTGCAGCTTTTATTTTAGCTGAGAGAGGAGCTGTTACAAAGTGAGTACTGCTCATCTCTCTATAGAATGTACTCTGTGTTTTGCCATATAAAAAGAAGCCATAATTTACGGTTATGTTTGTTTGCTTATCATGGTTTAATAGACCTGAAGATGTGCAGATGATTCTAAGTGACCAAGGTTTTTGCCATCCTCAAATGATTAAAGCCCGGTACCTGCTGTACCCCGGCTGGTAAGGCTTTGTAATACTTTATTGTGTACTTGTTTATGTTTCTGCTCTGTTATATAGTTGTATTTTTGTTGTAGGTGGGAGGGCAGGTTTGTGTGTGGGTATGGCTCGATCCCCATGACTAAAGATTGTGTGGAGTTTAGTCGTCCTTTAGAGAGAACTTTATTCCTGCAGTGCTGCAAAGGTAGGTCTATGTATGTATCTGTGTGTGTACATATGTACTAGAATTTCTAAAAGTGTCAAACAGATCCTTTTGTCCTAGCTGATAACAGAACATGTGGATGATGCAAACAGATCTGATAGTGTCAGAATTGGATTGCAGTAGTTGCTGCAGTGTGAAAATGCTACTTACAGATCTGCTGAAGATATCAAGCAAACTGATAAAAGCTGACTCTACTGTGTGGTGTAACATAAACTCTTATTCTCATCTCTTTAGGAGTAAAGTCATCTCTCAGAGGCAATCCTTTCACAGGAAACATCTATCACATCAGTGGGAAAGTTCTCTTTTCTGGTATGATCTTAATGTTTTACATTTTCATTTAACATTCAGGTATTGATGGGATGTTTTATTCATCTCAAAAAAGAGTAATTTAATATATTTATAATTACTTTTTATGTATTCATATTAACCAGTTACATTCTAACCATCAGTGCTGATCATACATGTAGATGAAAAGATTGAAAAGACCCTATAAATGATTTTAAATGCCTCCCTATGATTGTTTGATGCCGTGGAATTGTACAGGATGACTATTTTCCACACTGTAATTAAATCCTTGTGAGATTACTATGTACCTGTTAAAGTTTTGCAAACAGAGAAACTTTTACATAATTGATCTAAATGTCATGCCAGGCCATCACATTAAAAGTAAAAAATGTGCCATGAAAACAGCCTTCATTACCACTTTATCTCCTGAGTAGAAAGTGCTGAGCTCTAGATCTGTTTCTGTAGCAACCTTGTTGTGGCTGCTGGAGAGAACTCTTTTTTGTTTATTGGCACTGTACAAGATTAATGATAAACGTTGATTTTTCAGAACAACAAGACTGGAATAATTAAGATCTTAAATAATTAAGACCACTTATAATTTGTCTGTGACAGTGAAATCTCAAAAAGTTTAGGATTTAATGTAAGATCAGAATTAGTAAACATTTTTAATTGTTCTTTTAAATACTTTAGTTAATATTGATTGTTCCAGTTTTTTTTGTGTTTTGGAAAATCTTCTTAGGTAATGCTTTAATGTCAATTATGTCTTAAAAACATGATTTTGCATTCCTAAATGTTTGTGTTCCTTTAAATTTAATTATCAATATCTGGTTATAAGAGCAATTGGTGTCATATTGTTGGGCATTAATCTCCTCTACATTTACACACTATTAATGTCAACATGTGTACTTAATCTATGTAGGGAACTTGTTAACACTATACCATTTTTACTTGTTTTGATATGTATCTTTGCTTTTTATTCCTTTTAAAAATAAATAATTCAATGTGGTATTAGTTAAAACATTACTTGTGCAGGCCTCATATACTAAATGAACAAATATTTTGGGACACCTACATTCTATATCTGCAAGAGCATTTTTGATATCTGGGTGAATTATTGCCAGTTAATCCAGAAGTGCTTTTGTAGTGTCATATCCTAATTTTGGGCAAGTGGACCTGGCTCATAACCTCCAGTGTGGTTAATTTTAAAAGTATGTGATGAGGTCGAAATCAGAGCTCTAGTGGACTAGTCATGTTCTCCGAACTCTGTATCTTTTAGCAGTCAGTTAGAAATCTCATTAAGAGGGATACTGTGCATTGTAGGCTCGTCTGCTGGGATGTGAAAAATGTCCAATATTCAATAAATATTTTTAAATTGCTGTTTAGAAATTTTCTTTGAATACTGAGAACAATAGTATATTTTGCCTATTTAATTTACACAATGGGCGGCACGGTGGCTTAGTGGTTAGCACGTTCGCCTCTCAGCGCTAGGGATTCCCGGTTCGAATCCCCATCTGGGTGGAGTTTCCATGTTCTCGCCGTGTCTGCGTGGGTTTCCTCCGGGTTCTCCGGTTTCCTCCCACAGTCAAAATACATGGATCAAGTCAATTGAGTTCTCCAAATTGCCCCATATAGAGTGTGTCTGTGTGAGTGAGTGTGTGCCCAGCGATGGATTGGCGCCCTGTCCTGGGTCTATCTGTCCAGCACCTGAAACGTTCTCCCCTGGATGGGCATGGGGAACCCCACCGCCACCCTAATAGAAGATAAAGCGGGAGATAATGAATGAATGAATGAATTTACCCAATGACAAAAGAAGTGCTAAAGTCAATGAAACGCCGTAAAAAACATGTTCAGTATGCATATTCAGGCTTTTGGTTTGGGCTCTGGACTGAAATTTGCATCCCTAACATAGCCTATTCCTTATTATAAAATGAGTTGTTCCGGTCCTTAAATCTGACTGGCTGAGCCAACCATGACATTAAATACAATAATGCGCTCCTCTGAACTCTTCACATTTGTATCAATTTGTGATATACAATACATTATTTTCCTGATGTTTTTTATAAACTGTGTTCTGTAATTTGGCCACTGGAAACTTGAAAACCGGATAACATTACACCACGTTGCCAAAGACCAGTTTATTAACAATTTTGTTTTCAATAAATGCATTTATGTATTAAACAATTTTTTAATATAGTGTGTTTGTAACCATTTTATTAAAACAGTAAGGCACTTGAGGTTGTGCATTATGGTGAATAAATCAGCGCTAAGACATGTGCCCAACAACTCCTCCTTCCAGTGATTTAGTCATAATAATGCACATTCCTCTCATGCCTAATTGCTTTTATATACAGTTTTATAACAATATGTTTTACATTGTGTATATACACTTAAATAATTACACCTTGTACGTGTAAAATAAAAGTTGGTACTGTATCTGATATTGAACATTTTGTAATAGTCTTTAAGAAGTATAAAAAAAAATAAGAGGTGTTCCAATGCTTTTGTCCATATAGTGTATGCTTCTTTTTCCTTTAATATATTTGCATATGTTTTTTTACGTAGTAGCATGGTTAATAGTACTTAATATTTTATAAGATTTTACAAAGGTTTATTCCAATGCTTTTTTTGCTAATGACTGTGCCTTTTGTGAGCCTTTGTGTGTAATAAATGTTTGATATGCTTTTGCAAAGTTGTAGCCAGGGGTCTGCAGGCCTACTTCTGGACGGTAGGACTTTCACCTCTGAATTTTGTTATGTGGCCTGCTCCACTCATTTTGTTCCTTGCCTCACTGTTTTTCTCTTATTTTCTCACTTATTAAGGGTCTTTACATCTGTACTTCAGTTGTTGGTGCATGACTGCAGTGCTTGGAAATGGTTAACTGCTTATTTTTGCTCGCTTGAAAACACGTCTTGGTGCAAGAATAGAGTTCTAATGCTAAACTTGGACGGTGTCTGCATTTACAATAATAACCAGTGTCGAGTGGAGTATGATATGCATTTTAAATCTAATTAATCAACTGCACAAAATATGCGTTTTAAAAGACAAAGAACAATTTGCCAATTAAAATCATTTGAAATTTTAAAACATTTTAAATGAATGAACTAAATACCTGGTTCTGTTTGTTCTTTTTATTTATGTACAATTGTATGCTTTACTTTAAAGATCATAATATATATTAAATGGCTTAGTATATTAATTGATTTGTTTAAGATGACTGCATGTTGTGTTTATATATTTATATATTTCCATATAATTCAAACATTGGTAGCTAAGTTCTAAAAAGTAAAATCTTAAAATGATGAATTACGTACACTTTGCTTCATCATGACTAAAGAAAAGTGTTCTTAGGACATTAAATTAAATAAAAGTAAAATTAAAAAATAGGAAAATTTAGAAAGTCTGTGACTCGTAAATACTTTTGCTATTTGAATGGTTTTAGGGCGGCACGGTGGCTTAGTGGTTTGCACGTACGCCTCTCAGCGCTAGGGATTCCCGGTTCGAATCCCAATCTGGGTGGAGTTTCTATGTTCTCCCCCTGTCCGCGTGGGTTTCCTCCGGGTTCTCCGGTTTCCTCCCACAGTCCAAAAACATGGTTTAAGGTCAATTGAATTCTCCAAATTGCCCCATATAGTGTGTGTTTGTGTGTAAATCTGCGTGTGCCCAGCGATAGATTGGCGCCCTGTCCTGGATGTGTCTGCCCGGTGCCCAAAACGTTCTCCCCTGGATGGGCATGGGGAACTCCCATGACCCTGGTAGAGGATAAAGTGGAAGATAATGGATAGATGAATAGTTTTAGTTTGAGCAATGTAAGAAGGCACCTAGTAATAAGCCCTTTTTTACGGACAATCACTCATAAGAAAATCAGTCTTCAGCTACAGTTACAATATATCATTGTAAATGATTCATTTTTATCTCAAAGCTGTTGGTGTTTTCATTGGTGTTTATTAACCAGTTGTGTTTTTTGTGTGTTCATTTATTTAGCTTTTTTCCACATTTTATTACTGTCTGTATGCTACTTTGTTAACAGTTGCATTATATTTGATTTGATTTATATAGATTTGTTTTGGCATGTTTTAGTATTTTCTTACAGATCATAGACCCTTCTTACCCCTCTTTTTCAGCAGAACTACCCAATAATGTAGTGCTTATGGTGATTTAAGTTGGAAAATAAGTTGGTTGAGTTTCCATGTTTTCACCATGCCTGCGTGGGTTTTCTCCGGGTTCTCTGTTTTCCTCCCACAGTCCAAAAACATGGTTTTAAGGTGAATTGGATGCTCTAAATTCCCTCTATATATTGCATGAGTGAGTAATGTCCTGGGTGTATTTTCCCAGTGCCCAAATACTTCTTCTGCCAATGACAGCTAGTAAAGGAAGTCAAACCAGATTACAAAATGTTGTACCAACATGAAATTAGAGATTTATTCCTTTATTATATTCTGCTTAATCCTATATTAGGTTCACCGTGCCGATCCAGGGGAGAACACCTCGGGAGTTGGCCAGATACAACCAGGACAGGGCGCCAATCCTTTGCTGGGCACATACAATTTAGAGGATTCAATTTACATTGAATCCATGTTTTTGGACTGTGGGAGATAACCCACATGGACACAGGGTAAAGGGGAGACTGTTGGGTTAAAATGAGCATTTTTACATTTAAAGTATTTGGTGTTTTTGTAGTAAGAGAACATGTATTAGATAATCATCTTTGGAGTAAGTGGTGTGTCACAGGGTTTTCTCAAATTTGTTTCCATCAGAGACCCTTTATAAAAAAACAAATATCTATAGGACCTTAATTTTTCACATTCTCTTCATTATATGCTCAAAAGTTTGTAATAAGTACTTGAAAACTACAACTTGATTCTTGGGGTCGGAACACACGAACAGCACCCCCCGAAGCAATTAGGGTTAAGGACCTTGCACAAGAGCACACATTGGTAACTGCAGTGAACATGGAATTTGAACCCTCAACTTTCGGTTTGAAAGCCCAATACCTGAACCACAGTGCTACCACAACTTTAGACACAAACTTGCCACTAGGTGTAAATTTGTAATTGATTATGTTTTCCTGGTTTGTCTGGCCTTTCATTAAAAGGAAAGCAATCCAGGTTGTTTCTCCACTTTTTGTTCTCGGCTGAGCTGGGCTGAGCTCCCTAATTAGGATATGCATCATAGTTATTAGTGTGACCTATTTTTACATTTTTAAACTTATATTTAGTTTTAAATAAAGGCAGCAGTATTCCCCAGTATGAACTGTTCATAACCATGTTTTATTGTCGATTCCCACTTTCAGAATTACTGGTGCATCTTTTTAAATGTATTCTTTATTTGTAACACAATAACTGAATTAACCAACATCAACTTATTTTATGAACTTGTGAGAAGTGTCTATTCTCAAAACATTTATGCCTGTGCATTTATCCACTCTATGTTCTGCCAATTTAAACAGTTTTAGTCAAGGACCATTATGCACATTGTCATACAATATTACAGATATTAAGACATATTTATATATACAAGTAGTAGTAACACTTTCTGACGTGTGTATGTGTGTATGTGTGTGTGTTACTGCAAGCAGACAGTTACAAGTTAATGGCGGTAAGCTATAATGCTATCAGTGGAAGTCTGACCGTTGCTGTTGACCAGAGCTCTACTCCAAACCCCTCAATCAAACATGACTGTTATTTGATTTTTCATGGAGTGGGACTTACTCAGGAGTCCCTGAAGAACTGGCTCAGGCAGTGTGCTAAACAGGTAATTATCATGCACATAAACGGTCCATATGGTGTGAACTGTATTTTTCCAAATTTTTTAGAATGTAAATATATATGTATGTACAATATTTCTAATGGAATTGAATGAGGGTAGTACATCTGGGGTGATATGATAAAATAATTATTATTTTATATAATAATTATTAAAATAATTATAATAATTACAATGTTTTTATCAGCTAAATACTGTTTAAAAGGTATAAGGCAAACTTTTACTATGCTAAATGATCAGATTGCATATTAATCTTTAAATTGTCCAACAGAAAGTGTCACAGAAGTTAAGAAAGACCAAGAGGACTCTTACACCACAGGAAATCAGAAACATTCATGTGAGTAACACAGACATTAAAAAAAAAATATCAGTTTACTAAGGCTCTGTTTACACCTGGTATTAAGGTAACTTTTGGATCTAATTATCTATAAATAGAGCTGTTCACACTTACACACTCATTTGAAAATCTCTTTAAATATCTTACCAGTGATTATTTGTGTTGGCATTGAATTGAAAGGATTTTAAAAAGTAATTAATAAGAGTAATTTAATGCTGTTGATGTACAAATAAGTCCTTACTTCTGCTTATGCGGATGTTGTCAGTTAATAAGACAGCTTACTCTTCAGCATGACCCAGGGTTGATGTATGTATGCATTTTTAAACATATATGGCCAAACCTACAAATGTGGTTTGAGTTATCCATTCTAAGGCATTCATGCTTGGATTTGTGCTTGGAATTGTCAGGACACAGTGTTAATGTGATCATTCATTCATTCATTATCACCTGCTTTATCCTCTATTAGGGTTGCGGTGGGGTTCCCCATGCCCATCCAGGGGAGAACGTCTCAGGCGCTGGGCAGATACACTCAGGACAGGGCACCAATCCATCATTGGGCACACACTCACTCACTCAAACACACTCTATATGGGGCAATTTGGAGAACTCAATTGACTTGATCCATGTTTTTGGACTGTGGGAGGAAACCGGAGAACCCGGAGGAAACCCATGCGGACACGGGGAGAACATGGAAACTCCACCCAAATGGGGATTCGAACCGGGAATCCCTAGCGCTGAGAGGCGAACGTGCTAACCACTAAGCCACCTTAATGCCCGTTTAATGTGATCAGTGACTGAATATTTAATTATGATCATTTTAATTTATATTTGTAGCTGAAAAGGCACCTGGATCCACTTCCCTCAGGCTATTTCTATAATGGCCATCAGTTTGTCAGCTTTTTTGGAGAGAAACAAAACTTTCATCCTCGTATCCTTTAATTGCAAGTCTTGCAGTGACTGTTTATGTTTTATAAATTCAGATAATGTATGAGCTCTCTACAGGCGTTGTGTTTATTTTAACATAATCCTTACAATTACTTTGATGTGTTGCAGATTTTGCTTGCTGTTAATACTGATACACTTGAACCCCAGAGATTTTAGACCAGATAAAAAGATATTTTTTAATAGATATTAGATAAATACTTTATTTTTATTTATAGCAATAAAACAAAAATGTCTATAAAAAGCCTATTTAAACATTATAAATGTTAGGGCTGGAGTGGAATATTTATACTTGTCTTAAAGACAAATAGACAACAACTTACATTTGAATAAAATATATATTTAAAAAATACAATAATGATGAGCAAACTTCAGTCTGGTTTTTAAAAAAGGAAAAATTAGGTGAATACCTTGGGTCAATGCAAAACTTTGGCAAAACTTTGGCAGTACGTTCTTAAAAAATCATGTAAGATCATAAAAATCCTAATTTTAAAATGATCTAGTTATCGGTATAAGGTCACTAATATATTGATCATTTATATGTAAAATATTTTCTCTTGGGTTAATTATTGTAATGATAAAATCCTGATTTAAATGTATTAATGACTTGTCATAAAGATAAAGAGTTGTTACACTATGAGAGATTTAGATTACTAATTAGGACATTCAGCATCTTGGCTTTTCTTTATATCAGACAACTGAAGTACAAGTTGCTTATATATCTGGTTATTATTTTTTTCAGAAATGTGCAATGTATGCATGTTTTCCTTACATCTCTGGTTTAGTAATGGAGCAGTTTGTGAAAGAATATCTGCAGGAGGTCAATGAAGAGATTGATCAATTTAACAGAGAGGTGGCTCTGCATGCAAATGTTGATCTCTTTGATTAAAACACCTTTGGCTTGTGCAAGAAGAAGTCAACAATTTCTACATTTCAGATATGTTTTAATGTTCAAATAAATTCTAAAGTAATTCTACTTTAAAAAGTTTATCAGGGAAACAACAACTCTGCAAAAGAGAGATTTTCACCTTTTTTTATCTATTTTATCTTTTATTTTGTATTGATGTATGTATAAACACACACACACACACACACACACACACACATTGACCAGGCATAACAGGCAAAGTGGAAAACATCTTTTAATTACAGCATCTGAAGGAAAAAGAGATTGTGGTCTGGTCCAATGAATCAGGTTTTCTGTTACATCATGTGGATGGCCGGGTACATTTGCGGTATTTAAATGTGCAATGCAAGGCAACAGAATGCACCAGAATTGGACCAATACAAACGAGCAGAGACAATTTTCTGCTGGGAAGCCTTGAGGTCTGCCATTATATATGGCATTTTAAAATGATAATTTGACAAATTCTAGTTACTTATTTAAAGGATCTGCTACTAATGTGTTGGTTCCATATAACACAGCACACTTTTGGGGGTCTATTGCTTATTTGGAACGTGGTTATAATGTTATGCCTGATTGATGGATATGCTTGGTTGGAGTGACATTGTGATATGATTAACATATCACTTATGTTTTCTTTGTAGCATTTCTCTGTTAAATGATACATACAGTTTTTGTATTCTAATAAGGAGTTTGTGGTTACCCATATATTCTTTACTAAAGTTAACACCAGTTCAGTGGTTAGTCTATTTCAATTCCAGCACAAAGTGAGCAATAAAATTATAGCTGAATGCTAATGATGTTTGTCAGAAGGACCAAACATGCTCTAACATGAGATGGCACAGAATCATAGATCCAGGGCAGGGCAGATGGTGAGACAGATGTGATGCTTCATCAGTCTGTAGGCTCCAGCTGTGGGGCTGAGGTGATCATCTCTCATCGACTGCAGAGCTGAGAAACCCATGGTTTGTCATGAAACCAATGCTGCATTTAATAGCAGAAACATCATTCCATTTTGTGTGGTTTGGATAAGGTTATATAGTACTCAGTTTAATGGAAACCTGATAATTTAGGGTTTGGTTGTAAATTAATAAAACAACGTTTTGTGGGTGTGTAGCAGTAAATAAGAGATGTGTTGCTCATGATATAACATTTATTAAAAGGATATATATTAACCCATGGTGGCTTAACCATTGCTAATGTGTGTTAAGACTGTAGATGGAAGTCTGTTCTGTATTGTGCTGTAAGCAGCCAGAATTAGCTCCTCACACATGGTTTTACTCCTGAATTCATTTGTATGGTAATATACACAGCAGGGGAGAAGCAGTGTCACTCAAACACTTAAGCCTGTACTTTCAGAACACTGGTAATTAACTGATATTGTACCAGCTTTGTACTACTCAGTTCCCTTATGGACTTAATGATTTTGTGAGTTGCTCATTTTCAAAAGCGAGAAACTTGTAAAACATTATATGGCTTATAACAAAGCCAATGTATAATCTTCCAAACACAAATTTGTGTATTAGCTGCAAAAATATTTAGCTAAATTTATTATATATAATTTTACAATACTGACATTTAATGTTAAGTCCTCACCAGCAGCTATCACATGCTTTAAATTACTTTATTCAGTAGATATTTTAGAATTTACAACATTGCTGTACAGAAAGAGGTAATTAGTTATTTTTGAGATTCTACTTTGATAAAATATATTGTTTAAAGACAACTGCCCAGTGATGGATTGGTGCCCTCTCTTTCCTGAATATGGCATGGTGAACCCCTCATTCATGAGGACAAGATTATGATCTTGCAACCAGAAAAGTTAACTGTTTTTCAATACCAAACCTTTCGTAATAGTAAAATGTTAAGAATTGGCCAAAACCTAATCCATTCCAATTTTTTCAGTTCACGTAAGACCATAATTAAGGTATCTAAATAGCCGATAGCAATTGATTATAAAATGCGGTACAGAACTTGATCTTAGCCATTTAGAAATTGATAGTCACATACTTGAATAATGTGCTTGTGTAAAATAAGCTCAAATTAAATTTGACCTTGCTGACTTTGACATATAAAAGCAGCTGGGGATGTACAACCCTTGGACACTGCTACTCCTCTGTGTAACAAGAAATGAAATATCAGTGAATGTTATATATACTACATGTGCTAACATTATGGTGGAATAGTACTACACAGTGCTGAAGTAATTGATATTCCAGACAGTAGTGTTTCTGCCACTGTTGCTATGGAGATTTACTATATGGTAACTTGCCACCATCACTTAGGAGTTGTGCCACTCTGCACACATGTGTAAGCATGTGCTATACTAAGCTTTAAAAGGATACATAAGAGCATGTGTTCACTCTGCACTAAAAAACAAAAGCCAGACTAGCTGGGACTTCTGTAGATTGACAGATCCCTTACACTGAACAGTTGCTTAGAGCTGAGTTACACAATCAGTGTTGCATCTCAGACACACATGACAACAGAGGGGTGTCATTATCACTCAGACTCAACACAGCAGCTGTTTTGGTGCTGGAGGGTTTTATAATGCTCGTACAGTTAAGCACCAAGTATCAGTAATGTTTAGCACATACTATTTGCATGAGGTATTATTATTATAATTTTTTTTTTGCTAAGGTTTATTTTTATCAGCATAAATGCCTTTCACCAAACTGGTACTAAAAAAAAGAACAATATTTTGTATAGCAAAAGTGCACTGAATTACCTGGAATTACAAACATTGTATTTTTATAATTAAAATTTAATACTTAAAAACTGAAAGTGAATAAATTCAATAGGAATTTATTTTATAGGGAATACAGGAACCAGCACATCACCAGGCAATACTTAACACCAGAGTTGGTGAAAGGATAAGCAGTGTTTGTATCTTATGTATTGAGTGAAAGGAAATGCAGCATGGCAGCAGGGCACTGGAGGGCAGCAAAGCAAAAGTCTATAGGTCAATATACAGTTTGACCAGAGCCTTAGTTTGCAATGAGCAAAAGTTTTAAGCCTTAAACTTAATAAAAGTTGGTTGAAATAAATACAGAGTTGGGTGTAGGGTTCTTCATTTGTGTTTTGGGAACCAGACCCTGGTGAGGCCTTCTATTCTGTCCTGCCACTGCCTGCTGGATCTCCTTTGCATATTGTAACTCTAAATCTGAGGTTAGGGGACTAAAACAGAGTTTGGTGTACAAAATTCACCTTTTATATGATGATGTCATGTGATTGATTAGATACAATTGTATTTCAAGTATATTTAAAACTATTTTTTGTAATGTGAAGATCAGATCAGTGTTCTAAAAGGTCAATTTCCAATCCTAAGCAATTTTTTAGACCTTAAGCATAATTGTCTCGAATTTGGCCTCTAGTAGAACAATATTATTATTCACTCAAATCACATCTGTTGACAAAGACTTGTTCCTGACCAGAGCATCACTCTTTGACATTAGTTTCTTACAATAACTGACTGGAATCAACATAAACATTTCCCTCAGACAGCTTTTGGTAATCTCAGGTATTAGACAGACACAAGTTCAATGTCCAATAACCTTTTTTTATTCTAATGTCATGCTCTTGGTGCCAAGAGGGAGAAGTTTAAAAGGTTGCTAGTTGCTGCTAAACATGCTGCTGGTTGGAAAGAAGACTATTTTAAATAAAGGATGTCAAACATTTATTAGGAGTTTGATATTGCTTGCATAATGATAGACATATTTTTTCCACCAGACTCTGAACATGGGTGGATATCTGTGATTGATTCCTAAAGGAAAATAGGGTTATCAGAACAATGACATCCTAAACCTTTAATTTAGAACACTGGGTCTGGAGCTTCTAAAGTTATTTTAGACAGTGTTACATGCAAAGTGTCAAACTGATGAACTTTTGTCTCTGAATATGAATTAAATGATTATTTGCACAAATCTACTGAAAACTCGTGTTTTTGACCTGTGACTGATGATTTTGTAATCTGTATTAATGACATAAATAATCCATTAAAAATATTTATTAGACAGATTGTTTTGTCTTGACATTTGCTCTATGGCTGTTTTTTTATCTGAAACACTCCAAGCTTCAATACATGTCTTTATTTTTGTGGACCCATACAAATGCACATACATGCCACGAACTTCTGATATTTACGCAAGACATGCAGACTCGATGCTTTGTATACATTCATGACCACATAGCAACAACGGCGCAGACATTACCAAACCATAAACTAAATTTTAGATGTAAACCCCCCCCCCAATTAACATATAAAATGCACCGCATTACTGGCACCATACATCTGCACAACTTCGCTTCTCCCTAGAGGTGGTACCCACCAAAACACATTGCAGGCATTGTTTCACTTCCCAGTGTGCATGAAACTGTTCATTGCAAGACTGAAATTGTTATGACTGCAAAATGTAAACATACGTGGAGCTGGGTGTCCCCTCTGGCTCCCTATTTGTAGATTTTAAAGCCAAATTGATGACAAGTTTGAATTAAATTGGAAACATTCACTTTCTAATTTTCCTTTGGATACATTCTCTTGAGGAAATCTATACCATGTGCTGCGTGTTTGTCAAATTACATAAGTGTTTATATTTTAAGCCACAATTCTTGCAGCTCTTTTGCGTTTAGTGTAGAAAATAAACTGTGGTGTTCACCTCTCTCAGTTATAAATCCTGCTTACTGACCTGCCTGCATGTCCAGTCCATTTTTACATAGTTGTAATCAGAGCACAGAGGATAGAGCTTTTTATTTACAGTTACTTTAGTTAGTTTGTTACATTTCTGAATTGTGGTGGTAATGCAGGGAAAAACAAATTAACGTTAGAAAACTAAATACTGGGACTATAATATCAAAAAGAGGATGGAATTTGTTCCCTTTTTGCATGCATGTTTAATTAGTGTGGTATATGGCAGTCACGCTATTGTTATCCGATTTTTTTTATTCCACCGTTTTTGTCTACCTTTCTTCTCTCGCAGTTTTCGAGCTGTCGACACGATTTTCACAGGACATGCCCGGTTCATTGGTGAGATGAAACCAGTCTTGTGAAATCACAGAGTGATCGCACTCTTCGTTCACTCCTGATCACTCTTTAAATTTAGTTATTTTATTTCCCATAGGAAAAAATCTGATTTTCAAAGTGGTGTAACTCGGTCAATTTTTGATCTACAAACACGAAATTTTCAACGACCCGAGTGTTTTGCAAAGACAAACACCAGCTAAAACCAGGCACCTCCACTGATTGCACCCTCCACACACCCGGTCATGCTAATTTTTGATCCTTTTCACTTACATTTATTTCTCTACAGCTTGAGTTATTAATCAGTGCTCTTCCAACTCTGAATCATTTGTCGTACTGAGGTGACTCTGGCTGAGGTGACCGTGGGCGGCACGGTGGCTTAGTGGTTAGCACGTTCGCCTCTTAGCACGTTCGCACGTTCGAATCCCCATCTGGGTGGAGTTTCCCTGTTCTCCCCGTGTCCGCGTGGGTTTCCTCCGGGTTCTCCGGTTTCCTCCCACAGTCCAAAAACATGGATCAAGTTCAATTGAGTTCTCCAAATTGCCCCATATAGAGTGTGTGTGTGAGTGAGTGTGTGCCCAGCGATGGATTGGCGCCCTGTCCTGGGTGTATCTGCCCAGCGCCCGAAACGTTCTCCCCTGGATGGGCACGGGGAACCCCACCGCGACCCTACTAGAGGATAAAGCTGGAGATAATGAATGAATGAATATATATATATATATATATATATATATATATATATATATATATATATATATATATATATCCCATTTACTTATCAACACTGTGCCAATTGTACACTGTCCCAACCATTGATGTGACAACAGCTTATAGACACCCTATTACCTGACCACGCCCCACTTTTTAATACACTTATACACTGTAATACACAATACACTTATTCACTGTATTGCTTTCATATACGTGAAATGCACTGTAATATAAGTGTGTCATATAAGTGATGCACTGTGACTCCTACTGCCAAGCTGCAATCACTCTAATTTTCTTCAGGAAATGCTATTGGACTGGACATAATGTTTCTGATTCGTAAAGTGTTTGCAAGTTGCCTTTTTTAAAAGTACAGCACACAGTTTCCCTTTTTAATATGTGGTTCTCTATCACGGTATGTTATAAATCACCAGATGTTTAAATTTGTTGATGAGTATAACACAGAAAGCATTTGACATTGTAAAGCATTATTTTGTGTGCATTTTGTTAAGAACCTGGCTTTAGTTTTGTCTGTGCATAGATTAAAAAAATTCTAAAAATTTCTGCAAGTACATGGTTTGCAGCTTTGCTTATGCTCACTCACCAAACTCTGTGTTATTGACCAAAATAACATTTGATGCAGAACCACTGAACAAACGCTGTGGACTAAACACAGAATCTTTGTGTTACTTATATTGGGAATTTCTTAAATAAATATGTTATTGGGGTTTTTTTTAAAAACACATTATAGAATATTGTAATTGCAATACATCCACATACAATTATCTACCTTATCATGGCTCACTCCTCAAATTGAGTACATCAAAAGTCATGAGTACAGCCATGTCGTTGCTGTCTGACATTGCTGCCATCAGCTTGACTTGACTGATGTTTCCTGTAAAAGCCTCACCCTCCCACACTTTGCTCCTGTTTATTTTTAAATTTATCCGTTGCTCAGCTAACACAGTTATCCCGCGTGCTAATGGAACCCGCACACGGAAGCGGACCCAGCTCTGCGGTGGCAGCACACCCTCACGTGGTTCCAGCAGCACGCACCCTTTACCCCATGCTGAATACACAAAGGGAAATGGATCTCCATGTTTGTCACAAACACTTTGCAGTATGTAGTCACACAGAGGAGTGTAGTCTTGTTGAGGAGGTGTGCATCCGTACAGACCTAGGCGGTAGTTTCCAGGCCCGGGTATGGTCACACTTACAGTCACCTTTCTATCTGTGAATGTAAGCAAGATGTGCCTGGACAATGGGAAGCTGGGCTGACTGACATGACTTTGTTTCATCAAACTTGAATCAGCACTTAAGACCGCATGAATTTGAAGCTCTGGTGAGGTACAGTTGAATGTGATATTACAGCGTCCCTGAGGTGCATTCACCAATGCTCCTGTGTGACTAAAATTTGACATTCCGGCAGCTTGGGTGCGCATACCAGGCCCACACCATGGGCCCAGATCCGGGGGGAAAAGAGTAATTTTATCTGTTCCTAGACATTTATACTCAAGTAGGAAGTTTCCGACATTCTGAAAGGATCCACTGGCATCGTCGTAATCACGAACAAATATGGAAAGACGGTAAAAGCCTTTGTATGGACACCGAACATGGCACACCAGCTTTTCCTTTGATATTTGCAAAGCCAGACATCGCTTGGCCAGAGTAGAGTCAAGATCAGTGTGTGTAATCTCACTGACCATCATTAGGGGACGAGATGTTTGTAGTACTATCTCACACTGTCCATCATCCCCGACCTCTAGAATGTCTTGATCTGGCACATTGCAGTCCTTCACCCCCAAAATGTCTGCCTTGGCTCCTAGACCCCAGCTCATATAGGGGTTGGTGGGTAGTGGCTGGCTCTTCTGTACAGCTGGACACTCCAGTTCTAAACTGCAGACCCAGAACAGAGTTCCTGAGTCACCCTCTGGTCGGGCAAATAGCTTCAGCTCATATGTTCCTTGCTCTGGGGGCAGCAAACGCAGACTCATGCCCTGCCGAGTCATTGACAGCAAACCACAGGAGCTGTCAACCTCGCTCTTGCCTACAGCTCCCGTCTTAGTGTCTCGTAGCCTCAGCTCATATGCATAGGTCATCGGTTTGCAAGAGCTCATGAACACTTTAAACTCTCCGTTGTCTATGAGATAAAATCCATTTTCATTATACAATACACTTCTTTTACAATAAACTCTGTTTAAACACAATAATCAAATAAGTCACAATGGATTATGATTGGTGATAAAGCAACATCCTTATCTATCGTAGATTACAATACAGATGAGGCACTTTAAAATTAAGAAAAAGGAAAATAGTAATGTTATGTAAATTGTGTAAAATATACTGTTATTAAAAAAACTTTAGAAGACTAGCTGCTTTGTTTTATCACCTCTATTGAAACTTTGGAAGCACATGAGTGGCTGGGGAGACAAATTACTTTAACATTAATGTTTGCTAGTTATTTCTAAATGTAGGATTGTGGCTGTTGTGGACACTTTTGTCATATTTTGCATTTAAATGAAATGTAGGAGTTACATATTTGCACATTATTCTAAGCATCGTTTTTTAGCAGTAGTAAGAATTCTGCAACATACACATTACCACCTATGACTCCTGGAGAACCCAATAGGCTGGTTTTGTCTTATACTATATTTTGCTTCTGTATTGCGTTACTTTGTTTCTTTGGAACAACCTCTATTCCTGTGTTGCAGTTCCTATATATCAGGGTGTGCAAAACAATTCCAATAATGGTTACTATGAGCCACTTATACATAACTTCATAAACAATTCTATGTTTATTAGTTGCATCCCTTGCTATGTCCAGTGGTTATTCTGTAACTATTTAAAGAAGTATTCTAAACAATAACATGCTAGCACTACTTCCTTTGAGATTCTCTAATATTCAAAGCACACAATAACTTCATGACCAGGGAATTCTTTATTTTTGGCTTCTTTTCCGAGCTCTTGTGCAAAGCAATGGGGAATGAGTTAATGGCTGGAGCCAATTTTTAACCCATTCTACGCTGTACACAGTATCGGTACACATTGCTGTTTTATGACAAAATGGCTGGTGGTTTACCTGTTTTTGTGTTGTATTGTGTAGGCTGTAAAAGGCATAACCCCAGAGTGAAATATGCTGAGGTCTTCAATGGTGTGGATTCAAATTGCTCTAGAGAAATTGGAGTCTCCAAAAGTTGCCAGCCTTTATCATCTGGGAAATGAGATTTTATGAATTCACTAGGTTCAGTCAGGAAGTAAAAATCATCAAACCTGGAAAGTACAATGACAAGAGATTACTTAAAATATATCAGAATTTAAAATGAGTTTTAAGATATTTAGAACATTGTTTTCCAACATGTTTTTGCAGTACTAATAGATCATCAACATACCCTGTAAATTATTACTAACTTGCGATGAGATGAACAACAAGCAGTGAAAAATCTCATACAAAATTGTCACAAAATAATTCATCCTCACATCAGTTATATTATAGAGTTAGCGTATAAAAAATTTAATAGAATCATGATTTTAAACTAAATTGCCTCATGTGGTCTCTGTGTCTGTGTAAGACACAGAGACGATCCTAGGATCGATCCTAAGATAAGATAATTCTTTATTGTTCCCACTATTGAGAAACTTATATTCTCAGCAGCAAAAGTGACAGTAATTATCAGTGACTCCCACCCACTGTACGACACACTGGTCAGACACAGGAGCACACTCAGTTTAAGACTCATTCCACCCAAATGCACCACAGAGTGTTATTCTTACCTGTGGCCATCAAACTATATAAAAAGTCTGTTTAACTCCTCACTCAGTAAAACTTTAATGTGCAAAAACTTAATAATGATAATTAATCATATGTGCAATATTATATTGCATATATATTGCCACACAGTGCAGTAAAATTTTAACAGATTTAACAGATATTATATACTGTACACATGCCACTTTACTTTCACTTACTTTCACTATGCTACTTTACTTTTACTTTATTGCTTTTTTTAGTACTTTTAGTTTAATTTTACTGCACTTATTGTTATTTTTTTAATTTACACTTATGTATATTTAAACATGACTAATGGAGCATCTGTAAAAACTGCAATTCCCCCCCCCCCCCCCCGACGATTAATAAGTATTCTGATTCTGAATTGGGAAAGTTAAAAAGATACATCTATTATACCTATTAAGAGAAGTACTTTAAAAAAAGAAAAAATATAATAGAGATAGAAATCAGTATAGATAAAATAAAATAATCATATAGGAGTAAGCAGAAGATAGCGAGATGTTTTTTGCTCAAATTAGCTTTATTAAAAAGTTTCAACTACTCTGCATCTGGGGCAGTGGCCAGTCTTCTCTACAATGTTTACAGCATTATCATCACTATCTTCTTTTGTGTGGCCATCTTGATTTCAGAAAATCTTGCACACTAAAGTATTTATCCAAAGGTTAATGCAGCTTTAGAATCTGTCTAAATGCTGCAACAGGTCTGTTGTAAGCGCTGTTACATTGTAACATTTGAAAAGCTAGCTTTTAATTCATTAACAGTCATTGAAATTTTGACTAGTTGTCCTTGCACATTTTTTCTCAAATTAAGTAATTTGTGATGAGTGGCAATGAACCTCTATTTCAAAGCTTATCAACAGGTTAGATCCACAGGACTCTGATTTGGCCACTCAAGGTCATTTTATTCATTTTTTATCATTTTTCTCTCTCTTTATGGTTTATGCTTGTAAAGTCTCTGTCCATGTTCAGCTATTATGCAGAGATATTCTTTTAGAATATAAATGTATTGGTTTTTTAATTCTACTCAATGTTCCAGTTAATATGAAAGACAAACATCTTCACTATTTAATGCTGCTGAATTTCACTTAGGGATGCTGTATTTTAGGTGTTGTGTTTTGTTTAGTTTTTAACTCCAGCAGTTATGTTTTCTACTGTCTTGTGTCGTTCTCTTATTTGTAATTCGCTTTGGGTAAAACCATCAGTGTGACCAAGCAGTTTAATCTGTATTTTGTCATTTGTTAAAATATTTTGGTGCTTTAAAAGGTTTTTAATTTCTAAAAGTTTATTTTCTAAAATGGCTTTTTACTTGGCACCATGCCATACTGGTCAGCTCTGTAAATGATGATATTTACTGACCAGATAAATGACTTGTAACTCTTTTAAAGTTTGTTTGTTGCTCCATGAAAAAATACCCCGCTGGGTATTTAAACTGGCTGAAAGATTATTGCCCAGTCTAAGCTATTGTGCTGGCTGTAATGTTGTTTCCTTTTTAAATTAAGCTTTGAACAGGTTCACTTAAGAATTAATGAAATCTTATGTGTGGTTGTTGTAACTTTTAGTTACTGTTAGTTTTAATGGTAATTATGGTTTTATGGTAATTATTGGTAATGGTAATTATTTTATATTTCTCTCATAATGTGTAAATACAAGTGGGATCATGTCTTTTTTTGTTGAGGATGTAATGTGACAACATAGGAATTTAGCATGGGTATGATGATTTTCTATATGTACTAGCTAGAGTGTTCTAATAATCAACAACAAAGACTCTAACCTTTTAACAAATGTTTTAGTTTCCATGTTGACAGTGCCAGCTCCCCAACAGGCATCCACAAGCCCCCACTGTCCTCTGACCCACACCACATTCCACATGTGATCTGAAGGCTTATCTGACAGCTTGTGCCCAGGCCAGTGCCCAATGCCTTTGCTATATCCACTTACCTCCTTACACTGAATGCCAACCTCCCTACAGAGCAAACAGAGAAACAAAACCTAAATCATGTGCATGCACAATTAAATTGCTCTGAAGGTGATACTCTATTTATTGAAGATTAAGTGCTACAGCTTTGTTTTTATGACCGTCACACAACTTCACAAAAATAATCGCTATCTTTATTATTTTAGACACTTTAAGGTAATTACTTTGGATTTCTATGTATTAATATTCACCTGCACATTTCAAGGAAGACACTGGAAAATCCGCTACAAACTCCTCGACCTGTCTTGATGACATCCTCAGGGCTACAAAGCTTTGGAGACTGACCCAGATACCCCTCCAAATCATACTCTAAACAACAAAATAGCATTAAATTATTCCATATGTATATCCACATATCCTTCAAGTCGTTCGAGGACTTGCATTTGTTATTCTGAATCTAAATTGTAATTTATTTATGATATAAACCTTAATGTAATGTAAACCAATTCGTGACAATATTTTGTACATCTGCTATAGACATTTTTTATTTATTTATTTATTCATGTATGTATTTTGAACCTGCTGCAGGATTAGCATGACCACTATATACTGTATATGTACTCTATATAAGCTTTAAGTCAGGTTCTTGGTGTGATACCAAGCTGGATGGCCTGGGTCATTACTATGTTCTTTCTTTAGTGTTTGTGTAGATCTCCTTAGATCTCCTGTAGGAACTTGTTTCTGTTGAAGTCCAAAACACATGTATGTCAGGGGAATAATAGAGAGTAAAGTGGTTTGGGTGTGTGTGTGTGTGTGTGTGTGTGTGTGTGTGTGTGTGTGTGTGTGTGTGTGTGTGTGTGTGTGTGTGCACATCTTTAAGGGAAAGAGATAGAGAAAGAGCTCTCCGCTGCAATTCTCCTGGCAATCTATTCAGGGTGTTAGAATACTCTAACACTAAAAAGAAAGTAAAGCATTTCTAAGCCAGTCTCAGGGCAAAAAAACACATTGAATTATTTAATTTGTTTCAATATTAGAAGGATACATTTACAATGTTATAGAAAAGTAGATATGATGGATGGGGTATTTGAGGGGTTTTTAGATACTTTTGGATTTTTACCTTTCTATTTTTAAAAATAATCCAGAGGAAACCCACGAGGAAAACATGGAAACTCCACCCAGATTGGGTTTCGAACCGGGAATCCCTAGTGCTGAGAGGCAAATGCAGCAACTAATAGTAACCTAGGTCTAAGGACTGTATTTACTGCTCCAGTAGTGTTTTCTGTTCTATCTTAACACAATGTAAAATTTCTTTAAAATGTTGAAAGATAAATATTTAATTTACATTTATGATAATTCTATCATGTCTGACAGAAAGTTATGAGCCTAAGCTAAAGACCCAACCCTTTGTGAATGCTTTGTTACCCTCAAACATTTTACTCTTTTGAGGTTTGGATGGGGCAAAATGCAAACTGTTTATTCCTCCATCCATTATCTTCCACTTTATCCTATATTATCCCTTTATCCACGGGGGGGTTCCCTATGCCCATCCAGGTAAGAGTTTCGGGCACTGGGCAGATGTAACAGGTGCCTAGGGCACCTGTCACCTGTTCTGTGTTTCTTTTGTTGTTTTCAGTTAATTAACCTACGTGGGTCATTAGTTTAAGTTAATTAACTCGTTCTTGGGATTGGTTTGTTTTGTGCACGTGGTCGGGTATCTTTTTGTATTTATTTCCGGTGTTCTTTGTCCTCGTTGCACGTCGTTTTATTTTATGGCACTCGTCGGTTGTACCTCTTTGCTTTGGGTGTCACCACACCTTTAAATAAACTTGTTATTCTGCTACCTGCCTGCCTGGCTCCCTTCAGCGCGTTGAAGCGCGGCGGCTCTGTGCTTCCTATGCGCAGCCGCTTTATCCCGAGGTAGGCGAGGCTGACAGCAGATAGACCCAGGACAAGGCGCCAATCCATCGCTGGACACACACTCACTCACACAGGCACACTCTATATGGGGCAATTTGGAGAATTCAATTGACTTGATCCATGTTTTTGGACTGTGGAAGGAAACCAGAGAACCCGGAGGAAACCCACGCGGACACGGGGAGAACATGGAAACCACATGGGGATTCGAACCGGGAATCCCTAGCGCTGAGAGGCGAACGTGCTAACCACTAAGCCACCGTGCCGCCACTAAACTGTTCATATTATATTTATTTTACACAATTTTGCAACATTTCAGAATAGCACTAAACAGATGAGTCTCAATTGCATTTAACAAAATTTAGTTTTGTTTGTATTATATACTATTACATAATAGTAGCTATGTTTATTTTTGCATATAGTTGTGTTCAAATTATAAGTCATTGTTTCATTTAAATTTTCTGGTCGGATTGGATTTGCCTTTCTGCATTGTTCATGTTTAGTTAAACAAGTAGCCTGTTTCTGACTCAGATATAATTTTTTAATAGGTCACATTTTTATGTAGTCTATAATTTTATATCTAGGGCAAAGTTAACATTAAGTCCCAAACTAAGTTAATTTCTAAATATACGTCTTAGATTGCATTTGCCCACATAGACAATTCACATTAGTCAAAGTTCCACATTAGAAATTTGATGTAAAAAATTTCCTTTACAACGCATCTTGGAAACGGCACATATATGTAATGCTTTTGCACATTGCAATTGTATTACTCGAAAAACAAAATACGCCATATCTGTGAGTACACCATACTGTGTATGTGCTAGTAACTCATGTATGCAATGTGTTTTTTTTGACATGTGTGAATATGTGGGTTTTTTGTGATCCAGCATTACTGCTTGTAAAACAAGAAGTACATGTGCATATGCAAAAAAAGATACATGATTACTGATCTGTTCATTTTCATCCAGGTATGAAATTAACACAGCTTAAAATGTTAAGATACAAACTATAGATTTTTTTTAAAGATTTGTTTTATTAAATTGCAATAAAAAAGTATTATATGTTATTTTAATCAGCAGTTTATTCAGAATACTGTTAATGTAATAACATTTTTATTGGTCTCTTATGTTGCTTTTAAGCCAAAAATGTAAATGTGTTTACACACTTACCAATATTATTGCAGAGCCAAACCCATATGGCCCTAATTTTTTCCAAGTCATCTTTGAAACCCTGCGTGATTGCCTGTGCAATATTTTGAGCTGAGAGCACTCCCTGATCCTTCATCTAAAATACACACAAGAACAGAAAGCTTAATTAAATTATTGCATTGAATTGCATTAAATGTATTTGATAATAATTTAATGTATTGATTAATATAAAGGGCGGCACGGTGGCTTAGTGGTTAGCACGTTCGCCTCTCAGCGCTAGGGATTCCCAGTTCGAATCCCCATCTGGGTGGAGTTTCCATGTTCTCCCCGTGTCTGCGTGGGTTTCCTCCGGGTTCTCCGGTTTCCTCCCACAGTCCAAAAACATGGATCAAGTCAATTGAATTCTCAAAAAAAATTGCCCCATATAGAGTGTGTTTGTGTGAGTGAGTGTGTGCCCAGCGATGGATTGGCGCCCTGTCCTGAGTGTGCCTGCCCAGCGCCTGAGACGTTCTCCCCTGGATGGGCATGGGGAACCCCACCGCAACCCTAATAGAGGATAAAGCGGGAGATAATGAATGAATGAAAGGATTAATATAAAACATTAATAATATTATGAATAATACAATTTCAACAAATCCTTCAAAACAAGTTTAGTAGAATTCAGTGAACAACACGTCAAGTAATCATTCAATGTATGTATTTATTTGACATTTGTAAAGACCAGGTACACACTGGTAATCATTTTATTGTGGACATTTCTTTGCCCATATCACAGCTATTAATTAGGTAATAAACATTAGGTATATGAGTTTGATCTTTTTTCTTTAACTGATTTTTTATTGCAAAGCCTTTTTTCAATCCTTCACTTGTGAAATGTCCTGTAGCTTTGAACAGTCAATTTGAAATCCATCCATCCCTTTTCTTCCGCTTTATCCTCTACAAGGGTCGCAGGGGAGAACGTTTCGGGCACTTTCGGTTTCCAGTTACAGCCAGGACAGGGCACCAATCTATCGCTGGGCACACACTCACTCACACATACACACTCTATATGGGGTAATTTGGAGAACTCAGTTGACCTTGATCCATTTTTTTGGACTGTGGGAGGAAACCAGAGAATCCAGAGGCAACCCATGCGGACATGGGGAGAACATAGAAACTACAGCCAGATTGGAATTCGAACCTATATAGCGCTGAAAGGCGAACGTGCTAACCACTAAGCAACCATGCCACCCAATTTATATATATATATATGCTTTATAATATTTTAATTACACTTAAGTATTTAACAATAAATATTTGTATAATAGTATAATAACTATAAAGTTTTCTGAATAACGTTGGATATTTGTCAGTATACATGTGGATATGTGTTACCTCTCTGCCTCTGCTAATTGCATGTGCGTCCACTTTGAGGAAGACCCCAGTGCTGCTGAACAGCTGTCTTCTTGGCTTCCTCTGAGAGGAGCTTATGGGTAGACAGGCTTTCCTGGGCTGCATGCCAAGGTGGTTGTATAAGAGAGGCTTCACTGGCTCATCACTACTGCTTGTCACAGTGCTTTTTTTGCTCAAACTTACACCCTTTGATGCACTCTCTGAAGAGAGCTGCCGCTTTGTGCTTGGTCGTAGCTCTTCATACTGCACATCCGACCATTTTCCAAACACAGTGTTGTACGAATTTTCAGAACAGGGCTTGTCTTTTGATGATAACATTCTATATTCTTCCTTATAAGTTGTGTTTGCTTCATTAATGATGTTGCTGCTTCCTACTGTATCTGACCAAGAATTGTCATTTACAGAGCAAACACTGTGTGTGTCAAGAAGGTCAGAATGTTTATTGTGAGTGGGAATTGCTTTGTCCTTCAGTGTAAACTCTGTGTCCTTATGTTCCAGATCCACATTTTGGTTTAGATTACACATTTCATCATGGTTTACAGGTAGACTTTGTGATTCCTGTTGAATTCTGTGACACATATTTTCTGATTCTGGTTCATTGGAATCTTTGTGATGCGGCAAGTCAGAAAAAGAAAACTTCTGAATCCTAATATTTGACATTTTGCTAATAGAAACTAAGAAATCTAAAAAAAAACAAGGATACTGTAATTACAAGCATAGTTATTTGTAACATTTGCTTACGATGCAAATAAATAAATAGTTATTTTTTAATAAACAGAAAAAAACATGATTTTGAGGTTCTTACTCTTAAGCAGTTCAATTCTAGGGAAGTGTCTCAGTGAAGATTATTCCCTTGTAAATAAAATAAGCAGGAGTAAGATTTGATGAATGATCTGCATCACACACAAAAAAACGTATCGGTTCACTTCTGTGAGAAGCTGTTTTATATCTAGCCTCTGACCCACAGTATCCACTCCTCAGCAAGGATAACAGACTAAAAATATATTCAGGCTTAATAGAGCAACCAATGAGCTAAAAGGGGGAGGAAAGCTGGAAAGGGTGAGACGGGTGGGAGGTTAAATATAAGAGTGTGAAGAAGTACACACAAACAAAGTATTAAAAGTCAACAGATGCAAAAAGTCAAAAGTCAAAACATGCAATATGCAAAAATGATGTAAACACTATTAACACATTCAGTGGAATCATTGCATTTCCAGTTGTGTTTATTGTTTTAATTAGTTGTTACTTATTTTTGCAATCTAATCACCAAAATGGAGTTTGTACTGTATTTCAATTATGTTACTTAAATAATTGTTCCTTACATTCCTTATGTTGACATAGATATTCCATAATTAAGAACCATTTTGTATCAAAATGCGCTTTTAAAAATGCAATGCATTGATTTCTACAGTCAATGATTTCTAGTAACATTTAAAGTATGGAAAGACAGAGTGCGTACGTGGACAACAACAGAGGTAAATGCCTCACACCTTCCAAACATTTGGACTGATGTAATAAGTCTGGTTTCCACTGTCATCTTGCAGCTTGTACACAGTTATATTTTAATTAACTTTAATATAGTTTACTCCACACTCCATGCATTTGAGCTATGGGATATAAACCATACAGACTTAAGGACAAGAAACATAAACAACTAATCGGGGTCTTTATACTTTAGGTCTAATCCATATAGTTGGCTGCTGTTATTTCTATCCATCCATAATCTTCCGCTTTATCCTCTAGTAGGGTCGCAGGGAAGTTCCCCATGCCCATCCAGGGAAGAACGTTTCGGGCGCTAGGCAGATACATCCAGGACAGGGCGCCAATCTATCGCTGGGCACACACTCACTCACACAGACACACTCTATATGGGGCAATTTGGAGAATTCAATTGACCTTGAATCCATGTTTTTGGACTGTGGAAGGAAACCAGAGAACCCACGCGGACACGTGGAGAACATGGAAACTCCACACAGATGGGGATTCGAACCGGGAATACCTAGCGCTGAGAGGCGAAAGTGCTAACTACTAAGCCACCATGCTGCTCCTATTAGTTCTAAAGTTATTTATTATATTATATGATAATGGATAGGGCGGCACGGTGGCTTAGTGGTTAGCACGTTCGCCTCTCAGCGCTAGGGATTCCCAGTTCGAATCCCCATCTGGGTGGAGTTTCCATGTTCTCTCCGTGTCTGCGTGGGTTTCCTCCGGGTTCTCCGGTTTCCTCCCACAGTCCAAAAACATGGATCAAGTCAATTGAATTCTCAAAATTGCCCTATATAGGGTGTGTCTGTGTGAGTGAGTGTGTGCCCAGCGATGGATTGGCGCCCTGTCCTGGGTCTATCTGCCCAGCGCCCGAGACGCTCTCCCCTGGATGGGCATGGGGAACCCCACCGTGACCCTAATAGTGGATAAAGCGGGAGATAATGAATGAATGAATGATAATGGATTCCATTTTAATCTTTGACAACATAATTTACTGAAGTTTTTTTTTATAATGTCATTCAAATGAGATAATCACACTTTCCTAAAGTTAATAAATACATTAATGATTTCTCAAGGCATATGCTGGTTTATAATGAGAGATGCTGATTAATTAATTATGGGGCATGCTGCATCCTGCCTATCTTATTCTGCTGTAGAGAGTGTTTAGTTTTGTCTGATAGTGACTAAAATTCAAATTGGTCCTTTTCCCACATGTGGGTCATCTTTACATTTCAGCACCATTTTAACAGGGTAACATTTTAGATTATAGCTGCAAAATGGATTTTAGGATTTTAACATTTTATCTGGAGAAAAGCTTATTAAATGCTACTTTTCCATCTCATAAAATTAGGCTTAAATAAATGCTTTGCACTCTGTGACAAACAAAGTAACCAAGGACTTTTAACTTAGGGCATATGATTGAACCATACATGCAGCCTGTTACAGTTGCTCCTGTTTGTCGTTTTGCTTTGCTTTTCAAATCTTTATTTATTTATCCTTTTAATACTTTATTATGTTTGTCCAGGCAATTTTCATCTGGAACTAATAAAGTATTTCTGATTCTGATATTTATGAAATGACAAGAAATTTCCAAAGTTAAAAGCATAGCATAGAGGGAATTTTGACTGGGTAAATTATGTGGCAGCTGCGCTGTTAATCAGATATTAGAATGGGAGGCAGAGCCAAGAAAATGAGGGGTTAATTGATTTACCTGCCATGTGTTTTCATAATTTTTCTGTGTAGGAGCTTAAGAGTGGAGTGGAGAGAGGCTCTAAGAAAAAGAGTAAGAGCCAGAGTTTTTTTATTTTTATTTAGTAAGCACCTATCTCCATTGTCCTCATTTTGGTGTTAAAACCCAACATTAAGGATTTGTGTAGTCATAGACTTTTCATTATTTGAGCACTTTATCCAGTCTATGAACCGTGAGCACTCCTGGTACCATGGAAGGATAATGAAAGATGTTCTATATTAGTTCTATTGGATCATTTCAGGAATATCAGCCCCTCAATGGTGAAGAATGAGTAATCAGCCCTCTGACTTGCAAGCATGAAGAAGGATGGATGAGCCAAAGATACTACCAGCATTCTGTGAGTTTGGCCAACCAACAGAATTCAAACAGCATCTAAAGTCCTTGTGGGTTTTCTCCAGGTTCTTTGGTTTCCTCACACAGTCCAAAAACAGGGATCCAAGATCAATTGGCTGCACCTTGTACTGGGTGCATCTACACAGCGACTGAAAAGTTCTCTCCTGGATGGGCATGTGAAACCCCCCTCCCCCGCTGCCCTAAAACATTAAGTAAGATAATAGATGAGACTTCTCATACTAGACAAATGAATTTTGCAAAAGGTACTGTGGTCTTCAGCTAGCCCTTACCATTGTGTCATTCCAACATTAAAAGTTATATGAATGTATAAGATGTATATGAATCAAGTGAAATTATCTGCCAATATAGTGAGTGAATTTATCTTGTAAAGATTAAGCATATGAATATTAAACTAGCGGCACGGTGGCTTAGTGGTTAGCACGTTCGCCTCTCAGCGCTAGGGGTTCCCGGTTCGAATCCCCATCTGGGTGGAGTTTCCATGTTCTCCCCGTGTCTGCGTGGGTTTCCTCCGGGTTCTCCGGTTTCCTCCCACAGTCCAAAAACATGGATTAAGTCAATTGAATTCTCAAAAATTGCCCCATATAGAGTGCGTCTGTGTGAGTGAGTGTGTGCCCAGCGATGGATTGGCGCCCTGTCCTGAGTCTATCTGCCCAGCGCCCGAGACGCGCCCAGCGCGCCATTCAGGAAATTACACTTGTGGCTGTTTTATTAGTGGTTAGCATGTTCACCTCTCAGCGCTGAGGATTCAGGTTCAAATCCCGATCTAGGTTTAGTTTATGTTCTCCCTGTGTCGGCATAGGTTTTCATCCACTTTCCTCCCATAGTCCAAAATGATTTAAATTGCCCCCATATAGTGTGTGTATGTGTGTGTGTGTGTGTGTGTGCCTGCCTGGGGGTCCTGGGTGTCATCTGCCCAGCGCCTGAAAGGATCTCCCCAATTCTCAACAAAGCTGTCAATGTGGCTCTTAACTTTCATTGCTCCAGGGGTGTTGTATGGTGTCCCTGTGTTCTGACCCCATCCATCGATTTCACATCCTTGCACTTAAATAAAAGCATCTGCTAAATTACCTATTTTTCTTTTTTTAAGGACTGGACATATATTAGTACAACAATGTCAATATCTATCTAGCTGTAAGCATTACAGTTATACGGTTACAGCTATAGGGAGCGGTAGCTCAGTGGTTAGGGCGTTGGGCTATCAATCTGATGGGTGGGGGTTCAAATCCCAGGTCCACTGAAGTTACCAGTGTGGGTCCTTGAGCAAGGCCCTTAACCCTCATTTCTCCAGGGATGTTGTGATTTACCCTGTCCTCACCTTGTAAGTCGCTTTGGATAAAAGCGTCCAATAAATGACCAAATGTAAATGTAGTTAATTTACACACAATTATCAACTATCACAGGGCTGCACGGTGGCTTAGTGGTTAGCACGTTCCCCTCGCAGTGCTTGGAATTCCCGGTTTGAATCCCAATCTGGGTGGAGTTTCCAAGTTCTCCCCATGTTCGCATGGGTTTCCTCCAGGTTCTCCAGTTTTGTCCCACAGTCCAAAAACGTGAATCAAGGTATATTTAATACACTAAATTGCCCCATATGTGTTATGTGTGCCTATCTGATTGAGAGTGTGCCCAGAGATAGATTGGCATATTATCATGAGTGTATCTGCCCAGTGCCTGAAACGTTCACGCCTGGCTGGGTAGAGGTCTTGCAGACCCAAGTAGAGGATTAAGTGGAAGACAATGGATGGATGGATGGATGGATGGATGGATGAAGGGAGGGGTATTGGCTATCAAAGAGTCCTAATCTTCTAAATAAACGGGAATTCTAAATTAAAAATGAAATATTAAGAAAATAAGGACGGCACGGTCCACGTTTGCCTCTCAATGCTAGGGATTCCCGGTTGGAATCCCAATCTGGGTGGAATCCTAATCTCCCCGAGTCTGCAGGGATTTCCTCCAGGTTCTCCGGTTTTCTCCCACAGTCCAAAAACACGGATCAAGGTTAAGTGAATGCTCCAAATTGCCCCATATAGAGTGTGTTTGTGTGTGTGTGTGTGTGTGTGTGTGTGAGTGTGTGCCCAGAGATAGATTGGCGTCCTGCCCTGGGTGTATCTGCGCAGCGCCCGAAATGTTCTCCCCTGGATGGGCACCAATCCCCCCCCCCCCCTCTAGTAGAGGATAAAGCAGAAGATAATGGATGGATGGATTAAGGAAATAACAAAAGTGGCTGATTAAAGCCGCAGCACAGATTAACTTTCTGAACCACTTAAACATAACTAGTAATTAAGCATCTATCTTAAATAATTGCTCTCTGTTCTTCAGCGGGAGGTCTGTTGTGTGTGGTTTGGTCAGTGGTGAGGTGTGTATTCCACGCTGTCAGTCGCACCTGCGGAACAGCCGCGTCCCCTCCGCCCCCCGCGCTCCTGCAGCGCTCCTGACGCTCTGCTTACATCTTTAAACTCAGGGATGCGGTGAGAACTTCATTGCTACATTTTTATATTCACAGCCTCTAAACAGACGATGAAAAGTGATACCGAGGCTAAAGACTTGAGGGGAGTCATTATTAACCACTTCGTTCAAGGTAAGAATCCGGTTCATCCAACTAAATAGGAAAAGAAAATGCAGTTAAGTAGTTTTAACAACACACAGTAGCTAAGATTACATTGCACTGAAGCTTAACGTAACAAGCAAAATATTTAAAATATATATATTTTTAAAAACCACCCCTATATTGTGTTGAATTACTTTATCCTAAATTAATTCTGCTTGTGAAGTATAAAATTTAGTAGAAAATGGGTAATTTATCCATACAAAACAAAATGAATTAATTACCACTAATTAGTTAATTAATTGGTCATTTTTGATCATTAATTGATTCATGTGTTGTCATCGACGATGAACAATTGTGCAAATTTTCAGCTTAATCAGATAACGGGAAGTGGGTGAAATAGCATTTGCAAACATTTAACGAGACACACAGATGAAGCTAATATAGGGGTGAAGTTCTATCTCTATACACACACACACATATATATATATATATATATGTGTGTGTGTGTGTGTGTGTGTGTGTGTGTGTGTGTGTGTGTGTGTGTGTGTGTGTAGCACCATAATTCCGTCTGATTCGACTGCAAAACGTACAGTTTATTTAATATGTTTTATGTATATTTGAGCACTGTTGAGGTTAATTTGCGACATTTAGGTGTTTAATAGATATAGCATGCATTTGTTCGACATTTGAAGACAAGTTTTTTTCTTTTAGAAAATTATGAGTTTTCAGAATGAATCGGTATCAGTCAGTTAAAATTTATTTAATATGAACACTGTACTGCATCTCCACGTTGTTCTGTTTTCTCTGTATTGCATCTGCCACTGAGCTTCAGCTCACTGTACTGTATCTTCACACTGTACAGAATCTTCTTACTAAACTTCATGTCCACACTGTACAACGGTGCCTACAAATTTGTGAACCCTTTGGAATGTTAATACATTCGAACTAATAGGTGGGAAAAAACCCAAATCAACTACAGTAAAGCATTGTAATGTCTTTTTACAACATTTTTATTGGATTAAGGGTGGTTTAGTGGTTAGCACGTTCGCCTCTCAGCGCTAGGGATTCCCGGTTCGAATCCCCATCTGGGTGGAGTTTCCATGTTCTCCCCGTGTCTGCGTGGGTTTCCTCCGGGTTCTCCGGTTTCCTCCCACAGTCCAAAAACATGGATCAAGTCAATTGAATTCTCAAAATTGCCCCATATAGAGTGTGTTTATGTGAGTGAGTGTGTGCCCAGCGATGGATTGTCCCCCTGTCCTGGGTCTTTCTGCCCAGCGCCCGAGACGTTCTCCCCTGGATGGGCATGGGGAACCCCACCGCGACCCTAATAGAGGATAAAGCGGGAGATAATGAATGAATGAATGAATTTATTGGATTATGTGCGCGACCTCGTCCTGATTGTTCCCAAATCATCTCTGTCAAGGTCTTCTCTTGTGATGCACTACCTCAAACATATCATACAAACAGGGTATACACTTACACCTGATTGTCCTCTCATTGAAACCAGCTGACTGATTTAATCTTTAAACTATATGATAATCTTAATTGTTCATGTACTTTTTCCACTTCCACTCAGATATGTAGAATTGGCTTCTTTTATTTAATAAATAAATGACCAATGCTAATATTTTCATCTCATATGTTAAAGTTACTTTTATTTTTTTCATATTAAGGACTCTTTTAAAAAATCTGGAATTTTATTTTAAATATATGAAAAATAGGCGGCACGGTGGCTTAGTGGTTAGCACGTTCGCCTCTCAGCGCTAGGGATTCCCGGTTCGAATCCCCATCTGGGTGGAGTTTCCATGTTCTCCCCGTGTCCGCATGGGTTTCCTCCGGGTTCTCCGGTTTCCTCCCACAGTCCAAAAACATGGATCAAGTTAATTGAGTTCTCTAAAAATTGCCCCATATAGAGTGTGTTTGAGTGAGTGAGTGAGTGTGTGCCCAGCGATGGATTGGCGCCCTGTCCTGGGTCTATCTGCCCAGCGCCCGAGACGTTCTCCCCTGGATGGGCATGGGGAACCCCACCGCGACCCTAATAGAGGAAAAGCGGGTGATAATGAATGAATATATGAAAAATAGTGAAAATTCTAAAGGATTCACAAACTCTGACGTGCCACTCTATTTATATTCAAATTTCATCTGTAAAGTAGTTGAAGCACTGTAAGTGCAGAAATGGCACTTTTCTTAACTCAATTCTTATACAGTATATATGTATCAATAGGAACTTTTAAATTACAAATAAATAGCTATTTATTAACATCTACTAATTTTCAAAATAATTGTACAAGCTCAATTATTTTTTAAACAAAAAAAATTATTGTAGAGTGGCTATCTTTGTGCTGCTGCATCGTTTTGTTATGGTTATTATATAACCAAACCAGCATGTGATTCACAAGTGAAATTTTGAAATTTTTGAGGTTCTAAGCCCTTTAAGACTTTTGCAAACACTGCAGAACAAGAAGGATTGAGTCAAAATTAATGATGTTAACACCCTCCTTAATTTTTTGATTATGAAAAAGTTAAATGTACTCCCTTGACCTACCATCTGAGCCAGAAATATATAGAAAGTTCCCATCATGTTGTAGATCATTTGTCATTTAAAAAATGTTTTGAGTTGTCATAGACTAAAGTTGACCAGCACAAAATTTTATACAGTACCAGTTTGGACACACCCCATTGTTGCTTTAGTGTCTTTTTTCTCCACTTACCATAAAGCTGGACTTTGTACTTTTACAATCACAGAAGGTAGTAAATCTGTTTTGTTTTTTTTGTTAGTCCTCTGTTGGTTCTCTGCACTCTGTTGGTCAGGACCATCATAGAACAGGTATAATTTGGGTTGTGTATTGTTCATTGTCAGTTCTGCAGTGATGCCGATGTGGTAAGGGGATTTTAGTGTAGCAGTGCTGCTGTAGTTTCATTTAAACACATCAGTGTCACTGCTGGGATAGGAACAATGCACCAACCAAATAGTACCTACTATGTGCCTCATCTCTTCCTTATACATCATGTCCACTCTGAATATTATCTTTTCATTGTGTTTTATATACACCTCGTTCTTTTCTCTCGCCACTTTATTTTCATATTATACTTTAAATACGCTTTTTGACTCACAGGACTTATACTGTTTTAGCGAAAAATTGTATAATATCATATTTAATTTTTAATTCTTTCATTTAGCCAAATACACTGATTAAAATAATCAGAACAGAACAGACACCAGAGATAGTGCCATTAAGTATTTATTGGGATTAAGATATAAGATTAGTGTAGTTGTTAAAGTTATTATTAATTCTAAGTCATGCTATGTGTTATGCATTAGCAAAAACACAGACTCACCCTTGCACACAATGACACACTTATTTTGAAAGACATGTTACTTGGAGGTAAGCATCCAGGAAGGAAGGTCCACCCTGTGTTGTTCAGGAACAGACTGTTGGCTTTTCCTGTGGTCAACTTTTGTGATGTGTGTGTGTGTGAGTGTAAGTATGTGTGTATATGTGTGTGTGTGTGTGTGTGTGTGTGTGTATGTGTATGTGTATGTGTGTATGTGTGTGTGTGAGTGTGAGTATGTGTGTATATGTGTGTGTGTGTGTATGTGTGTGTGTATGTGTATGTGTATGTGTATGTGTGTGCGTGTGTGCGTGTGTGCATGTGTGCGTGTGTGTGGGTGGGTGTGTATTTCAAGGTGATTTAACATATATTTGAACAAATACACAGAAGGTCCACCCTGTGTTGTTCAGGCTTTTCCTGTGGTCAACTTTTGTGATGTGTGTGTGTGAGTGTGAGTATGTGTGTATATGTGTGTGTGTATGTATGTGTGTGTGTGTGTGTGTGTGTATATGTGTATGTGTATGTGTGTGTATGTGTGTATGTGTGTGTGAGTGTGAGTATGTGTGTATATATGTGTGTGTATGTGTGTATGTGTGTGTGTGTGTATGTGTATGTGTATGTATGTGTATGTATGTGTATGTGTGTATGTGTGTGTGTGAGTGTGAGTATGTGTGTATATTTGTGTGTGGGTGTGTGTATGTGTGTGTGTGTGTGTGTGTGTGTGTATGTATGTGCATGTGTATGTGTGTATGTGTGTATGTGTGTATGTGAGTGTGAGTATGTGTGTATGTGTGTGTGTGTATGTGTGTGTGTGTGTGTGTGTATGTGTGTGTATGTGTATGTGTATGTGTATGTGTATGTGTATGTGTATGTGTGTATGTCTGTGCGTGTGTGTGTGCGTGTGTGTGTGGGGGGGTGTGGGTGGGTGTGTATTTCAAGGTGATTAAACATATATTTGAACAAATACACAGTTTTCATATCAGTTATCTATAAATACGACCAGTGAATAAAATATTATTTCATTTGAGGTATTTATTGAATAATTAAGCTAGTAATTATATTAATTACTAACTATCACTAGTAGGCAGACAAGTCAGAGCACCGACAATCAATACCACAGCTTATTACTAGAGGATTTGTTTAAATAATGGAACCCTTAACTTAAAGTAGAAATTATCTAACAATAGACTTTTCTTTGAGATTGCTGGCCTTGTTGAAAATGTATAACACTAGAGGGCAGTGTGTCACACTCAACCTATAGAGGTACGTCTCTGAGATACAAAAAATAATAATAAGTACACCCTCTGTGAAATTCTATGCTTTTAGGTGTAAAGACGTTGTGATGAATAACATCTGTCTTTGCAACATTTAAAAATGAGATAAATACAACCTCATATGGAGAAACAAACTATTGAACTATTTAACCAGAATGAACCAAAAATTGCAAAGCCATCTTTAAAACAACAACTTACATTTATATACATATTATCCACTAGCCAAATACTAGCTCTGTGATGATACTGTGAGAATACTGAGAATTAGATAGTATAAAGGTGGACTTACAAGGTATGCTAAGAAACAGAATAAATACAATCTGTACCTGGAGAATTAGTGTGTCTATGATAAAGTGGAGGTGATAACATTGAAAGTGAGTGTAGGAACTAGATGAGGTACCTATTAAAGTGGTCTGCAAATGTATATACACATACTACTACATTAGAGACACTAAAAAAAAAGATGGTGAATTTGGCCTTCAGAACTGCATCAATTCCTTATGGCATATCATCCATTAGGTGTTAAAATCCTTCTGCAGGAATACAGGCCCATTCCTGCAGATGCTAAATTAAATGGAGGTACTGACATGCTCTGAACAGAGCGTTCTTAACCCAGAGATGCCCTATTATGATTAAGGTCTAGGGACCGTGAAGACGAGGGAGCCAAAGAAAATGTGCTGTCATGTTCCCGGAGCCAACCCGTTACTATAAAACCCTTGTGGCATGGTGCATTGTTCTGCCATGGATTCTTACCTTTCTGTTTAGCGTAGACAGCAGTGGCACCTAATGTTGTTTCTCTAATCCCAATCACAATATGGCTGGGTGTGGTAGCTCAGTGGTTAGGGTGTTGAGCTATCTACGTGAAGGTTGTGGGTTCAAATCCCAGGTTCACTAAAGTTACCAATATGGGTCCTTGAGCAAGGCCCTTAACCCTTATTGCTCCAGGGCTGCTGTATGGCCAATCCTGTGTTCACTTGTAAAATGTTTTGGATAAATGCATCTGCTAAATTACCAAATGTAAATATAATGCAAATGTAACATGTCCATCTTACCTGCTCCAAAAAAAATCCACCCAGTTCTGTCACACCCACACTTATCATTTCAGCTGTGCACCACCTCCAAATAACCCTAAATCAGTGTATAAGAAAAATGACAACTAACCATTGTCTCTAAACTAAAGTTATTCCTTTGTTTTCAATGGTGACAAAAAGCAAAAACTGTACAATAAACATAAACCATTTACCATGTCATTGAGTCTCTTTTCCTCCTGCTTGACTTTGAACCAGCCATTGATGCATCAAAAAACAGGTTTTTAGGTTTGCCAAGGCCTGGCATGTACCCCTTTTGGCACTTAACACTGTCAGGTTTGCCATGGTTCAATTGGGGCAGAATTATTATATTCTGTGATGGCATTCTGAACCTAAACCTCTACATCATCAAGATTGCCTATGTATGGTGCCAATCACCTCCAGTAGAATTTCATGAGACAAACACACACTTACACACAAATTGGATTGTCTGGTATTACATCAGGCTTTTTGGTGAAATAATATATATATATATATATATTTTTAATAACAAAAAAAAAAAAAAACTTAAATTAAAATTTTTTTTTTTACAGTTTGATGAGTGTCATTGTTGGGAAACTGAACCAATTTAAGGTGGTCAGATTAGGGAAGAGAGTTACAAATCTGTGTCTTGGCAACGTTTAAATAAAGATGAGCCCAGGCTTTGTCTTTTCTAGTGGGACAAGAGTTTTGGTAGAACAGTCAACAAAACAAGTGATTAAAATTCTTTTCAACCACGGACATTTACAGCTGATTGCAGTACACAGCTTCTCCATCATTAGCTTTGCATTGCATACTGGCATCAATAGGAATGTGAACTGTGGTAACAGCAATAAACAAGACCTTTCTTGGTAAATAAAAATGGTCTGCACTTAACCATCAAATACTCCAGATGGGTAGAGCAATGACTTTCAGTTACAGTAAAGTTTCAGCACAATGATTTGTTAACATAGATGCACAGACCCCTCTTTTTCTCCTCTCTAACTGGTGTTTTCTGCCACTCTGTTCACTCTGCACATGCTGCATCAGTCCAGCTCCACTGCACTGATGAATGTTACAATTTAGCCACTTATCCACACACCATGATCCATCTTTGTGTTGTAGTCCAGAATTGCAGCTCATCTATTCTATTTATGTTTGCAGGTTTAGCCCATAGTCTTTTACGCTTCACCCACTCTTGTGTACATTACTTTGGCTTGCACAGGCTTTGCTCAGCTAAATAAGTGGGTTTAGCAGTCCGCATGTTTTAAAGATTTCCCATGCGGGTTACTGGTCATTAAATGTACTATTTATGTAGTTGATCAATCAGTGTTAGCTGGTTATATGTGATACTGGCCTAGAAATGTTGAAAGCAAAAACTGAAAAACAGACAATAGACTATTAATTGTTAAGTCATGCTGAGTGTCTAGTTGAGCATTAATTGGTCATAGTTTTCAGCTAGTAAGGAATATCTTATAGCTTCTGGCCAGTCAGATTTTATTTTTAGTATTTAGTATTTTTCTGTATTTTCTGCCTGAATGGTATTTTCTTGGTTATTATTAATAAATATATTTATGTTTTTATGCCTGGCCATTCTCTTAGTGACCATTGATATTTTAGATTTTTATATGGGCTCATTAGCTGATCATTTAAGACATAGTGGGTGGCAGAAGAATAGTGAATATATACTGTATAGTGTAAAAAATATATAGTAGGTGATATAGAATATGAGTGGAAATAGGTAACAGAGGAGGAAGTATATCTTATGATGTCTTATGATTTTAATTACTGTCTGGTGGCAATAGCAGATTAGTTGCTGATAAGTTTTGGCTTGGTTCATTTAGTAATTTATCATTAAGAAAGCATCATTAACTTTTCCCTTATAGTAACGGTTACAAACACCTGTTAAAAACCCACTTACACACAAGGAGTTCACTCCAAACAGGAATCGAACCCAGGACCTTCTTGCTGTAAGGCGGAAGTATTAACCACTGTGCCACTGTTTCTACAAATTAATACAAATATACTGTATGAAAAAGAATCATTGGGCCACAATGTTTTGTTCTGTCCTATTTCAAAAGGTGTTTTGAAATGTTTTGTTCTGTCCTATTTCAAAAGGTGTTTTGAAATGTTTTGTTCTGTCCTATTTCAAAAGGTGTATCAACTTCACTACATTGCAAAAATTATTCGCTCACCTGCCTTGCCTCACATATGAGCTTTATTCATTCATTCATTATCTTCTGCTTTATCCTATATTATGGTCGCGGTGGGGTTCCCCATGCCCATCCAGGAGAGAACGTTTCGGGCGCTGGGCAGATACACCCAGGACAGGGCGCCAATCTATCGCTGGGCACACACTCACACACACACACAGACACACTCTATATGGGGCAATTTGGAGAACTCAATTGACTTGATACATGTTTTTGGACTGTGGGAGGAAACCAGAGAACCCGGAGGAAACCCATGCAGACACGGGGAGAACATGGAAACTCCACCCAGATGGGGATTTGAACCGGGAATCCCTAGTGCTGAGAGGCGAACGTGCTAACCACTAAGCCACCGTGCTGCCCATATGAGCTTTAGTGACATCCTATTTCTAATTCATAGGGTTCAGTATGACGTCGGTCCACTCTTTGCAGCTAGAAAAACTTCAGCTCTTCTGGGAAGGCTGTCCACAAGATTTAGGAGTGTGTTTATGGTAATTTTTGACCATACCTCCAGAAGCGCATTTGTGAGGTCAGACTGATGTTGGACGAAAGTCGCTACTCTAATTCATCCCAAAGATGTTCTACTGGGTTAAGGTCAGGACTCAAGTCAAGTTCATCCACATCAGACTCTGTTATCCATGTCTTTATGGACCTTGTTTTGTGCACTGGTGCACAGTCATGTTGGAAGAGGAAGAGTCCAGCTTCAAACTGGAAAAACCGTCGTGAGCATGGAATTGGAATTGAAATCTTGGTATGCTGAAGCATTCAGAGTTACTTTCACTGGAACTAAGGGGCCAAACCCAGCTCATGAAAAAACAACCCCACACCAAACTTTACACTTGACACAATGCAGTCAGACAAGTACCATTCTCCTGGCAATCACCAAACCCTGACTCGTTCATCAGATGCTTTACTCCAGTGCATCTGATGTTTTTCATTGCACTGATGTATGGCTTGGATGCAGCTGCTCGATCATGGAAACCCATTCCATAAAGCTCTCTGCACACTGTTTTTAAACTTATCTAAAATCCACATGAAGTTTGGAGTTCTGTAATGATTGACTTTAGAATGTTGGCGACCTCACTATGCACTATGCGCTTCAGCATTCATTGACCCCACGCCATCAGTTTATGTGACCTACCACTTTGTGTCTGAGATGCCGTCATTCCCAAACACTTATAAATTTATAATTTCTTATAATACATCTGACAGTTGACTGTGTAATATTTGGGAGTGTGGAAATTTCATGACTGGACTTGCACAGGTGGCATCCTATTGCATTTCAATGCTGGAATTGACTGCACTCCTGAAAGTGACCTATTCATTCACAAATACTTGTAAAAACAGTCTGCATGCATTTGTGCTTGATTTTATACCCCTGTGGCCATGAAAGTGATTGGAACACCTGATTCTGATCATTTGGATGGGTGAGCAAATACTTTTGGAATTATAGTGTATTTTGTAATTATATGCTTGTAGAAAATCTTTGGGTAAGACAATTTCTGGTTCAGCATGAGTAAAAAGCAGGGTCCATTAAGCCATGGTCGTGTGACTCTGAATTCAACCCCATTATTTTTAACGGGTTGGGAAATGGGTACTGACTGTTGTCTGCGCTTATGTGCCAAACGGCAGTTTAGAGTACCCAGCCTTCTTGGAGTCTGTGGGGGGTACTAGAAAGTGCTCCACTTGGAGATTCTGTAGTCCTACTGGGGGAGTTCAACGCTCACGTGGGCAATGACAATGAGACCTGGAGAGGTGTTCAGTTGTGTGGCCATGTGTCTTGGACACTCGGGTGAAGAGAGGAGCTGAGCTGTCAAATGATCACCACCTGGTGGTGAGTTGGATCAGATGGTGGGGGAAGATGCCGGTCAGACCAGGCAGACCTAAACGTATAGTGAGGGTTTGCTGAGAACGTCTGGCAGAAGAACCCGTCAGATGGATGTTCAACTCTCACCTCCATCAGAGCTTCAACCACATTCCGGGTGAGGTGGGGGACATTGAGCCTGAATGAGTGAGAGTGACAGACGGATCAGCGCGGGGTCAGCAGTGATGCGGACCCTATTCTGGTCTGTTGTGGTAAAGAAGGAGCTGAGCCACAAGACAAGGCTCTCGATTTACCAGTCAATCTATGTTTCAACCCTCACCTATGGTCATGAGCTTTGGGTAATGACCGAAAGAGCAAGATCGCGAATACAAGCGACCGAAATGGGTTTTCTCCGCAGGGTGGCTGGGCTCTCCCTTAGAGATAGGGTGAGAAGCTCGGTCATCCGGGAGAGACTCGGAGTGGAGTTGCTACTCCTCCGCATCGAAAGGAGCCAGTTGAGTTGGTTCGGGCATCTGGTAAGGATGCCTCCTGAGCGCCTTTCTAGGGAGGTGTTCCAGGCAAGTCCAGCTGGAAGGAGACCCCGGGGAAGACCCAGGACACACTGGAGGGATTATATCTCTCAGCTGGTCTGGGAACGCCTCGGGGTTCCCCCAGTCGAGCTGGTGGAGGTGGCTGGGGTGAGGGAGGTCTGGGTCTCCCTACTTCGGTTGCTGCCCCCGCGACCCGAACCCCAGAATGATCTGTTTTCATGTTTGGTTCTGCTGCCAATTCAGTACATGCTCATTCAGCCATTAACCTGCTGCCAAAGATCTTAACTTGAAGAGCGGTGTGTCATGAACTTTACCTTCAGTGTATTTTAAGGTGTCGGCATCAACTAAATAATTCTTGTAGCCTTTCAGCATCACAGAAGTGACTCTACTTCGAAAAAAAATATTTACACAAAAAAGTCTGCAATAACTTTAAAAGTTATTGCTTTTTCTGTGCAATAAATAATGCAGATCACCATTTATGATGTTCTCGTAGATTTCCTTTGCTTGCATGCATGCATGCAAAATACCTATGAGCTTCCTTGTATTAACTTTGCATGCACTTTTTCATACCTTGCACATGCTCACTGCATTTTCACTTTGTTTATGTTTTCAGTAAATTTATAAACACAAGATTTATGGTCTGTGAGGCAATCTTAAGGTTTCAGTTGTATGGGTTAGTGTTAATGTTTATTAATTCATTTTAGATTAAAACATCTGCAAATGACATTTAAATTATATATTTCTTAATGTTCAATTGGATGCTTTAACTGGTTCCTTATATTTTAAAAACGTTTTAAAACTTTGATTAAAAAAATCATTTTAATTATTCCCCCCAATAACTTATAAATATATTCTGAAAAAAATGGAAACCGGAGAACCCGGAGGAAACATTCTCGGACACAGAGAGAACATGGAAACTCCACCCAGATTGGGAATCGAACTGGGAATCCCTAGCCCTGAGAGGCAAATGTGCTAACCACTAAGCCGCCGTGTTGCCCCTGCTAAAGACCACTTCATATATTAACATGCTTTCTATACAGAATGAGTAACTTATTTACGTATGTACTTTATAGAATTGTATTGATTTCATATATTTATTCACTTGTTTGTTTATTAACTTATATACTTTAACAAATAAATAAAACTCAGCATATGTGTCCACATTTTTGCATGTAAAAAAACGGTACCAGTAAAAAACAAATTGGAGACACCATTTTCTTGCTTCATTGTCTATTTTCTCCACTTTCCATAGAGATGGACATTTGTTAGTGTACTGTTGGTTCTCTGTTCTCTATTGGTCTGGATCGTGACAGAACAGGTCTAATTTGGGTGGTGTATTGTGTATTGTCAGTTCTGAAGTGAAACTGATGTGGTGAGGGGGTGTTAATGCAGAGGTGCTGTTGGAGTTTCATTTAAACACCTCACTGACATTGCTGGGATAGGAATAATGCACAACTAAATAGTACCTAGTCTGTGGTGCTACTAGTGGGGTCCTGACCATTAGAAAACAGAGTAAAGTGGTCTAACAAAGTATGTACAGTCATGGCCAAAAGTTTTGAGAATGATACAAATATACATTTTTACAAAGTCTGCTGCTTCAGTTTTTATAATGGCAATTTGCATATACCCCAGAATGTTATAAAGAGTGATCAGCTTAACAGCAATTAATTGCAAAGTCAATATTTTCTTAGAAAATGAACTTTATCCCCCAAAACACATTTCAACTTCATTGCAGCCCTGCCTTAAAAGGACCAGCTAACATCGTTTCAGTGATTGCTCCATTAACACAGGTGTGGGTGTTGATGAGGACATGGCTGGAGATCAATCTGTCATGATTAAGTAAGAATGACACCACTGGACACTTTAAAATGAGGCTTGTGCTTGGCATCGTTGTTTCTCTTCTGTTAACCATGGTTATCTCTAAAGAAACACATGCAGTCATCATTGAATGCACAAAAATGGCCTAACAGGGAAGAGTATCGCAGCTAGAAAGATTGCACCTCAGTCAACAATCTATCGCATCATCAATAACTTCAAGAAGAGAGGTTCCATTGTTGCCAAAAAGGCTCCAGGGTGCCCAAGAAAGACCAGCAAGCGCCAGGACCATCTCTTAAACGTATTTCAGCTGCGGGATCGGGCTACCAGCAGTGCAGAGCTTGCTCAGGAATGGCAGCAGGCAGGTGTGAGTGCATCTTCACGCACTGTGAGGCGGAGGTCTTGGAGCAAGGCCTGGTCTCAAGGAAGGGCAGAAAAGAAGACACTTCTCTCCAGAAAAAACATCAGGGATAGACTGATATTCTGCAAAAAGTACAGGGAGTGGACTGCTGAGGACTGGGGTCATTTTCTCTGATGAATCCCCTTTCCGATTGTTTGGGACATCTGGAAAACAGCTTATTCGGGGACGACGAGGTGAGCGCTACCACCAGTCTTGTCTCATGCCAACTGTAAAGCATCCTGAAACCATTCATGTGTGGGGTTGCTTCTCAGCAAAGGGAATCAGCTCTCTCACAGTCTTGCCTAAAAACACAGCCATGAATAAAGAATGGTACCAGAATGTCCTCCGAGAGCATCTTCTCTCAACCATCCAAGAGCAGTTTGGTGATCAACAATGCCTTTTCCAGCATTATGGAGCACCTTGCCATAAAGCAAAGGTGATAACTACATGGCTCAGGGAACAAAAGATAGAGATTTTTGGTCCATCACCTGGAAACTCCCCAGATCTTGATCCCATTGAGAACTTGTGGTCAATCATTAAGAGACAGGTGGACAAACAAAAACCTACACATTCAATGCACAAGCATTGATTGTGCAAGAATGGACTGCTATCAGTCAGCATTTGGTCCAGAAGTTGATTGAGAGCATGCCAGGGAGAACTGTAGAGGTCCTGAAGAAGAAGGGTCAACTGCAAATATTGACTTGCTGCATTAATTCATTCTAACTGTCAATAAAAGCTTTTGTTACTCATAATATGATTGCAATTATATTTCTGTATGTGATAAAAACATCTGACAAACACACATAAAAACCAGAGGGCAGCAGATAATGTGAAAATATAATATTTGTGTCATTCTCAAAACTTTTGGCCATGACTGTACTCTAGTCCACAAACAGATGGACTACATTCTGTAATTATAGAACTATATAGTCCATCTATAGAACTGATGAATGCATCTTTGTGTATCTCTGTAGTATTATAAATTGACAAACCAATGGACTACAGTTGGTAATGGTATAACTGCAAAGTCCATCTTTACAGAACATGGAACTGATTAAATGGACAATAAAAGGAGCAGTTTGACTGGAACTACATGGAGTAGAAATATAGAAACGTTCAAGCAAAATTAATTAACTACTCAGTAAAAAAATATTGGGCTGCAGCTTGTTGCCTACTTTTTAAATGTTTTAACTGGAGGACTGTCAAAATCTGCTGTTTCATTCCAGTGGAATTGTGATATTTAATTGTACTTGGCAATGCTTGCTGAAACTGAGACTAATTGGCAGTTGTGGGTGGACAGAAAGGCTACTGTGTATATATCTGCAGAGTTGACTGGATGGTGCAATGTAGGTGTCATAATTTTTTTAATGTCCATATGCCCTTAGCAAAGCGAATAACTGTTTAGGATCCAGTTTTTTATATACTTACATAAACTAAAATATATAATATACAAATATATAAACACAAAAAGAAAACAACTAACTTACCATTAATCTGTTAGTCAAATCTGTTGATATACTTCACTAAACAACAAAGTTTAGGGGACAGTGGCATGAAATAAGCTCCTTTACATTTGTTTTGTTTATTTTTTAGAAAGAAAGCTACCAAGATAATTGGATACTATTTTATATATTAAAGATTGTATTAAGTCTCAGTAACAGTTTTTAAAGTTGATATTTATCATTGTATCAAAGGCAAATTGTAATTAAAGCAAGTACTGTATATACTGAAAGTTAGGGCTATGCAGATTATTACTATTGTGATGACCAGTAATTGTCATACTGATAAATGTGAATATTTAATTATTCGCCGTCACCGCTTGTTAGATGTGTCGTTCTTCCCCGGATGAGAGCGGCTACGCGGAGCAATTGCGTATGACCGCTCGCGCCTAGTGAGCGCTTCCCGGGCACCGACTACGCGGGGAATAATGCGTACGTCGGTCCACGGAGTGAAACGCTCCTACAAATTACGACCTGCGCGGAAGTAGTACGCAGCGCCGCACCGTGGTTGAGCGCGGAAGGAGAGTCCAGAAAAACACCGGGGTAAAAACCAAACCGAATTTATTAAAAACTGGTGACGGAACACCAACAGAAAGGGGGGAACAAAACGAACAAACTAACATCGGGGTATTACCGCAAAACAAAGATGTGCACCGAAAAGATGGAAAACGGAAATTAAATAACAAACCAACTAATCACGTGCACAGAAACAAACCAATCACCCAGCTGAGATAATGAAGAACCCAAACGTGGGATAGGTGCCCTAGGCACCTGTAACACTGCTGTAGTCTTGTATGGTAAATAAGAGTGCAACAATGCAAACATACACACACATTACACATATTACAATGAATCTTACTTTACACAATGCAATTTGAAAATTGAAGTGCAGCTTATTTGACCAACTGTGTCTAAATAATTATAGCTAATGCACCATGGGAACTGTTGGATAAGGGGAGAGGCATTCAATAAGAGACAGATATTGTTTCTATTTAAGAGGATGGAGGTGCAGTGGCCTTGTTGAGGCACCAGCTGCAGTCTCATTGGGAACAGTTAGGTCTGATTGCAGGGTAAATGTGACCTTCCAGGTGATAATATTGATCCACCTTCACCGAGAATTTATTTACTGTATCAGAATAATATGCAACTGACATTTTCGACTGGTTGTGTTTAAGATTGATGTATGTGATTCCACACGTTGGATGAGTTACTGCCCAAAATAATAAAATGTATATATGTTCAAATATATCAAATATATATATTTTTTATTATAATGTAGAATATCCATTTTATTTACAAATGATTATAAAATTTTAACTATTGAATCTATAATGACACAATTAAAGCAATTTGTTTATAAAATCAGGAACAAACGGCTTTCTTTAAATAGTGTCTGCCTCTTACTTTCACTGAAATGAAACCCAAACTATTGTTTTCAAATGGACTGGGATTATATTTAGACCGTATATGGACAAATGTCACACCTCTTAATCATCGAACGCAGGTGATTAAGCATTGTGGCATTTATTATAAGGAATAAGAAGAATGAGAAGAAGGAACATAATAATAGACAAAGCAGGGTCAACAATAAAAACCTGCACAGATACTTTGCACTGGATTTGTACATCACTAACTAAACAAAAGTTAGTTGAGCAAGCTATCTAATAAAATATACATAGGTTAAATAGCAACAATAATGAATGTAGTGCTACATCCCATCTATTCATTCATTCATTATCTCCCGCTTTATCCTCTATTAGGGTCGCGGTGGGGTTCCCCATGCCCATCCAGGGGAGAACGTCTCCGGCGCTGGGCATATAGACCCAGGACAGGGCGCCAATCCATCGCTGGGCACACACTCACACACACATTCTATATGGGGCAATTTTTGAGAATCCAATTGACTTGATTCATGTTTTTGGACTGTGGGAGGAAACCGGAGAACCCGGAGGAAACCCACGCAGACACGGGGAGAACATGGAAACTCCACCCAGATGGGGATTCGAACCGGGAATCCCTAGCGCTGAGAGGCGAACGTGCTAACCACTAAGCCACCGTGCCGCCCTACATCCCATCTAATTAAATGGATTCAAATCCAGACACTGCATTTATTATTCTGTTTGTGGTCTGTTTTGTAATAAATTTGCATCTAGTGTTTTAACAACAAATTAACAGTTTTGATTTGATGAACTGTTTATACCTTAATATAAAACTCAGGTAAACCCCATAACACTGACCTTCAAAATGTGACCACTACTCTAATATGCCTTAAAAGCCTCACCCTGCATCCCGGCTTCACACACACACACACACACACACACACACACACACACACACACGCACACATCAATATGAAATATTGTTTAAAGCAGTGACTTATGACTTATGACTGCAGACATCAGGTAACTAGAACTACGGGCAGGCTTTAGGACCCAGAGTCAACCAATGTGAAGCGGCAGCACGAGGCTGACTCACTGAATCTGTCAGAGAGGGTGCACGAGAGAGAGGGAGAGAGAGAGAGAGAGAGAAAGAGAGTGAGAGAGGGTTGGAGAGTGGTTGAAGGGGAGAAAGGAGGAAAGAGGAGGAGAGCAGAGCATAGGTGATCTTCCCCACATTTGGCTCTGGACTATGTGAAAATGATGGGTTGAGGAATCAAAAATGGAACCAAACAAAGTTCTTCATTTTGTGCCATCAGGTAAGAACTCCTACACATAAACACAACACCCATTAACACATAAACACTTGCTCACACACACACACACACACACACACACACACACACACATGTACCCACACTGTCACGATCCTCAGGTCTATGAACCCCAAGCTTTTGTATTTGCAAATTGCACTGCAATTGATACACTTGTAAGGTCATGCCTTTGCAAGTTCTGTTTTTTTTTATTTATTTATTTTTTTAACATGCATAGCTTTAAGTTTTTGCCTGTCTGAATCCTGCAGGTCTGCCGTGTGTTTTTTTCTCTAAAGCTGGTTTTGTTTTTTGGGGTGCATTACACTGGAATGCAGACAGGGATTTTGGACCGTTTTTCAGGAATGTGTCGTAAACGCTTTTTATGTTGTTAATCTTCATTGAGCCAGCAGAAGAAAAGAAAACAATATTAGACTTTTTCTTTGAAACAGATGTAGAACTCTAGGCGCATGCATTCAGACACATACATGAAGGGCAGGAGTGGAGTGAGGTCTTGAAAGAGAAGGAGAGATGCTGCACACAATAAATACCTGTAGATCATGGGATGCTATGAAGCATGTTCGTATGTGCTGCTTTTCACATTTATTTCGTTGGAAGAATGTCTTTTATGTAGCCTTTTACACACAGAAACCCTAATTCTTTCTCCTTCAGTTCCTTTTCTTTTGATAGATGATTATATGGCAAATATGGCAAAAACAAATTATCTTAATATACACATGCATCCACACATACTGTTTTGTATTCATTTACACACAAACACACATCATGGTTTGCATATATTTGCCCACAGGGTAAACACAATACACAGCTGATACCTGCCACTTTTTTGCCTGTATATGATGGAGATGCAAAGTTGTGTGTTTAGTGGCAGAATGGTGGTTTTTGTGTACGATGCATTACAGAATGAGGCAAATCACTTGCAGGTTTTCCTTGGCAACTAATACAACAAATTGTTGTGCTAATCTGTCAACAAAGTTCTTTATTTTTCCTTTTTATCTTTGGCCCTAAACACTTTAAACACAAAAGTTGGTTGATGTGAATGTGCACTGTATGTTTTCTGGCTCAGGTTATATAGAATAAATTCTTATTTTGTCCATGATTCCTTGTATATAGAGGTACATCAGCATGACGAAAGTGAGTTTTGGAGCAGTACTGTGGCTGAAGAGGACGGGATTAACGAGATTAATGTTTTAGCATGCTTGAAGGCTTGTGTAATGAGGAATGTCCTCCGCCTTTTTTTAACGAGAAGCTTGATTGCCTGTTTGTCTCTCATAACAACACACTTGAAAGGCTGACATTCAGTCTCTAGATTCCTCTATTTATTTCTTTCCTGCTAAACTTACATGTCAAATTTACTGGCACAGATGGTGCAATATAAATAGCTGTCAGTATTTTGGATGGCTTAATCGCTTTCTATTTGATTGTGTGATTGTGTGTTGCATTAATTAACAGGTAATCAAGAAAGTAGTTAATAGCCTTAAAGAAAAAAAATGTCCCTGCAGTATTGTGTGACATTAAAAGGAAAATCATGGAGTCACGCATGTCTCTGTCAATGCCCGTGTTTTAGTGGGTCCTATTAATTTCCTATATAGACAACTGTACATACCAAAAAAATGGGAGCAGAGGAACTGCAATGACAGACATTAAGATCTTGCAGAGCTTTGACTCTGCTTGTTTCTCTTCTGTGGTTTAGTGAAAAGCACTGCAGCTAGAGTCATTGCAATGGGAGTTCCTCAGATGTGCTTTTATTTATTACAAAATACGTGCTGAAAAAATGCGCCATTCTGTGTGCTTTCATTTACGGTGAGCTTGGATTGCGCTAGACAACACAATGTTCTTGCATCCCACCCTTTGTAGTAGATAAAGAAGATTAACATACCATTGTCTATTTGTAACACAATAAACAAAGCTTTCAAAAATCATTTAAAATAATTTACATCTTTCTTTTACACTTTTACTATCATTTTCTACTCATTAATAATGCACTTCAGAGACTTCCTTTACACACATACACACATAGACAGATATACATGCAAATACACACTTAGGCATACAGCAACCACCCCCAGGAAAGTTCAGATTGCTTCAAGATGTCGGAGGATGCCAGTGTTGCTAAATTCCGACCTTCGATCACCAGTCTGCGCATGTGCATGAGAAAGCTTGCAGTGAGTGTATGCGCTGAGCAAAAGATTTATATACAAGCATGAAAATATACATTCATACAGTCATACAGTGGTGTTTGTGAAGGCTTATAATCATATAAATTGCATCCATCCTTTATAGTCTAAATGGTGTGCATTTAACTCCTGTCATCCTGTTTCCCTGCTGCTGTGCTGTGTGTACACATCTGGATTTTGCAGAGGGTGTATGCGGACCAACATCCAGTACACCATTTTTGATATTGCAGCAAGAGATGTTTCTCACCCTTTCTCATCTTTATTCCCCTATGCCTTTCTTGTAACGGAGCTGTGGATGGTAAGGAGAATAGTGACCTGGCTTTAATAGAGGAACAAGGGAATGTGCAAGTAATTAGCAGGAATCCCCCAGAAGAGCGTTCATGAAACCAGAGCACTGCGAACCGAGAGCAAGACAGTGAGACAGAAAGATATAGGGGAAGAGATTAGATGATGAAGCGTGAGAGAGAAGGAAAATCTGTAGTCCCTTGATGTAGAGGATAGTGGTGTCCTCACAAACACAGGGAAGCAGTGTCTCAGTATTCCTGTGTTGTTTTTTTTACATTATCTAATTAAATACAAGTGTGGTGTTGAAACATGTTGGGACTGCAGTCATTGAACTGAATCTTCCACTGTACTCCCAGCCTGCCTATTGTGTTTCAAAGGACACTATACAATTGAAAATGTTTTCTTTCATTTAGTAAAGGGAGAGCCAGCCTGTACATTTTCAAACACAAAAAAATGAAAGATACAGAACAGGATTGATTTTATGTCCAATTTATGATAGACTTACTCAAATATGTCTGTAGCATCAGTGAGCTGTTCAGGTATGTTAAGATAATGCTCAAGGTCGTCCATTGACAGAGCACAGTTTCGAGAATCAGTATAAAGATGAAAACAGGTTGAAAAAAAGGCAATGAATTTTCTAATTCTAATAAATCATATATTACTGGATTAATCAGTGTTAACCCTGGCTGGATGCAGCACATAATATTAGCAAAAAATATCAGCTTTAGTAGTTTGTAATGTTTTTTTCATTCCTACATGAACTGTAGTTATTCCCACAATTCAGAAAAAATCTGTGCCTGCTTTGAATTGTGTTTGATGCAGTATGCAAAACTCTGAGATGATGTAAACCACATTTGTAAATGTAAAAAATAAATAAAATGCCATGATCTTTTTAGTCATGCAGCCACAGTTGAGGCCAAAAGTGTATTTTTACCTAGACTAAATACATTTAGGCTTAATAAATTTCTTAAACCGGATTTCTTTTATTTTTAAATCATACACATTTACAGTTGGGATGGTGTTGAATAGGTGTAAAATTCCAACCCTTATAAATCCCCACTTAGCACTGAACTTTATGTCCAAACACATATATATATATATATATATATATATATATATATATATATATATATATATATATATTTCATTGTATATATAATATATAACTTTTGTACATTGATAATATCTAAGTAGATTTTAATGCAGATCTCTAAGTGCTGCAGTACTGATAGGAGTTTAATATATTCATGTACTATTTAGGTCTGTAATATACTGGTTTTCATGTAGAAACTTCAGCCTACCTACAGTTTTTTTACTGTTTACTGTTACTTTTACTCTTACAGGAAGACTTGTTTGTTACCAAGCTTCATGTTTCTGGCATGATGCTGTCTCTCACATGCTTTTTTTTAAAGCTGGTATTGTTTTCTTTATTAAAAAAAAGAATAATTTGTAATTATTCAATTTTATAGATACAAATAAAGTCTATGGCAAAATAATTAAGAAAGATTAAATAAGCAACAAGAAAAAAAAATGGAGAACAATCATTTCTACTTAAGTCTAACTCTACTGAATGAATCTCTGGATACTCTCTGCAGTGATGTAATCACTAAGTCCTTGCTATTGGATACAAAAGAAAAAAAAAATACATGATTGCAGTATATCAAGATCAGTACATTTTGTAAACATGCATGTGTTGTTAATCCCAAATGAATGTTTAAATTTAAACATATTAATCATTGGGCAAATTTTTACACACAAAGATCTATCATGTCATTTGATAGTTCCTCATCAAAGCCTACACTTATCCTTATAAGAACCTCAGTGTGAGTGTTTTAAGTTTGTCATTACTGGTCATCAGTAGGAATTCCCTTTCTCATTAAACATTTGCAGACTCAGTGAAAGGAGTGCCAAAAACCTCCAGGCAGTTGTAGCCTACAAACCTGGTCCACCCCTCTTCTCTGACTCTTTCTTGCTTTCTCTCTCTCTCTCTCTCTCTCTCTCTCTCTCCCTCTCTCTCGCTCTCTCGCTCTTTAAATCCGATTTAGATAAGCTTTATTGGAATGACATGTTGACAGTATGTATTGGGAAAGCATTTTTCTAAATTGTAAACAAGCAGTTTTCAGTTTAATACAACAATTTGCAAAAAAGTGATATATATATATATATATATATATATATATATATATATATATATATATATATATATATATATATATATATATATAACCAGCAAGTGTGTGTGTATGTGTGTGTGTGCAGGTATATATAACATTGTTAGAACCCAAACCTGTTTACACACTCAAACTATGGGAACATTGTGTAATTGTTCAATATAAACCCATATAATATAAAAGCAATAGAAAAATGAAATCATGTTGTGTAATTATAGTAATGTTAGGCTATGTTTGATATAAACTCTTCTTCTTCTTCAGCACTTCTAATGGTATGAGTTTTGGAGAGATGGATAAAAACAATCTGATGGATAAAAATTTATGTTACATACATTTTACATAAGCCATTAAATGTCCTACATTGATTTACAAAGTGTATCTATTTTCCTCTTTTTTTGTTTTGCTTTCTGTTTTTTTTCCTTTAGCTGCATCATTTAAATGTAGTAGGGTACATCGTTTTCATTTGTTTCTCTTTATCAGTTTCTACTCTCTGTTGTATAGTAAAAAGGTGTTGCACATGTTAAAGATCTATTGCTGCAAGCTGATGGACAATAATTGAATTGTCTTGCTCCTCTGACAAAATCTCTGTTAAATCCACAATCTTCAAACTAACTAAGGATTGTCCAGAGGACTGTGAAGGCTGTATCAGAGCAACAGCCCCATCTCCCAGCAATTCAAACCTGTGTTGCGTCCATATGTTTCACAGTCCATAATGGCTTGTGATGTCACAGCCATAAATAGCTTATATAAACGTTATTTCTCATAAAAGCCTTGCACATGTTTGATGCATGCTCTTTATTACTTTACGCCATGTGTTGCAACATTGTTTCTGCATTTCATATTCCACTGGACAATCACCATGTACCTAAAAGGGGATTAATGTTTGTTTCAAGAGAGCTTAATGCCTTATGTCCCGAAAGCTAAAGGCAGCACAGATATAACTTATTTCATTTGTTGTAAGCTGTCATGTAATCTGCTCAAGTTGTTCTTTTTTGTAACCAGTATTATTCAAACTCAAAGTAGTAGAAAATAAACCAATGCAAAATTAAATGTGTAGTTGTGGGATAATGCAAGGATAAATTAAGAGAATAGATTAGTTACATGAATAATTAATTAGTGTAACAATTATTTGATGTTTTGTTTTATGGTTACCACAACTCCATAACTGCATTGTGCAGAAATTTGGGACTAAGGATCATTTAAATGTAAAAGGTCTTAGTATCTTTTCAACGTTTCAATAGAAATCAGCAGTTTCATGCTTGTATTGCATACAGGTGGAAAAAAAATGTAAATACAGTCCTCTAAAGTGTTGGGCAGTAATGCACTATGAATTAAGTTAATTCCAATGATGTCATTTAGGTTATTTATTATATGTTCTTTGCTAAATCTAAAACTATGTTTTTTAATCTAGGCATTTCTGAAATGGTGCTTAAATGCTTCTGCTGCTTATTTATAAGAAGTTCCCTCTGTCATCACAAACTAAATTTGGAAAACCATGCTCCTGATGATTTTTACAAAATGATCCATTCATCCTGACCATATTATTCAAACTGACACTCTAAGATCCCATGCCTATATTAGACACTTTATGTCTAGGTGTGATTTTTTTTTATTATCTTAAACATATGATGGGTCCATCTTGTCTGTAGTAAATAAACAAACATTTTGTCATTTTTTCTTGTATATTACTGGATCTTCTGAATTATGTGATTCTTGTAATACTAATGTTGCTTCTTGTATTCAAGGTTGTACATGAAAAATGTAAACAGAACAAAGTGTATCAGGTTCTAAATGTATTTATTTAACACAGTGTGATAGATCTTTTTTTATTTAAATCCTGTTGCCAAATATGTACATCCTTTGTTATTCCCCTTTAGTGTTCTATGGAACATCAACAAATAAAATATTTAAAACAGAAGTAGAAATAATTAAAGATGAAACTTCAAACACAATTTTTGGCACTTTTTAAATATTATTAAGTTATATCAATGTTAGCCTTCAAAGACCAAAAAGTTTTTTTGCAATCATATTTCAGCTTTCTTGAAAGGTTTTGTGTTGGTTTTAATTCAGGAATCTATACTGGCCAGTTTTAAATGGTCCATCCTTTCTATTTAAATTTATGCTAGCAAACCTTTGCTATGAATATAGCCTTCTAACACTGGTTTATGCATTAGTCTCTAAAATGCAGTACCAGAGACAGCGAAGCAGCCCCACAGCATAATAAAACCTCTAATATGCTTTACTGTATATTGAGTATTATTTCTTTAGGGGCTTCATTATGTCACCAATGAACAAACTGATGCATTGCATTGCAGAGATTATCTGTGTAAGCTTTTTTTAATACTGTAGACTGGCCTTATTTAGCAATACAGTAGCTGTATTGTCTGTGGCCTTTGCCCATGTTCACATGTATGCATTAGTAGTTTGGTTACTTGGCTCAAGTGCTCTGGCAACTGGTTTAGAGATTAAACCCTTAACTTTAAAAGTCTAATATTTTAAACACTTTTTGTGGTGTTTGTTCAGGGGTTGTGTCTGCCTTTGTCTTTTCTCATGAACACCCTCCTTGGTTTTGTGTGTGGCATAGTGCCATGTAGAACCTACTTGCAATTGACCATACAGTAGTTGAGGCATGATTATCTCTTACATTTTAACATGCATGTGAACCACAGATTTAATACAAAGTTTAACTGCCATTTGGAACTAAATGTTGATCTGTACATAATGTAAAAGAAGCCCTGCAAAATTCAGCCCTGTATTACTCTTATGTAAATTTTGCAGCTGAAAACCACTGTTTTAAATGTTCCATCCCAGGACAGGGCGCCAATCTATCACTGGGCACTCACACACCCAAACACACTCTATTTGGGGTAATTTGAAGCACTCAATTGACCTTGATCCATGTTTTTGATCCATAACTGTGGGAGGAAACATGAGAACCTGGAGGAAACCCACGCGGAGAACATGGAAACTCCACCCAGATTGGGATTCGAACCGGGAATCCCTAGTGCTGAGAGGCGAACGTGCTAACCACTAAACCACCGTGCCGCCCTGATTTAAATGTTGTAGAATTTTATTCATGTAAGCTATATACTTGACTATTGACATTCACTTCAATTGCCGCAGTTAACTGGTGACTTGCACATGTATGTGTTCACATTTTGCTTTCTTATTAAATTTTTTTTTTTTTTTTTTTTTTTGTTTTTTTGTTTTTTTGTTTTGCCTTTTATTCAAGCAAATGCATTTTAAATAGTTTTTTCTGATTTAAAAAGAATCTGATCTGTGGGAGTTCATTTCACTCATATTACCACCCAAATTCTTTTATCAGTAAATCTGAAATAGTCTGTATTTAGATTGTATATTTGTGGGATTTGTTTTTATACCTCAGAAGCTAGGTTTCAGCAATAATGATTTTAAAAAAATTGTTCATTGTGTAACACATTCTGCAAAGACGTTTTGTCCTTTATATCATTATTCGATCATGAACCATGGAAAGCTCACAAATGTAAAAGGACAAAGGAGGTAGAAAGAAAATAAAAGGTAAAGTACAACATATTTGAAAGGTGTTTTTTTGCAGAATACATCTAGGGATGGTATTGAGCTTCAGCAGTGTACAGTCATCGACCTGAATACATTCACATTGCCTGCTCTCGAGACAGCACTAACGCCATACTAGCACATGCAGTACATTCTGCCTATAAGTACAGGCAGGTCTTATTAAAGACAAGAGGTAACCAAGTGAAGAACATGGATTGTCTCAGAACTATAAAGGCCGGGATATGGCCGGGATATGAGTCACTTTTTTGATAGTAAAAATTCATTCATTCATTCATTATCTCCCGCTTTATCCTCTATTAGGGTCGCGGTGGGGTTCCCCATGCCCATCCAGGGGAGAACGTCTCGGGCGCTGGGCAGATACACCCAGGACAGGGCGCCAATCCATCGCTGGGTACACACTCACACACTCAAACATACTCTATATGGGGCAATTTAGAGAACTCAATTAACTTGATCCATGTTTTTGGACTGTGGGAGGAAACCGGAGAACCCGGAGGAAACCCACGCGGACACGGGGAGAACATGGAAACTCCACCCAGATGGGGATTCGAACCGGGAATTCCTAGCGCTGAGAGGCGAACGTGCTAACCACTAAGCCACCGTGCCACTAAGCCACCGAGCCCTGAGCACAACTGCATCAAACAGCTTTTGGATGAACTAGACTACAGATTGCGTAACCAATATCAGAGTATTGTACATGGTTATGAGAACTCAAAAAATAAAATAAATAAAAATTATTATCTTTTTGCCTAAACCTACCAGTTATTGTAAGTATGCTGTGTACTGTGTGCAACAAACTCAGCTAGTTGATTAATTTAAGTCTGTGAACTTGCAAAACATACTCACTTAACCCATGTAATTCTAATAAAATTGTTGAGGTTATGTTTGGTGGGATAGAAATAATTGGTTTTCTATCCAATATCAAAAAAAAAGAACTTTTTATAAGACCTTTTTATTATTTGTTTTATGAATTATACAAGTTTATGGATTTTGTGTAATTTCTGTATAAAATGAACTTTGAGAATATCCATGGTAACATTTGGTAATATTCCTTTTTTGATTTTTCTAGTATTTCGCAATAACACAGTGAGTGGTTTTGCTTTTGTTTTTTATATAACTGTGTGTTAGCAGTTTCCTGGTTGTTTAACCACAAAATAAACAAAAACATGCTACCAAAATATGTGCTCATTTTATGTTACATTATTTGATGTAGTCTTTTTGCTGTTTAATTCTTAATCTCTAACCTGTTCACCATGTAGTAAATGCTGTATAGAGAGTAGAAAATGTGGTAGAGAGTGAACTATTCTGAAACAAATAAAGGGACAGCATCGTAACTGTATTTGGACTTACCAATCACATGCTCAGAATTTTAATACTTGGCTATATCTTGCTACTTTCAAATGTTTATGTGCTCACACTCAGATTTTGTATTGCATGCATGCTCTGCACATTGAGTGTTTCATTTGATTAATCATCTTATAGATGTTAGTAGAGCCTAAAAGCTATAAAAGCAACCAATCACATTGTCACATCAGCACCCTCCACTCCACTGGTAGTATTACTGGCACTGCTGAACTGGACATCAGTGCCTCCTTTTGGGTCCTAATATTATTGTTTGTCATTAGTGCAGCTGTGTGTGTTCATCGTTTAATTAGATCTCTTTTTCTGGTAAATCAGTTTAATCCGGTTCAGCTGTTTCCCCGTCGTGTGTTTCCCTGTCGTGTGTTTCCCTGCCTTTCCCAGTGTTCTGTGTTGGAACATTGTTTTGTGTTATGGTAATGTCTTGTCGCGTGCTATGTCTGTTTTTCCACCTGGTGTCTTCTGTATTAAAGACTACTCTTGAACTATCTACAGTTCTGGACATTGTCCTTTCTAGCTGTGGAATCGGCTGATCATAACACACATATTTATCCCCCTTCCCCATTTAACAACCAGTAGGTTTGCACTAAACACTGTAGCAGTAAACGGCATTAAATTTCCTAAAAATTCACTTAGTACAGTAACAAAAAACACAATTATCTTTCAAATCTACATTAATTATTTTCCATTCATTATAAACCGGAGAACTGGAAACCCACACAGACACGAGGAGAACATCGAAACTCCTTCCACAGATTGGTATTCAACCCTTGCCGCCAATAAAATCTACATTTAATTCTATATTTCAAATGTGTTTAGTATCCTTTAGTATCCATTTCATGTATTTGGGATGCTGGAACTATCCAGTTTCTTATTTGTTCAAAATACGTGGAAACATTTTAGAAAATATATTACAGAGCAGACATACTGACAACATATTCGCATTTAGACAATGTATTTTTTGTTATGTTTTGTTAAAACTTTTTCTTAAAATAAAAAGGAAAAGTTATCATCAAAAATGAACTTGTAACTCAAATGGGAATCTAGGACCTAGAACCTTCGTGCTGTAACAATGCTACCCATGTGCAGCACTGGTACCCTTTAATATTAAGTTTATAATAATAGCTATAATAAATGGACAAAAGTGTGCATTTTCTCTGTAGGTTTTGTTGTAATTCTGGTGTTATTGGGTTCTGGAGTTTTTTTGTAGTAATATTGCTGCAGTCTAGTTTCTAATGTAATTAAAATTCTGGTGTGAATGCAGCAGTAGATGTGTGTGTGTGTGTGTGTGTGTGTGTTTGTGTGTGTGTGTGTGTGTGGTCTAATATATCTTTATTCTCCAAGCAGCATAGTTGCAGTGATATCTCAGCAACATGAAACCATCTTAACATGTCTCATAAAAGAAAGACAGGGATGATAATAGTATACTAGTGACTGTTGAGTGTACAAATACCCATACAAATATCTAAACTGTGCATTCTCCCCACAGCAATGCATTTTCTCTTTTTTTCTGTCTTTGCTGTAGATTCTCACTCATAGATGTTAAGCCTAGAGCTGTAAATTTCCATTATTATTTTCAGAGAGAGAGAGGATGTTTTTGAGTATGCCCGACCCTCCTGTGTTCAACTACAATGTTCTCTACTGTCAGGCACACACAGTGATTATGAGACAGAGAAATTTTGCAGTTGGTGCTTTTTATTCTGCTCTGCAACTACGCATGTGAAAGGAAACTCAGCATCAAAAAGATATGCAAATGGTCTTGCGGTTCGAAATCATGCAAAACCACATACATGACTGTTTCTCAGTTTCAGGGCCACTGCTTCTAAGGTTATCTGCATGAAATAGACACACACATACGTATATACACAGATATCCAAGTCTCACTTCCTGTTAGTAAAACACAGCTTTTTATGTCTGAGCAATGCTTGCCTTCTGTGTTTGTGAGAACACAAAGTACAATTTAGTCTTAAATGGGAGAAGTGTCCTTGTACATTGTTAATTTAAAACATTGCGATGCGGCTTTCCATACCAATGTAATGTTTTAAATTTTCATTACTGTGAAATAAATACTGATGCATCTGTTTGACTTAAATTGAATGCACAATGCAGTAGAAAACATTTCTCTATCTCTCACACTCCCTCTCTGTCTCTCTCTGTAATTCTCTGTTGTTCTTTTTTCGTTCTACATTTTTGTGTTACTCTTTGTCTCTATCATTTGTTTTTTAACACTTCCTATTCCATCCCTCATCTATCTATTCTTTACTCCTGTCTTTCTGCTGCTTTGTTGTATCACTGTCTCTCTTGTCTCTGATCTACCTTTGATCATCTGCAATCAAGAGAAACAGAGAAAGTGTTTTCTGCTGCTGTTTACTTTATTTGTAACTGCATAATGGATTTTTAAAAATCTGGTGTGATGCAAAAGGAAACGCCATTTCTTTGTATGACTGCACTGCACAAAGCCTCAGAGCAAAATAATAAAATAATAAAGGTAGATTTTAGTAGTGATGGCTGGATTAACACACTTTCTGAATTGGATTTTGGATTGTGTCAGCCCTTGATTTTGTACTTTATTATTCTCAGCACATAGTATATGTGTGTGTGTGTGTGTGTATATATATATATATATATATATATATATATATATATATATATATATATATACACACACACACACACACACACATATACTATGTGCTGAGAATATATATATATATATATATATATATATATATATATATATATATATATATATATATATATATATATATATATATATATATATTAACTCTCTGTGGACTGACTCAAGTCAGGAAACATGGTAACTGCAGTCGTAGTGTTACCTCCTGGTTAATGTAATGCCTGAGTACACCAGTGCTACTTCCTTTATCAGTTATTAGTGGTTCTTTTTTTGTCTAGACTGTCTATTTACACACAATTCATTTCCGGATATGTCATTGCAAGTAAGTGTAAACGATAGCAATCAATGACTTTCAGGCAACTCTCATTAGATAAAGTGTTTCCAAAAAGATTAATACAGGCTACCCAGGACCTCAGGGATAAGAACCATTTCTACTAAATGTCATATTTTTGTTATAATAGAGTGTTTCCAAGGCCTGAGGAATGGCCCTAGGTCACATGAAAATTTACGTCACCAACAATGTCAAAATCTGTCAAGTACAGCACAATGGAGTGTTGTTCATCAACAGTATAATAAGGTAATACAATATGTTTTTATTATTTTATAGGCATAAATGTACAGCACTGTACAGTATCACATTATTTAGCCTTGCTTTTTGAATGTTCTGTTCACAATATGGAGGTGGACTTGGGGTTTAAACTTCCAAACCTTTTAATAGATTTCATATATCTAAAGATCTTATAAATTGTACTGTTGCAGCAAATTATGAAAAGTCATGATATATAGAGCAATCAAATAATAATAGCTGATTTTGTTGGTGGTGTACTGTTTAAGTGATGATTGTTAGTCTTTAATTGTCTGTGAAAATATTAGAATCCTAACATCCATAACGTCTTATCTTGTCTTATATTGACTTATTTCTCCTATTCTCCTCATTTTTTAATATTATTTTTTATTAGATTTAATTTTTATCTGAACAAAATGTATTTATATGCCATACACAGTTGTTTACAAAAAATATAAGTGGTATAAGTAAATGTGAAGTGGGTGGCCGTAACCCAGAAGTCCAAGGTTGCATTTCATTGCTTGGCCTCAAATGTTGTAGATTTATTTGTGTGCTTTGTCCTGTAGCATGACCCAGTTTCAGTGAAATACATGGTTAACTCAATGGCTCAAATTGCATAGGTCCTGTGACTACTAAACAAGCCAGTCATCCACAAGGGTGGTTGGCAATTGGTATAGTGTGTTTTGCTGAAATTGTGAAATTTCTCCAGAAGTTGTGTGGTTTGTTCATAAAAGTAATAAAGTGATATATTCCTACTTTGCTTACACCCATCTGTGTAGTGAAACATACAGACAAAATGAACACACAGTGTAGGGTAGCCCTGTATACGGTGCTTTGCTTAAGGACAGCCATAATCCTTGGTAGGACCGGGAATCGAACCAGGGACATTCAGGTCACAGGGCTGGATCCCTAAAACATAAACATGGACTGCTTTGTTCTGTCAATTCTTTCAAACAAGTGATACTTGTTTAGTTTTTTTTTTGTTAATTGAACTGGTAACTTAGGTCTGTAGAGCCTCTAATGTAGCTCTTATTTTGAAGTTTCTTTTAACTCTTTTGAACAGAATGCTTTTTTTTTTTACTAGTGAATCATCTTTTTTTCACTATAGAATTATGATCTTTATACTGTTTAAAATGGCTTTGTAACACTTTCTAGACAGGCACTGTGGAAACACATGAATATCCAAGACTAGCACACTGCAGAAGTTTTTAATTTATAAAAGTGGTCACATTTATTGATGATCACTTAATTAATGGCATGTTTTTTTGCAATATCTACCTGCCACTTGATTCATACATTCATTCATTATCTTCTTTTTAATCCTATAGAAGGGTTGCGGTGGAGTTTTCCATGCCCATTCAGAGGAGAACGTTCTATAACACGTTATAGGGGCAACTTAGAGCAGCAAATTTACCTTGAATTCATGTTCATGGGTTGGTGCCCTGTCCTGGGTGTATCTGCCCATAGCCCGAAACGTTCTCCCCTGGATGGGCATGGGGACCCGCCACCGCAACCCTAGTAGAGGATAAAGCAGAAGATAATAAATGGATAATATAAAGGAAATTAAAATGATGGTAGAATATTTTTAATTAGTATTTTACCATTACTGAAATGTCTTATCAAAAATACTGTATGTAAAACATAATCTTTTTTTCCCAAAAAGTATATCCAATTTACTTGAAAGTATTAAATCACCAGATAATGAATTGGTTCTGGGTGAAAAAAAAACTGCACTGACTGTGCTTATGACTACACATATGACATTTTATGGGCTATATATGTTGACTATATATTTTTTGTTTTGTTGTGTACAAGTGTGCACATTCAAATTGATCTGAATGCAATATGAAAACATGATACATGAACGGTATTACGAAAAGCTGCATGTATCTACACAGGATGATGAATAAATGGTTAGTTATACACTATTAATAATGGAAACATGTTAAATGTGCTTAAAGTTTTAAAATAATGTGCTAAGATAAGAAAAATAAACAAGTAAACCAAACCTACGTCACTGTTTTGTTGCCATGTGGATGTTTACTGCGCTTTAAACACTCGTGTATATCAGTTGTACTGTTGTGAAAAGCCCTCTCAACTGCAAATCTGACTGAGCACCACATTGTTGTGTTTCTGTGTGAAGTGCTCTCACACTTTAGATGCAAGCATGCCACTTGCGCTCTGGATGAATTCATGTTTTTGGTAGGGTGCCACCATTTTGTTGACTCGTTGACGCAAGTTATCCATATTAAATCCACATATTGTCATAATCGATTATGTCGACATAGTCGATGCATTGCCCCAGCCTATTTTTCAATAATTCCTTCATGCAAATAGGCCTGTCCAATTGACCATAAGGTAAAGTTAATGGTGTACTGATTATTTATTTATTCATTCATTTTTGTATGAGATATTTTAGCAAACCTCATACAGGCAGAATGATAATTAAAGTTCTCTAAAAGAATTGGAATGACAGGGCCAATTTATTTCAGCTTTATCTGTACATTTTGATTATGAATTGATGCATGGGTATGGGTTTTTCTACAAGCTGATATGCAGCATTTTAAATACATTTCTTTCTTATAAAAGTGTTTCTTTCTTATAACTGTTTTATGTTGGTGGGTTTAAACTGATTGATTCAGATCCATTCATCCTACTTTTAATGGATTAAGGTCAAGACTTTGTCCTGCTATTTCAAAACATAAACTTTATTCTAATTTGATTATTCTGTGATGGAATGACTTAGGGTCTTTATCTTGCTGCATGACACACATTCTGTTGAGGTGACAGACAGTTGTCCATACAATTTCTAGTATATTTCAGAATACATTGTTACATACAGATGGGATAAAATATTTATGGTAAGATGCAGTTTCTTTTTCTAAATGCAATGATCCTAATTTTAACCAAAACATCCATTTATGTCGCTTGCACCAATTAAACACTTTTTTCCAACCTTGTTTATGTGATTTTTAACAAACTGCAACTAGGTAGCATTATACATTTACATTTACATTTAGTCATTTAGCAGACGCTTTTATCCAAAGCAACTTACAAATGAGAACACCACAATTCAGAAGCCATGGAGAAAACCAAATATACTGTAAATTCATCAAACCTGATTGTTATTCGATGCTGCGGCCCCTCCCCCTTTTTTTTCTTTTCTCTACAACAGGTATTTGTTAAAGAGATGCGTCTTCAGTAGTTTCTTAAAACTGTTTAGTGATTCTGCCTTACGGACAGAGTTGGGAAGAACGTTCCACCATTTTGCAGTGGTGAACGCAACGGAGTGAGAATTAGCTCCTCGGTGAGGTGGAATCGCCAGGCGGCAATCATCACTGGAGCGAAGTGAACGAGTCGGAGTGTATTTTGAAAAGATAGAGTAAAGGTAGGAGGGGGCAGATCCAGAAATGGTTCTGTATGCCAGAATCAGTGACTTGTACTGAATGCGAGCAGCTACAGGGAGCCAATGGAGGGAAGTGAGTAATGGAGTGACATGAGTTCGCTTGGGCTGGTTAAACACAAGTCGGGCTGCAGAGTTTTGAATTAGTTGAAGAGGCCTGATTGTGGAAGCTGGGATACCGGCAAGTAGCGCATTACAATAATCAAGCCGGGATAGGACTAGGGCTTGAACAAGCAGTTGAGCATGTTCAGTCAAAAAGGGTCTGATCTTCCTCATGTTGTAAAGAAGGAATCTACAGGAACGGGTGGTTTTGATAACATGATCAGAGAGTTTAAGGTGGGAGTCTGTTGTGAAACCAAGGTTCCGGACCGAATCGGTTGGGGAGATTGTGGAGATTTTGTTTATACTTTTTAAAGCACAGTGCATTTCTCCTAGCAACCGTCTCATGCACACATTCTTGTTCAGTGTTTTCCTGATGGTGGACACTCATTGAGAGTGGCCCCCATGAAAGACTTTTAGAAGTTAGAAGTTGCCTGAGGTTCCTTTATGACCTGGGAGACTATTACATGTCTTGGTTAAGGTGTGATCATTGTGGGTCAACTTCTCCTGGGGCGAATAATAATGGTATTGAATTGCCTTTACTTGTACAAAAGGACTGTGAATTGGAGGAGTCTCTTTAGAGACAGTTTTGTAACCTTTTTCAGCCCTCTCCTTCTGACGTCCTTACAAATCTTCTTTGTGCAATCTATGCTACACATTCACAAACTTGTATTGTGAAAATCAGATTTTGATTGTTTCCCACACACCCACACCAGACTGATGGGAAAAACCCTGACATTAATTTTATTTATGAAGTATATGCTACTTTTATATGGTACTACTTCAACTTTCAGATATGAAATATTCGATAATTTTTCTCCATTCATTAGTGGTGTTGATCAGATTGTGAGTTGGAGGTGGGGTGAAGGAAACCATGGAGGTAATTTACTTGTCTTCCATGTGTTTTGACAATTGTGTCTGTATGTGTCAAGATTCCATAATAATCCAGCACAGACAGAATGAGCAAAAAAATGTATTTTATTAATAAACCTGGTAGTCATCTTAAGGCCACCCACAGGCGGTCTAGACAGATGACACTATGAGTATGTGAAACGATGAGTGCTGCAGACTGCCAGCGGATGGAGCACCCGATTTAAGGTTTAGGGTGATGGCTGCTGATGATGTTCTAAAAGAACAAGAGAAACTGCACAGGTAAACTTAGAGAAGTTCTCACAAACACAGAAGGCAAATACTAAGAGAAAAGTAGAAAGAGTAGTGAACTGTGATCCAATGTGCCTAGTCTGGTAAGCAAGCAGCTTAAATAGAGGTGGGAGAGGTGAAGAGGAAAGATAAATGAAGCACAGGTTGAATTCTATCCCAAAGGCAGGAAGTTCAAAGATGTGTTGACGGGTGTAACAGTGTGTCTGTGCATAAACAAAATAAACCTCGAAGGTGAAAGTCTGAGTTGACATAAAGCTGTGTGTATATATTTGTTTGAGTGTATGTGTTTATGCAGTAGGACTGATATTTAAATCAAGTTCGTTGCAAAGCGATGCATTGTTGGCAGCCAATACAAAGTGGTTTATATATAACGTGTGACAGTTAAAGCACAGTGTTTTGCTGTATGTGTCCACAGCATTACGCATATCAATTAAATAGTTTTAATGACCAAGTCTGATATGTTTGTTTCATTTGTTTGATTTAGTTTCTTTGTCTAATTTTAGGACTTATGGTTATATTCAGGCAGCACGGTGGCTTAGTGGTTAACACGTTCGCCTCAGCTCTAGGGATTCCCGGTTCGAATCCCAATCTGGGTGGAGTTTCCATGTTCTCCCCATGTCCATGTGGGTTTCCTCTGGGTTCTCTGGTTTCCTCCCAGAGTCCAAAAACATGTATCAAGTCAATTGAATTCTCCAAATTGCCCCGTATAGAGTGTGTCTGTGTGAGTGAGTGTGTGCCCAGCGATAGATTGGCACCCTGTCCTGGGTGTATCTGCCCAGCGCCCGAGAAGTTCTCCGCTGGATGGGCATGAGGAACCCCCCCGCCCCCCCCCGCGACCCTAACAGAGGATAAAGCGGAAGATAATGGATGGATGGATGGTTATATTCATGCAGAAATATAGAAAATTCTAAATGGTTCCTAATCTTTTAAGAACTACTTTACTTATGACCCAAATCATCGATGCTTTGTGCTGTGTAAAGTTTTGTCAATTTTTGCACTTGTGAAGTAAAATTTGATAACAGACCATTTTTAAATCCCTAAGCTTATAGCGAATACATTATTGCAACCATACTGAGATTTGAGCATTGTAATTAATTCACCAAGTCTTGTAAGAAAACTTTAGTTAATATAACTAGTTTTAGTTCATTGTTTTTTCTATATTTTCTTAAATCTTAGTTTTAGCCAAGAAGGGTAATAAGTCCTGGTCCATTATTCCAATTAGCTTTAACAGAAAGATATTGACTCTTGTTTTTAGTTTTAAACTTTAAACTTGCCACTTGGCAATGTGATTATGTTTTCTGCAGATAGTGTAATCATCAATTAATGTGTTATTGGTTGCTTCTTAGTAGTTTATTATTATATTTGAAAAAGAAACTTTACTTAACTAACTGTACCATTTCAGTAACAATCAACCAAGGCTTTTAAAGGGAATGGCTTCTTTATGGTTCTAGTATATAAAGTTGTCCTCGAACAGAACGTTTTTTCACATTATAAATGAATTTTATATATACATACTGTATGTATATTTTTCATATTTTTTACATATTACATATTATATTTTTACATTTTATATTTTCCCGGCTTGACTATTGTAATGCTCTGTTTGTTTGTCTCACAGCTTGCACAATTAGGCCTCTAGAACTAATTTAAATTTAAAACTCTGCAGCCCGACTTGTGTTTAACCAGTCCAAGCGAACTCATGTCACTTCACTAGTCATTTCTTTCCATTGGCTCCCTGTAGCTGCTCGCATTCAGTACAAGGCACTGACTCTGGTCTAAAGGACATTTCTGGATCTGCCTCCTGTTACCTTCACTCTATTTTTTTCTAAATACACTCCAACTTGTTCACTATGTTCTAGTGATGAATGTCACCGAGGTGCTAATTCTCACTCCATTGCGTTCACCACTTCAAAATGATGGAACGATCTTCCCAACTATGTCCGTAAGGTGGAGTCACTTATTCAGGGGGGTGGGGTGCAGGATTGGATAATGATCAGGTATGATAACTCTACTGTACAGTGTAGCCGGGTTTTTCCTTAACTATTGACTTGTATTGTTCTCATTTGTAAGTCGCTTTGGATAAAAGCGTCTGCTAAATGTAAATGTAAATATATACTGTGTGTTACAAAACACATTACATTACACATACTGTACTCAGTTTAGTTTAACCTGATTCAAAAAGCCTTCTGTATGTTCATGCTTATCATTTTTGTAATGTGTTTACTTCCATTTAGCAATAACATCAGAAGATTTACATTGGCATTCTCTCATTTTCATCACCTTCATTGCTGCCAAGATGTCATTGTCTTCAAAGTGCTTTGGCCAATGAATAAAGCGATGAGGAAGTTTTTCTTTGATAATCATGTTTACACTTTATTAAGTTATATATAAAGCACTTTTTACAGTAGTGCATCAATTTAAATCAGATTGAAAAACAACCCAAAGAGCAGCCCCCCCACCCCCAAAAAATATGAATGAATGAATAAATTAATTATTCCTTGACCTTTTATATGAAATAAACTATTTTACTGAGGTAGTCATATAGTGTCAAAAGGTGTTGATTAGTAACCGTTTACTGGTTATATCCATCCATCCATTATCTTCCGCTTTATCCTATATTAGGGTCGCGGGGGGGTTCCCCATGCCCATCCAGGGGAGAACGTTTCGGGTGCTGGGCAGATACACCCAGGACAGAGCGCCAATCTATCGCTGGGCACACACTCACTCACACAGACACGCACACATACACGCTCTATATGGGGCAATTTGGAGAACTCAATTGACTTGATCCATGTTTTGGGATCACCAAACTTACTTCTAAATTGGTGCTCTGCTGCTTTACCTAACTAAACTGACTTTACCTTGATGGGTTTGTCACCACACTACTGCCTTAATTGTTTGAAGTGTTTATATGAAGTGATTTCTGTTATATGTGAAACATGGAAATGGATCACATTTACTCTACATGGATAAAAGTATGAGATTACACATTATACCTACATGGGCTTCATTGCCATCCAGGTGTGTTTGTCCCCCTTTGCAACTTTGATATCTTTTGGTCCTCTGTTTAAATTTTGTTTTACTTTAAGAAGGTCATCTTGAGGTCATCTACTGTCTCTAAACTAGTGGGTCATGCTCACAGAATCTGTTCTGATTCAACCAAATGCTGTTTAAAGTGATACATTTCGGTGCTTTGTATACGCCAGTCAGGTTCTTCCACACCCAACTATGCCTTTATGAACTTGTGTACTCGACAAGGTAATGCTGGAACAGAAATGCCTTTCCAAAATATTTTCAAGCTGAAAGCAAGTTGAAAGAATACAATTATGCAAAAAGAGGTTGCTTGCGAAACTAAAGCTTTTATTCAAATTCTAATACAGATTTATTGCCATTAGATGTAACAGTTGAAGTCTGTTAGAAGACGATCATAATATACGATCATAATTCTTTTTTCATGTTTACTCACCACTGTACAAATTGCTTTATTAATCATATTCATCTCATACTACGGTTATAATTCTATTTATGTATTTACTGTATGTACTTTTACTAAACAGTAATAAAGTATAAATACTGATTTTAACAAAAATATATCACAATTATTCTCACCCCTTGAAGTGAATAGAATATCAAATATTCATAAACCACCTCTATGGCAACAAACTATTTTTAAAGCATGCCAGAGGGAAGCCTCTTCTTTAATCTAACCTGAGTAAGCACCTGGGTTTGCTAAATGTGACCTGAAATTGGAACTGTGTGTATGCTCACATGAGACAAAAATAAAGCATTTTCTCACTGAACACTTAAGACTGGTTTATAATATAGAGCTTGTTACCCACAAAAAAACTTTCTCTGGATATAAATTTAATATTTCAAAGCAAGAAAAGTTATCAAATACATACATCTCATAGTTTTCAGTGTGTTTAATGGTTTGGCAAAATAATTTTTTTAAGAATCTCTTAATATACAATACTGTGCAAAGGCTTTAGGCAGGTGTGAAAAATGCTGTAAATTAAGAATGCATTCAAAATAATAATTATAAATAATAATTGTTTATTTTTAGGGCGGCACGGTGGCTTAGTGGTTAGCACGTTCGCCTCTCAGCGCTAGGGATTCTCGGTTCGAATCCCCATCTGGGTGGAGTTTCCATGTTCTCCCCGTGTCCGCGTGGGTTTCCTCCAGGTTTCCTCCCACAGTCCAAAAACATGGATCAAGTTAATTAAGTTCTCTAAATTGCCCCATATAGAGTGTGTTTGAGTGTGTGAGTGTGTACCCAGCGATGGATTGGCGCCCTGTCCTGGGTGTATCTGCCCAGCGCCCGAGACGTTCTCCCCTGGATGGGCATGGGGAACCCCACCGCGACCCTAATAGAGGATAAAGCGGGAGATAATGAATTAATGAATTGTTTATTTTTATCAATTTATATAGAAAAAGCTGAATCAAACCAATATTTGTTGTTACTACCCTTTGCCTTCAAACCAGCATCAATTCTTTTAGGTACATTAGCACAAAGTCAGGGATTTTGTATGATTATAGTGAGGTGTATGATCAACCAATAATACAAAACAGGTGCTAATGATCATCAATTTCACAAGTAGGTTGAAACACAGTCATTAAGTAAAACAGATGCAGCTGTGTAGCAGGCTTAAAACTAAGTGAGGAACAGCCAAACTCTGCTACCAGGTTGAGGTTGTGGTTGTCACAGGTCATACACCATGGCAAGACTGAGCACAGCAACAAGACACAAGGTAGTTATACTGAATCAGCAAGGTTTCTCAGCAGACTAGGGTTTCTAGATGCGCTGTTCAAGCTGTTTTGAAGAAACACAAAGAAACGTTGAGGAATGTTGAGGATTGTATATGCAGTGGTCGGCCAAGGAAACTTAGTGCAGCAGATGCAAGTTTATTTTGGAGGATGTCCAGCCATGCCATCACCTCAGATCTGGCAGAAACCAATTGGACCCTGGTACTCTACTGTCTGGAGAAGTCTGGTCAGAAGTGTTCTTCATGGAAGAGTTGCAGCCAAAATGTCATTCCGCCATCATGGAAACAAGGCCAAGAGACTCAACTATGCATGAAAACAAAGGAACTGGGGTGCAGAAAAATAGCAGCAGGTGCTCCGGACTGATGAATCAAAATTTGAAATATTTGGCTGTAGCAGAAGGCAGTTTGTTCGCCGAAGGGCTGGAGAGTGGTACAATAATAAGTGTCTACAGGCAACGGTGAAACATGGTGGAGGTTCCTTGCAAAATTTCTCCAAATGAAGTTGGAGATTTGGTCAGAATAAATAGTATCCTCAATGCTGAGAAATACAGACAGATAATTATCCATCATGCAATACCATATGATTGCCCTAAAATTTATTCTGCAGCAGGACAACAACCCAAAGCATACAGATAATGTCATTATGAAATATAAAAATAAAAGAAGAAGAAGGAAGTCCTGGAAGTGATGGTGTGGCCCCCACGGAGCCCTGATCTCAAAATCATCTAGTCTGTCTGGAATTACATGAAGAGACAAAAGGATTTGAGAACGCCTGCAGCTACAGAAGATCTGTGGCTAGTTCTCCATGATGTTTGGAACAACGTACCAGCTGAGTTCCTTCATAAACTGTGTGCAAGTGTACCTAGAAGAATTAATGCTGTTTTGAAGGCAAAGGGTGGTCACACCAAATATTAAATTTGATTTACATTTCTCTTCTGTTCAATCACTGAATTTTGTTAACTGATGAAACTATTAACACTTCCATTTTTGAAAGCATTCTTAGTTTACATCATTTTTTTACACCTGCCTATAACTTTTGCACAGTTCTGTATTAGAACCCAAAAGTTCTATTTTGGTCTCATCTCACCACAGAACTTTCTCCCATGACTCCTCTGGATCATCCAAATGGTCATGGGCAAAGTTAAGACGGCCGGCACGTGTGCTGATTTAAGCAGGGGAACCATCCATCCATGCCATGCATGACTTTAAACTATGACGTCTTAGTGTATTACCTTGTAGTAACCTTGGAAACAGGGGTCCCAGGTCTCTTCAGGTCATTGACCAGCTCCTTCCGTGTAGTTCTGAGCTGATTCCTCACCTTTCTCAAAATCACTGATACACCACAAGGTGAGATCTTGCATGGAGCCTTAGCCCAGGGGAGACTGACAGTCATGTTTTAGCTACTTCCATTTTCTAATAATTGCTCCAACAGTTGATCTTTTTTAACCAAGCTGCTTGGAAATTGCCCCGTAGCCCTTTCCAGCCTTGTGGAGTTTAACAATTTTGTCTCTGATGTCTTTGGACAGCTCTTTGGCCATGTTATTAGTTGGAGTCTCACTAATTTTGTGGGGTGGACAGGTGTCTTTATGCAGCTAACGATCTCAAATGGGTGCTTTTAATTTAGAATAATAAGTAGAGTGGTGGTGGAGTTTTTAGAGGTGTACTAACAGGTCTTTGAGGTCTATAATTTTTGCTGATTGACAGGTGTTAAAATACTTATTACCAGCAGTAACACACAAATAAACGCAGTAAATTTTAATGTTATTTATCTCCGAAAGTACACAAATTCAAGAACTCAAGTGTGAAATAGTACCCCTTTTCTACCTCAATTATTGCTTAAAATTAAACGTGTGTTGTTTATGTCATGTGTTACCACAAACATACAAGTTAATCTCTGAAAAGTATATTCTACAGAAAAAAAGTCTGTTTGAGAGTATGGTACTTCAGAATGGTCAAAAGCTTACATTATTTCAAAAGCAAAGGACATCATCACACATGATCTCACAAAAACAAACAAAAACAAAAACAAAAGTTTATTTGTGATTCAAGAGAACAGTGTGCCAGAAAATCAAAATCATATCTGAATGTCTAAACACCTGCAGAAATGTATTATCTGACTTTACCTAAATTATGTGAATGTATCTTACTTAAAATATTGGCCTGTTAAATTTTGATGAAAATTTGTTGAAATATTGGCTAACATTGAAAAGTAATGCTTTAATGTATTACATATACATTACTGTGCTGTTTTAACATGATAATGACCCACAGAACACAGCAAGGATAACCAAGGAGTGGCTTCTTAAGAAGCATATCAAGGTTCAGGAGTGGCCTAGCCAGTCTCCAGACCTAAACCCTATAGAAAATCTTTTGAGGGAGCTGAAACTCTGTGTTTCTCAGCAACAGACACGCGGACACGGGGAGAACATGGAAACTCCACCCAGATGGGGATTCGATCCGGGAATCCCTAGTGCTGAGAGGCGAACGTGCTAACCACTAAGCCACCGCTATAAATTTTTATATATTCCGGATATTTTTAGTGAATGGGTGGATGGATTAATTACAGTTTTTCTCATAATAGGGGTTTAATTACTAGACAGGGAAGACAAGGCCCTTTCTGTGTAAAATATGCATGTTCTTCATATTTATGCAAAATGATGTCACCCCTTGTATGAACGGTTGAGTAAATGTGTTTGTTTGTGTGTCTTCCCTACAACAAACTGGCAACCTGTTAATGTGTTTTCCTGCCAGCATTCCAGTCTGTTTAAGAGATACAATCTTAGGAAGACCAAACTGTATAATGTTTAGAAAGATCACAAAGAAACCCAGGGTAACATCTTGTTTTTTTTGTGCTGTTTGCCCTTGTGTTTTTCCTGTCTTCCACTTTCCAAATGCAGGGATGGCTTGACCCCTAGTCCTCACCACCACCATCTCATAAACCTAATGAGATTAAGTTGATGACAAAATTAATAAATAAATGTAAAGCATCATATAGCCGTAATAACATATGGAATAAGTAAACGTCAGGCACAGATACAGAAGGTATAGGAGATACCAGACAATAAGGGAGTTTGAACTGGATGGGGTAAAGACACGTAGACACGACTGAATTCACAAGTACCACAAAATGAATGTTAGACACAGGTGTGGAGGTCTGCGTGGTGATTCTGTGTGCATGCATGTAAATAACTGAAATTAAATTAGTATGTGTGAGACATTTCTGTAATTATTTTCTATTATGTGTGCGTGTGTTTTACAACAAAACACCTAATAACCACACACAATTATCCTATTATTTTGTGAACCTAAAATAAATCACATAATTTGTAAAGTATAATGTTACATTGTATGTCATCATCTTTATATATATATATATTTTTTTTTTTTTTCATTTCAGAGGCTCCGTCCTCAGGCATGGCCAAGAATGGATACTTCTATCAGGAGATGGGTGAGTTATATGCACTTACATTTACTAATGGATATGTCCTCATATTTACTATTTTTTACAGTGAGTGTATGTTTTTTTATTTACCACTATTACTGTTTAACTGGTTTATTCTTTGTTTTATATAATATACTGTTTTTAGGTCTTCGGTAAAAATCTGTTATAATCTAGCTATATTTCTAAAAGTCCATCAGAGGATCATGTATCTGTATGACAAATGACAAATGAAAGTTTGTCAGTAGGCAAAATGTTAGACATCTGTAGACATCTCAATTATTTGTAGATATACTGTAAACATAATAGCCAAAATATATTACCACTTGAAGAAACACCAGCTACCATGATTTAATTTAATGTAATTGTATAAATACAAATCTATTTAAATGTTAATTTGTTGAGCATTTGGTAGGCATATCTTGTAGGTATGTGATTGTGAGAATATGTGCTCATCATGTAATAATATTTGGCAATTGTTAATTAGCTGGGATGCAGATCATCTCCCTTATTTCGGTGGGTCTCATGTTATACAAAATCCAAAAATCAGATTTTTCCATCTCAAAGACAAAAATAACCTGTTTTACTTGAAATTTAGTTGCAATAATTCAAATTCTAATACATCTAATTATCGAATTATTAATCCGATGATATCTTATGTAGGGCTGATTATGTTGACATAATTGATTACGTCGACGTACTTTATTACTATAATACGTTGATTTGCATAGCTTGCGTCAATGCGTCAACAAAATGGCAGCACCCTACCAAAAAGATGGATTTATCCGGAGCGCAGCAGCTAAAAATTGCCTGCGTGCATCTAAAGAGTGGGAGCACTTCACACAGAAGCACAACAATGCGGTGCTCTGTCAGATTTGTAAAGTGGAGATGGTGTTTCAAAAAATATATTGTCAACATATTGTATATAGTCCATAAAATGTCAGATTCTTTTTTGTACGATGTTTGTACGGTTCAGTCAGTGCAGTTTTTTTTTGTTTTGTTTGTTTTTTTGTTTTGTTTTTTTAACAAAAACCGACTCATTACCTAGTGATTTAATATTAATTTAAAATAAACTATTTGGAAAGTAAAGTAAACTATTACATGTGCTTTATATTATACTTGAATTATTTAATCTCTTGTGGCTGAGATCTGATTGTTGATGAAGCTGTTAATGCTAAAGCATTTTTGTGTTTCAATAGTGCCCTTAAGAGCACTGTGTGAGAAATATTTCAACATTAAAGGTTTTTATTTCTTATTATTTTAGAAAAGTTATTTTAATTTCAAACATAATTACATTAGAGTAGAGTTTTTAGATTAATCTATTAATCGAAAAGAAAATTGTTAAATTAATCAATAGAAAATTAATTGTTAGATGCAGTCCTAATCTTATGTAAGTTGAGTTCAAAATTGAATATTGCGTCAAAAAGTCCTTTTTGTCATGGAACAGCATGGTGGAAGGTTTTATGGAATCAGAGCCCTAACCACATTAGACAATACACCACGGGAGACAAAATAAAAAATGAAGTTCATAAAAATAAATAAAATACTGCCAAAAAACAGTTCTATTAGAAACATCTGTTCCAACTGCAGCTTTTCCTTAAGGAAAACAGCACTCTGTAACTTTGTTTAATTGTTGAAATGAGTCACTGGTTCTGCATAATTTCCTTACTTCCTAGGGAGTACTTGCCATCTTGGCATTTAAAAGCATTAAGCTCATTGTTTTCACCACCTCTTCTTCTATCTGCAGTTTGTGCTTTCTTTATCCAAAGCTTTTCATAAAAACAACTGGATGGTCAGGAAGTAAGCAGATTTTTGGGATCTCTTTAGAAAGTTGCACAGTGTCTTGACAATCATCTTGGTGCATCCAGCATTTAAAAAAAACTTTTAAGCTAATTTACAGTATTTGTTCCTTTTCTTCACTTACCATATAGATGTACTTTGTAGTTTTACACTTATAGACTGTTGTACATATGTTTTCTTTTTTTGTAGGTTCTCTACTCTCAATTGGTAACGATCATCACGGAACTGGTATAATTTGGGTGGTGTATGGTTTATTGTCAGTTCTGCAGTGACATCGACAGTGAGGGGGGGTTTAGTGCAGCAGTGCTGCTGTAGCTTCATTTAAACATCTCAGTGACACTGCTGTAAATAGAATAATAAAACTGGATCATTTGAACTAATTTCTTTCCTCGGATATTATTAGTTGTTTGCGCAGTCACATATGTCATTTATTTAAGGCCCAACTGACACTGACCCTATTAAAAATCAATCTTAGCATGTTTAGATAGTAGTTTGATGAAGACAAGACAACTTCCCATATATTTTATTTTTTACTAGTTCTGTATCAGTTTATAGTTTATAGTTTAGATCTTTAGTAAGTTATGCACAATCAGCATTTTTTTGTTTTCAAAATAATAAATAATAACAATTTGAGAATGTAACAGAATAAAGCAAAGGTTGCATATTGTGCTTCCCTGATATGTTTCAAGTATTAATAAGTAACCATTGAGAAGTATCAGCACTGCAGAAACTTTAAAAATGTGAGCAGTCAAGATCTGTTATTAATGTAATAATTATCTTCATTATGTAACTATGTTTTGTACTTGTATGTAATTTTGACTCTGGTGTAATATTGTATTTAAAGAGATAAAAACTATATGCTACTTAAAAAAAAATGTATTCTAACTTTTACAAAGTGTTTATGTTCCTATGCCTAATGCGTATTGATTTGTTGTTTTTATTAGTATTTTTTGCAGCAATTGTAATTAATGAAAAGTAATTATAAAACAAAATAATACAAAAATACAAAACAAACATATAGTAGTGACGGTCCTATTTTGTAGGAAATCCTTTTTTGTAGTGTATTATTATACACTACAGTACAGCACTGAGAGGCGAACATACTAACCACTAAGCCATCATGGCTTATTTTCCTTGTGATTTATTTTTAAAAATGAATAAAAACTTTTTTTACCAGAGCGATTTTTATATTTGCTCTTGAAATGACGTCTTAGTTGTATTATTCCTGCAGTGTGAAGTAGGACAATTTTTGTAGTTATTGAGTATATGTGATGTTTATACTTACTCTCAGAACAGAGGGAGCGAGATGAGCAGGAGGAGGGAAGTGAAGACCGGGAAGAAGGTCAGGACTCGCCTATTCCATCAGGCGATGATATCCATCTCTACGGCAACCCAACGCATCAAGGAGGGTCAGGTCAGTGTGTGTGTGTGTGTGTGTGTGTGTGTGTGTGTGTGTGTGTGTGTGCGTGTGTGTGTGAAACATAGAGAGAGCGAAAGAAAGTAAAAGAGTGCCTTTTCAGACCTGGTTGTGTTGATAATTTTGCAAATTAATCATTAATGGACACATTTGAGTAAGTGCGTTCACACCTACCATTTGTGAAAGCTGAAACAGTAGTATTTTAATTAAATTATGCCCAAACATATTAAGTATATAAAATATATACTGTTTTTTAAATGAAGTTAAATCAAATTTGACACCCTATGCTCCAAGATGTCCTAGGCTTCATTTAATTAATCATATTAAATAAATGCCATTCAGACTCTATAATATGTTTAAATAAATAAAATGCTTAAATCTTTGTTAAAACACATTTGTTTTACGTAATTTTAAAATGTAAGGCGGCACGGTGGCTTAGTTAGCACGTTCGCCTCTCAGCGCTAGGGATTCCCGGTTCGAATCCCCATCTGGGTGGAGTTTCCATGTTCTCCCCGTGTCCGCATGGGTTTCCTCCGGGTTCTCCGGTTTCCTCCCACAGTCCAAAAACATGGATCAAGTTAATTGAGTTCTCTAAATTGCCCCATATAGAGTGTGTTTAAGTGTGTGAGTGTGTACCCAGCGATGGATTGGCGCCCTGTCCTGGGTGTGTGAGCATGGGGAACCCCACCGCGACATGGGGAACCCCACCGCGACCCTAATAGAGGAAAAAAAAAGTGGGAGATAATGAATAATGAATGAATAAAAAATGTAAATCAGATGAAAAACAGTTTCTTGATTAACCTTTACAAGTGTTAAAACTGCCAAAGTGACTCAAGTCATAAAGATTAATTGACAGAATGACATTGTTTCTGTTTGCAATAACCAGTTGTATTCACATAAATACACTTAGTTTCAAACTTGTATTCACTTTTCTGCTTCAGTGAGTTCTGCACAACATTGGATAGTCTCATATCAGTGCAGGCAGGGATTGTTCACACATTGTCTCATCCAAGCTGATGTTCTGTCGGCCCCGGCATATTCCCGTCAGCACTCATCTGGATTAAAAACATCCTCCACTCCTGTGACTTGCAACTGAAGAGGGAAAAAGTGTGTGTGCATGTTCATGTATGTGAGCTTTGTGTTGACAGAATGTAAGTGGTTTGTCTAGAGGTGATCACAACTGCTGGACAGGAAAATTGCTGTTCTTATGACTAGATTAACTGCACCTACCAAAATGCTGATGTTTGTGTGTTTGCCGTAACCCATGTTTTATTATTTTGAGTACCACACATTAGGAATTCAGCATTAGGTAGTCAGCATCACACATTTAACATACTTGTTCTTTTTTATAATTCAATTGTTATGAACTTGAGGATGTAACATGACACCTGAGGCCTGTAAAGTTTGAGACAAAGCTCCTGGGTTTTATATTGTTGTATTTGTTTTTTGTATTGTATTCAATATTGAGATGTATTTGCTACTTTACTGCATTTAATCCTTGAGAGATTGTTGATTGCTTGAATAACATCCACTTTATAGACTGATGGGCAAAAATTATTACTTTTTTAAAATTGTTGCAGATGTCTGTCAGCTGACCATTGTGTTAACACAATATTTCAAAACTTGTGAGCGGTTGCTACACTTTTTAAAGATCAATCAGGTGCATTTGATTAGCAGCAATATGCTGCTCTTTACACTCTTAATACCTTTGGATACAGTAAAGATGTACTGATTTCATGGCTACAATTTTTTTTAATAAGTAATGACATCATAATTTGTCATGTGTTGTTCATCTGAGTTTGTATAGATCTAATTATAAGACCTTCCAATGAACACATTTTCTTATTATTGTATTTATATCCTAACAATATAATTTAAAGAGCATAAATCTATGCACAATTGGAAATCAATCATGGGGTAAAAATTATTTTCCCACAACTGTAAAGAAAGAGATGTTAAAAATTTGTCTTGGTTTCAAATGAAAATTAATTTTGAAAACATTTAAATATTTATATTTATTTCTAGTCAAATTTTACCTTTCAGAAAGTCACCAAGAGGTTATATAACATACACATTCAATTGGAAGCAATATTCCATTACAATTGAGTGAGGGGTTATATAACCCTATTAATTTACCACATTTTCACTCCTTATTAATACCATTATTTTAGAAAATCTGCTTTTAAACCAGAGAGCTTTTACTATCAAACTTTCCTATTAATCCTAAACCCGTTTCACCGGCTCTCTAATCTGAGCAGGCCAAGAGGCAATGGCAAGCCATGCTAATCCGGTCTAAATATCCCTCTATATTAAAGTCTTCCTGCTCAGAAAGCATGCAGGAGTGAGGGATCTGTCAGCGATAAAGGTTCTTTGTTGTGTATAATCTCTTTATGGATGAGCACTAAGTGCTACAAATTCATGAGTTTTGAAGAGACCTATGGATAAACCTGTAGACACTACTTAACATTGTCCAGCAGCGACATGTGCACACGCGTGTGTAAGCATGCTCTTAGCCACAGGCACGTGTTCAATTAAAACATATTTTTTTCTAGCCCATTCTGTGCTCACTGGGAAATTGTTTTGTAGACAGTTATTGTTGTTTTGTAGATTACACTTTTGATAGAGTGTGTTATGGTTAGGGGTACCAGTTCTGCCTTGCTGTCTCGGTGCAATTCTTTTATATTTAGTGCACATACTGTGATGTATTTTTCACTTGAGTCTTGTAAAAGTAAAAAAAAAGACGTGTGTTTAGTGGCTGTTTCACTTATTTGTTATCGTCTCATATTTTACTTTCTCATACTCATACTTTTTGCTTTCCTAGATTCTGATGTCCATGGCTGTGTATTGCTTAATACATCAAGAAGAGTAAGAAAACTTTGTTGTGTCCTTACAAAATCTTACAGTCATAGTTTTATAAATTCTTTAAAAGAAGGATCTATATTTAGCTTGTGTGTATTTTTGTGTTTCTTTACCTGTATGTATATGGAACCAGTATGTAAAGCTAATGAACTTTGAGGAGGAGGTTAGAGCCCACAGGGATCTGGATGGCTTTCTCGAGAGAGCAAGTATTCTGCTGCATGAGGATGAAGCGTCGCTGGACGACGTGCTAAAGACGATGCTCCGGCACATTTCTCAAGACCCACACACAGCTGAGCCAGGCTGCAACTTTGAGGAGATCATGAGCTCGTTGTTTACTGATGCTGGCTCACAAGAGGTCAATGGTGAGTGTATGAGTTTTGTGTATGTGTCTCAGACAAAGGGCCACATAAGAATAGATATTGCTTGTTTTAGAATAAAGCATTTGAAAGGTTAACTAACCAAAGTATTAGCATATGACACTAAGGTGATTGACACACTGGGGACACCTACCACAGCCCTCTTGACAGCTATCATTTTTAATCTTTTTTTAGTGACTAGCGCATTCCTTATTTCATAGTCCGCCAAAAAGCCTGACTTAACATTTGAAAGATGAGTGCACAAAAGACATGGAAAATTATATTTGATGACAAACAGGAAAGCACATTCAAGAGGAAAAAGACTTTTTTAAGGATGTGTGATAGAATTTTCCCCAGCAACTATATTGACTGTCCATCACTTACCAAGAATTTGCAATATGAAATCTTCTGTGTAAAGGGTCAGAGGCCAGCCTGACTGCACCACCTGAGGAAAAGCACACAGGTGATAATAGGACAGTGATGTTCACACATTTACACCTAGCCACTGAACAGACCTGTCATAGCCTCTCTGTGGACACCAGTGTACATGCCAGGAAACAAAATTTTGGGGAGAATTTTAAGATCATAATCTACAGCTTGATAACCCAGGTTCACTATGGAACTGTGTGATATTTCCAAAAATATTTTTTTTATTTTAAATTTAAAATATTTTTTTTTGACAATTAATAATGTTATCGCACTATTTGAAAGTAAAGACATATAGTACATCTAACAAATGATAGCCTAAACCATGGCAGCTTCCGACGAAATTTTCCATGACATGTTGAACTAATTGCAAAGAAATTTTAACAATATTGTCTAAATCTCTTCTTCAATGTCCTCAATGGATTGTGGTTTGTTGGTGTACACTTCATCCTTTAGATAGCCCTGAAGTCTAACAGTGTAAGTCGAGAAGATGCATTATGATGACCAAAAAGATTATGGCATTTGCAAACAGTTTCTGTCCAGTTTTCACCATTTTTAAGTTAACTATTACAGTTTTTACGCATTGTTCAGTTGTGTACCTTTACATCATTTAACCTCAACATTAACTAATGACTGCAATAAAAAAATATTTAACTCTGGTTTGCCATGAAATAAAATTTAGCAATTATGACTAAATATTACTCCACATCTGCCTAATGAATTTTAATTTGATTAAAAGTTGGATGTGGAAATGCACTAGACCAGCTACAGGAATTTGTGATAATCTGTCACAAGAAAGAGAAACTCATTCATTCATTATCTCCCGCTTTATCCTCTATTAGGGTCGCGGTGGGGTTCCCCATGCCCATCCAGGGGAGAACGTCTCGGGCACTGGGCAGATAGACCCATGACAGGGCACCAATCCATCGCTGGGCACACACTCACTCACGCATACACACTCTATATGGGGCAATTTTGAGAATTCAATTGACTTGATCCATGTTTTTGGACTGTGGGAGGAAACCGGAGAACCCGGAGGAGACACGGGGAGAACATGGAAACTCCACCCAGATGGGGATTCGAACCGGGAATCCCTAGCGTTGAGAGGCGAACGTGCTAAGCACTAAGCCACCGTGCCACCTAGAAAGAGAAACTAAGAGAAATAATTTTATAGTGTTTATTTGTAAAGTAAATTGTGGATGTCTTCAAGACTGATATATAACTCGATCTGTTAAGTGATATGTAAGTGACAATGTTTAAAAATGCACACAAAGAATTACCTCTTTGGAGCAGTAATTAAAACCTCCAATTAACAACGACAAAAGATTTAATCACATTTATTTCTATATTTTTGAATCATCATAAATATACTGTACAAACTGTTCATTTTTAGTTGTAAATGATGCCCATATTTAGACTAAATTATTATTTTATTATTAGACTAAATTATTCAGCCTTGGGTTTGATGATGCAAAGCACTAAACCTCTTTGCCATTTTCAGAATCATTTCACATTACAGTAGTTAATTGTAGTTGTAGTTAATTGTTATTTATAAACAGTCATTGTTTTATTATATAACAATTTTCAAGATTTAAAAAAATATATAGCTTGCATCAGCATTCACTTACATCACTCATCATTTTCCTTGTGATACAAATATTAATATAAAAGTATTTAGATTTGGAATCTGCTCATTAATTTAGTTTATATTGATATTGTTTTGAGATTATCCAGTAGTTATAATTTTCTAATGCCCAAATGATCCGACTTATATCCAAAGTATCCAAAGTCATATTTTCATCAGTTTTGTCTTATATTTGACTGATCATTAGGTACAGCAGTTTACGTTCTAGGATCTTATATAGCATGTTACAAATAATAAATAACCATTTTTTATAATTATTGATATCATAGAGAAAATCTATCTTGGCTCAAGACATAAATATAAAGGGGTTCAACCACAGCTGATGATTGGTTGGTTAAGTTGTTTTAGCACCACGTGGATGATCCATTTTCTTCTTCCTTGTTGCTAGGATACCCAGCTCACATGCGAAAGAGAATCTTATTAATGACATGGGCCTGTGTGCATGCAAATAAGTTGCCATGTGATTGGGTTGTGAAATGTGAACATCATGAATATGATAATGTTTGATCATCTTTCCAGGCAAAGGCATGAATGGAAGTTGATTGTGTGGCTTTTACAGCATGTGATGTGTTTATATGTGAAAAAGATTTCCCAATGCTTTCATTCACTCACACACGAGTGTACACACATACACTGACACACACACACACACACACACACACACACACACACACACCTTACAAAAGTGCCGTTTCAATAAGCTGTATATAAAATTATGTAAAGACCTGTATTAAATTTTGACTTGTGTCAGATCGCTTTCAACCAAAACCCCCAAAAAATATAAGACAATGCAGATTACAGTGCAGGATAATTGAGAACAATAGATTCTATCCATTGTATCACATTCAGATCTTTGAAAAGTAAAATGTGTGTATAAGACATGTCATGTTTCTGGCTTGTTTTAAATTGTTTGATTCACTATGTAAATGATACTTGTGTGTGTGTGTGTGTGTGTGTGTGTGTGTGTGTGTGTGTGTGTGTGTGTATGTATGTGTATTACTAGTGTTTGGGCTCAACATAATTTTCTGAACAATGTCTAACCTTAAACATATCTTTCCTCTGTGACTTTCCAAACCCTAAGTATGTCTGTGTCTCTGGTTTTCTTACACAGACAGGTCGCCTAGTTTCCTTTTCTATGATAAGGGTAAGGGCATGTGAAATGGACGTGAGCTGCCTTCATAACCATTGTGAGATATTCCACTCACCATTTGTTTCACCCCATTCATGTTGGCATTTCTGCAAAATTTGATTGTCAGTGTTTTTAAAAAAGCATGCTGATTGCATGTTTGTTAAATACATCTGCTTTTAAAAAGTGTAAACAATAAGAAAAGTCACAAAGAAAGAGAACCAAAACTCATCTCCAAAATATGATCAAATCAATATATTTCATAAAAATTCTTTTGAAAAGTTTTCGATTTTCAAAGCCTAAAAGTAGTAGTAGTAATTGAAGTACTTGAAGTAGTAATATATAGTATGTAAATTATGAGCTGTTGTATTAGCAGTTAATTGATGTTACATAAAATAAGCCTCTGAACTGAGACCCCCATTGACATCTCACTTAAATTACTTAAATTTTTGCAAACTTTAGTGTCTTGTTTGGTAAGTGTACACTAATATTTAAACACCAATTTATATTTCATTGCAAAGAAATTGTAATAATACAAACACAGTGATATTACCCACAATAAAACCTTGTTGTTTTTTTGTTTATTTATTTATTTATTTGTTTGTTTCATTTTGCTTTAATACACCATGCCAATAATTTATAAAAAAGTAAACAAGCATTTTGATCAGGTTTTAAAATTATAAAATTAATAAATATTTACCATAGGTAATAATAATAATAAGTAAAAAAAAACATATGATAAAAATATAAAATAAAAAGTTTGAACAGGTTATGGTATGTAACCATAGTAATTATGTATGTAACCACTATGTATGTTCATTCATTATCTTCCGCTTTATCCTATATACATTATGGTCGCGGGGGGGTTCCCTATGCTCATCCAGGGGAGAACGTTTCGGGCGCTGGGCAGATACACCCAGGACAAGGCGCCAATCTATCGCTGGGCACACACTCACTCACACAAACACACTCTATATGGGGCAATTTGGAGAACTCAATTGACTTGATCCATGTTTTTGGACTGTGGGAGGAAACTGGAGAACCCAGAGGAAACCCACGCGGACACGGGGAGAACATGGGAACTCCACCCAGATGGGGATTCGAACATGGAAACTCCACCCAAATGGGGATTCGTACCGGGAATCCCTAGTGCTGAGAGGCGAACGTGCTAACCACTAAGCCACCATGCGGCCATTATGTATGTATTCATCAAATTTAAAGTGGCTCCTAAAGGAATGGAACCAACAAACTGCTGACTCTTCTAATAATATTTTAAATTTTTCATATATTTTTTTCTCAAAGTCAAATATGTAGTTAAAATATTTTAATTTTTGCGTGGGGGGAATTCAATGTTTTAAAATGCTTTAATCATTTTATATATACACTGACTCAGAAGGATTTTCTGTGTGCTCATGTTTACTTGTTTGTGTGCGTGTATGTGTGTGTGTATACATGTGGTTGGCAGCTTAAATAAAAAAGAATATGTGTGTGCGTTATGGTGTTCTCTCTTAAAAAACTGTTGTCAAGTGATATGTTTCCAAAAGCAACGACATACTCTTTTGCTGTTATCCTTTGTCCTGCTTTTTCTTTATATATTTTTTCGTTCATACTATCAATCTGTGTTTCTCTTCCTCATTCTTGATATTGTGTAAGTGTGTGTTGTCATGGTGATGCCCGTCAGTCTGGCATGTGAGTATGTGATGTCTTATTGATGAGACAGTGTGACTGTGTGCCGGAGAAATTCATCCTGCTCACTAAACAGCTCACACACACACACAAGCGTGCACTTGTGCTAGCATGCAGTTCCTGTTGGCCATGTTGAACAGCTCACACCTGTCACCTCTGCCAGAGGACATGCACAGAAAAACACACACATACAAAGATATATGCACATTCTTTTACACACCTGGACCTATACTCCTCTTTAATATGCTAGGGAGTGCATACCTTTACAGGAGAGAGGACAGAACCTGTGCAGTTTTGCAGGGAAATTGATTAATTTGAATTAAACATGTGTTGCTTTTCTCAGAAAGGTCTCCATTGTCACTCATGCCGGCTATAATATTGTGTGTTTTCCACCAATGCACTGCTACATATTTCATACATTGGTCTGCATTGACATTTTTATTTATTAAATGTATTTTTTTGCTATGCAATAATAAATATGGATATTTCATAGCATTTGTTTTTTAATTTAATGTTTTTTTTACATTTTTACAGTATTTTTCAGGTCATTTATGTTTGTCAAGTCCATGTAAATTAAATACATTTTCTACTGTGCTGGAAACCTTTCCTTATCTCACCCATTGCTTGTTCCTTAGTCTCTGCCCTATTCACCTGTCCCAATCAGTCAACCCTCTCCCCTGGTTTAACCCCAACCCTCTTCCCCCACACAGTGCACCTGCTGTCAGAGACCCTGCAGTGTGTGACAGCTACAGCTACAGGCATTCAATACCAGCAGTCCTGGCTCTGCATCCTGTAAGTCTGTCTATGAACATATATACATACACTTACAAAATACTTTATTTGTGGAAAATAAACTTACAAATTCAAGTAATATATTTACAAAATGTTACAATATATAAACAAAATAGCACTACATATGTAAATTTGAACGTGTGCAAAATGAAAACAACATAAATACATATGTACTAGTACTTGTGTAGTTCCATAAGTACATAATTTAAATGTATTATAAATATTCAGTTAGAAAAAGTCATTTAAATGTATGAAATTTTGTCTATTTGTCTTATTGTATTGTTATTATTATTATTTGTTTAGAATTCTTTCGTTCCCAGCAATTGTAGAATTCCTTTCAGTTAAAACTCTTTTCTGACACTGTATGGTCTCTATCATTGTTACAGTTGTAACGTAAAGAATCTGCAGAGGCGACATGTGTGCATCTCTCGGCTGGACCGGCCTCAGAACTGGGGAGAGAACTGTGCAGAAGTTCGCTATGTTATTATGATACTTGCACCTCTTAAAATGGTAATGTTGTCACTTCACAAATTCATTCATAAATTCACTTATTACTTATTATGTTTTTTTTGTGGTTGTGTCTTGATAAAGCCTTTTTGGGAGAATGACTTTTCACAGTACCTAGTTTCTTGCTCTCAGTTTGTGCTCTCAGAAGTGAGATGTTTGAATTGAAGTTTTCGATCTACTTTAATTACTATACTTTTTGTGCCATTTTGGCCTACAAATACAACACACACAGACACACACATAGATAAACTAATTTAAGAAGTAGCAGAATTCCACGCTATTACAGATTCATCAAATAAATTGCATATATTCTCAGAGCAGATAACATTTGAGTAATTTTCTAAACATAATATAATGTTTATAATGTAATACAGTCAAGTAATTGCATTGGATTGTTTTAAGTTGTACGAAGGTAATTTAGTTATATAAAATGAAACTGATAACTCTAAATTAGACAAAGTGTGTAATTAGTGCAATTAGCATTAAGATTATAAGCATGTCAGTAATGAGTCTTCTGCTTGGTCTTATATCCTCTTCTCTAAAGTTCCTCATTTTTATTTTCCCTCTGAAATATCCTAGTAATTTAATTTGTCGTTTAATTTGTCATTTAATTTTGTGCATTTCTGCTATGATCATTTAGAAAAGCACCAAGACAGCAATGGAGCTGGGGCGGACATTTGCAAGTATGTTCTCAGACATCTCATTCAGACAAAAGCTTCTAGAGAGTAAGACGCAGGAAGAGTTTAAGGAGGCATTGGTCATTCAGAGGTACCACCTGACTGCTGCCAATTGCAAAACCACCACTGTAGAAGAGGAGGAGACAGACCCACACAGCCACAAACCACTTAAGGTGTGTGGGGAAATGGATGCAAGCATGCAAGTGTTTCACCCAATTTGTTGACATTAAATCAAATGCTTGTTCATTTGCTTTAGCAAATACACAATGTTATTTACTTGACCTGCGTATTTCAAGCTACACTATATGGACAAAAATGCACACTTTATAACATGCCATTCTAAGCTGGTCCTTCCTTTGTAGCTTTGACAGCTTTCACAAAATTTTTGGAGTGTGTGGGTGGGGTGGGTTTGCCCATTCATCCAGAAAAGCATTTCTCAGGTCAGCCAAAGAGGTTGAATATTGTTTGATGGGGTCAGTGTCAGGACTGTGTGGGTCAGTCTGATTATTCCACTAAACTTACATAACCAATGCTTTAAAGACCTTGCTTTGTGCGCTTAGTCACAGTCAAGCTGTAACACAAATAAACCTTTCTCAAACAGCTGGAATCAAATGTGCAAAATGCACGACAGGGGTTTGATTTGAAAAACCTAAAAATGATAAAGTGTGTCATGATATTTTTGGTCTTGTAATGTAATTCCTATAAAACATAAACACCAAACATACATGTATGTATTGTTTAAGTAATGCCAGTGTAGTAAACCTAGCTTGTTCAGTGTTTGTTTTATTTGACAATAAATGTCTTTAAAATGTGCATGTGCATGTTGGTTGATGTCACCCCAGCTGGGAAAAAATTCAGTCATTCACTAGAAATCAATTTTTTTTTATCTCAAACCTCTAAATAAAGAAAGAGGTTCTTTGCCAAAGGCGACAAAATCACTCTGCTTTTTTAAAGCAGCTTGTGATTTTATTACAATTATTTTTTTAATTCTATTTAATGTGTTTTTATATAATAGTTTATATAGAGCTAGATCTTTGAAAAAACTCAAACTCAGTGCAGTGTGTGGTAAATCTTTCAGGGTATGTATGGTTTCTTCCCATTAACTTAACTGAAACCAAGTGAGGTGTTTCTAAGACCTATTTCATTAACAGGTAGATATTATTTTAACACTGTATTTTTGACCAACCACAAGAGCATACAAGGAATACTGTAGATATTAAAATTTTCTCCAAACATGTGATTTTTCCCACCCTCTTCTGAAGCCTTGATGATGCTTGACTTTTGGAGTGACTGGCTTCTGATTGCGTTCTGACAAGCTTGTTTTAAATAATGAAAATTCACATTTCACAACACAAAGGACACACATCCACACAATCATAACATCTGCTTAAAAAATAAACAGTGGACCAAGCAGTTTTTATTTTGTACACACTATCACACATCTGAGAAATGACAGCAAGGTGGAGGATCATTACTTTTTGTTTGTGCTCTTCTGTGTTTCAGTGCGTATGTGCACATTAGGGGCTATTCATCATCAACAAATAGCCACAAGAAAGAAATATTTCATTTTCCAAGCATTCTTTCTGCTTTTCTCCTTCTTTCACGTACAGTGCACCCAGGTTTATAATGCTATAAGTAAGATTGTATTAATTTTAATAAAGTTCAAATTATTTGTTACTAAATATTTGTGTCAGCTTAAACAACATTTAATTCAAGTGGATTACCAATGACTTCCATGTGTTAAAGCACTTGCAAATTTTATAATACATACAAAGGTTTATTATTTACTAACATGGGTTGCACCTAAAATAGCAATTTAAACAATTCCAAGCAAAGATGTTTTAATATTTGCCTGCAGCCAATGAATTATTTTGCAAGAAAAGAAACATGTCTAAAAATTTTGAACCACTTGACTGCCAACTGAACAATATTTATGCAGTCATTAATCATTAAAATTAAAATACTATTTAATTTTGGAGAAAGATAATTTTTACTATGGTGTTTTAAATGGTGGTAGAAATCATGCTCTCACTAAAACCCCAAATTATTAAGGCTTTATAAAATATAAAAAACTGTAAATTGCTCTAAAGAAATTAGCAATTATCACCATTTTTATGAATCACATTACATTTGTGATTTACAAGGCAGTATATGCAAGTTCGTGCCCTCTGTCATTGAATTGTTTACAGAAAACAGTGTTTAGTAATTAAAATTGTAAAAAAAAATTATTTGAGCTGTTATTTATATATATTTATTATAGATTTTATTGTGTATGCAATCAGGACAAGACATGATTCATACAAATTTAGCATAAATAATTTTTTCAAACAATATTCTTTAAATTTAAACCTGTCAAATATTTTGATTTCCTTTTGATCACTGCTTTGATGTTGATGCAACACTGCATTTTAGTGTTTCTGCTAATGCTGTTCTGTTGCTCTAACCTTGTAGTGACATTGTAGCCGGGTATTTCTAACACTGGGCTGTCTCTCTCTCCAGTCTGCAGTCTCTGCTCACCTTGTGTCTCTCTCTCTGCTGTGCAGGGGGCTCTGTGTGAGTGAGATTCAACAGTGCTTTTGAAGGCGATTGTGTGTGAGAACGAGTGAAGCAGTGGTGTAGTCGAGGACACATGCGGCATCCAGACGATAACAGACTGTTTTTTAATTTGGCTGATTATGTTAAAAAGCAACATTTAAGGATATATTGTCTTCTGGATTATACCACTGGTGTAATTGTGTAGGAATAGAAGTGTGTGTGTCTGTGTGCAAGTGTGAATGTATGTGTTCATTTATATTTGTATGGATGGGAGAGCATTTGTTAAAATATCCACATTCTAAATTCCACATTTTTCACATTTCTAATTTGCTCACTTTAACTTTCTTCCTGCTGCAGTGTGAAATGTTCTTTTAGGCTGAGTTCAGTTTTGTTTAGATTGTGGCTTGTGATTTGACAAGCACTTTTGTGTGTGTAATTGTGATCATTGACATCAAGCTATGTGAGTCCTCATTAGTTGTCTATCTTTGTATTCTAGAGATCTGCTTGTAAGTTTTTAAATCCTTTCAAATTTTCCATTTTCTGCACAAATTTGATGTAACCTTTCATCAGATTTACACACAAATCCTAAGTGGGAATAAGAGAAACACATGTCAACAAATGAGGCAAAAATATAATGCTTGGTCATCATTTATTTGTTAAGGATAATGATACAATAGTGGCCATGTATGTAAATCTTCACATTCGGTATATAGAAAATAGTCATCCACAGGACAATACTGAAATCTGAGTTTTTGTAAAAAAGAAGAGGTCTGTTAAATTTTGGCCTCTAGTCTAAACAACTGCATTTTTGGCCTGAATATGTAAACATTTGAAAATGAGTTCCAGAACTAGTTTTTTTTTTTCAACACAGCACTTGTACATTCACACTGTTATAGACAGATGGTGATTTATTAGGTATACCTCTTGTTGCTACACTCATTGTCTATTTTATCAGTTCAACTTATTATATGACTAAATGCACTTTTTCGTTTTACAGTTACATACTGCAGTCCATCAGTTTCTCTGCATACTTTGTTAGTCCCCTTACTCTGTTTTCTAATTTTCAGGATCGCCACAGGTATTATTTATGTGGTGAAAGATTCTCAGCACTAAGTAAAACTGACACAATGGTGGTTATGTGTTGGTGTTTGCTGCACTACAATGAGTATATTAGACGCTACAGTGCTTTTGGAGTTTTTAATTACATTGTTCATTCACAGTGCACTATTAGATAAATATGATATGAAATACAGCAGCTCATTTATGGTTGCAGAGTTGTGTTAATCATTCTTTAATTCTGTGTTACTGCTTACTGAATTCAGCACATATTATGCAAGTAGCTAGACATTTTTTTATTTAATGGACTAGTCCTAAGGAGTTTGAAAAAGTCCAAAAGCACTGTTTCTATTCCACTCATGTTAAGGCAATGCACCTGTATGACTCTACCACCATGTCAGTGTCACTGCAGTTCTGGGAATCATCTATCATCCAAATAATAGGAGCAGTTCTAGGCTTGTGTTTAAGGAACCAGCCTTGCTACCTGAAGGTCCCCAGTTCGATTCCCGTTCCCACCAACTACCATGGCTGAAGTGCCCTTGGGCAAGGCACCTAACCACAATTGCTCTCCAGATGCCATATACAGGGCTACCCATCGCTCCAGACATGTGTGATAACTTTACTAGTGTGTGTATATGTGTTTCACTGTGCGAATGGGTTAAATGTGGAGAAGAAATGTCCTCTGTGTGTAAACACAGTAGGCAAAATAGATCACATTATTAAAAAATAGCTCTTCTATGGTAATTGTTTGGGGGACCTGATCATTAAAGATACCATACAGAGACATAGATGACCTACAGTCTGTTATTGCAAAACAACAAACTGCATTTATATGGAAATTGGGAAAATTAAAATGGAAAATGTGTGTTAAAACAAGGAGGTGTGTATAAAATGTGGCCAGTGGATGTACTGGAAGTGTTGTCTGAATTCCTCTTTCATGTAGTACTATGGTAAATTGTCTTTTTTATTAATGAATGAGTAAACAAATGCATGATTTATTTAAACAATATATTATCTAAACTTCTAAATGTTATCCAAATGATTGAAAACATCAATTCATGTTCATGCAGTCATGTTTTAAACTAAACCAGGACTGGTTTGCTATAAAGTAAGAACTCTAACTACCCTACTACTATGCTGCCTGACTTGAAATTTCATGTTTCATGTTTCTAATTTGAAATGGTCCGCACTATTTGCCCCATAGACATGAAATTCATCAATAAGTAAATAACCAAATATAATATTTGTGCATTTTTTTTGCCTGGGTTTTATTTATCTACTTTCAGGACTTGTGTGAAATATGATGATATCTTAGATCAGGTTTATGCAGACATAGAGAACATTTTGAGAAAAGAGAGGGAGTTTACAACTTTCAAGCACCATATTACAAACGATATGTGTGACGGGCTTTCAGACAGTGTTTTTATCATACTTTTTCTATTGTCTGTCACTATATAGTGTAGAGATTTTTTTCGAGTGGGCAGAGGCATCTATGAGGATCTGTGTCGCCGTTTGCCCTTCTATATATCAGACTTCACAGATGGTAATTAAATGCACAAGCAATTGTCAACACACAAATATGATATATGATAATGAATATTGTGCATAGGATTAATAGATGGGTGTATTTTGTTTTTCAGGCATAGTGGGCAACAATAAAGCTATAATAAAGTACATGACAACGTCCATTTTTCTTTACATTGCTGTTCTCCTTCCTGCCATTGCATTCGGCTCACTCAATGATGAAAGCACAAGAGGAGAAATAGGTAATATTTTTCAATCTAGGTTTTTGTATATTTTAAATATATTATATAACATTGTACTATATCTACTATATTTTATTAAGTGTGGTATGTTTCACATGAATCATTTTAAAACTTGAATTCTATTGATTTATATTTAGGTTCAAAAACATTTATTCGGTTTATATTTACTAGATGTTCAAAAGACAATGATTGGACAGAGTATAGGTGGAATCATCTACTCTCTGTGTGCTGGATCCCCTCTGGTCATTCCTCTAACTACTGCACCCATAGCCATCTTCATCAGTGGTATGGCTGTTCTTTATTACCATACGAAAATATGCATGCATGTGTTTTTGCATACACAGACACACGCACACATACAGTGTTGACAGTGCTACTCCATGTACACATACAGACAAACAAACACATATGCACAGTGCACCTCTCCCCTCCACACACACGTTTACACTCATCTCGTTTGTGTGGAAGTTGTTTACTTCCCTCTCTGAGTGAGTAATGAGCCTGTGTGTGGAATTAAAGCACTATTAACCACAGTAAGGCTTTCTCCCTCAAACCAGAAAGCTGACTATTTTACATAGCTGCAGTTTGTTTGGGTGAGACTAGAGGTTTTCCTTTTATAATGATATAATTTTGCTTGTGGGTTTCTGTTGATGAAATTGTCCTCTGTTGCTGTGATTAGTTGTTTTGTGATTAGTTATTTAATTTTCCTTAGAAGATAAACACACATTACATACATACCCACACTAAACCATGAAATGGTTTGGTTGTACTTTTTAATATAAGAAATTGACTGACCCACACTGTGATTAAATATCTATTCTATGAAATGTTTAATTGTTCTATTCAAATTTAAAATTTTAAAAATCATTTGTTTATTAATTTTTTATATATTTATATATTTATTCTTTATATCTTAGTTTTCCGTACTGTATTTCTGTACTGTGCTGCAATCCTTCTTGTGTACTGTTAATCAAACAGTAACCTAACCTCTTACTTTTTCTACATTATATAAAAATTAAATCACATTTATATTTAGTCTTTTACTCCTGATGTTATTATTTGAACATTTTTGCCTCCTTCCTGTTGTTTTTTTTTTCATAGGTCACATAACAGTTAAACTCATGTTCACTCTGTGTGCAATCAATGTGTTATGTCAGGTCAAAAAATATCCCTTTTCTAAATGGGATTGTGTTTGCATCACCACTCAAGTATTAAATCATGATTTTGAGTTATTATCCCCCTGAAGTTTCTGTTAGTGTTCATACTCGTTTACTGAATGATGCAGATTTTACCTTAGTCAAAAAAAAGGGAGAACATTTTGAAATGGTGCAGGGGACAGACTCAGATTGATTTCCAGTTGAGTTTTAGATCAGGTCTATTTTAAACATTTGCTTCTAAGCTTGAAAGGGTCCTGTAAAGAAGGGAAAGAAACAGAAGCAAACAAAGCTCTAAACATATACACAACAATAGATAAAGACAAACACAACAATAATACATCTGTTACAATTGTGCACTCCTACATGTCTAGTACTTCTGCACCATTTAAAGATAGAATAGAAATTCAGTAGCAGCATTTATCTTTGTAGGGCAATAAACTCATACACGGGTGTTTTTCAGGTTGGATTGTTTTAGTTAAGGGCAAATGTTGGAATGAAAAAATTGCAGTAACAACCTGTTACATTTTTATATTTATTCTGTGTTTTTTTTTTTTTTTTTGAAAAATTAAAAAGTTCTGCTTCTACCTTATGGGAAGGTCCTTCAAGGTGCCATGGAATGCTTATGTTACCAAATCTCATCAAGCAAATACTGGAGTGGCCCAGGGCTCAGCGCTTAATCCTTCTCTTTTTTTCACTTCTCTTTTTGTCCTCAGTCATTCAGGCCCATAGGTTCTTTATCATTGTTATGTCTTTGACATCCGGCTTCACATGTATTTTGTCCCTAAATACACCTCAGTTTTTGTTTAGATATCTGCCTGCCTCATTGACATGTGTGTTTGATTGAAGGTATCTTAACTCAAGCTGAATTTAGAGGTCCTGATCATTCCTGCAAAAGCTTCGATCATTATGACTTGACCCAAATCAATGACTCCAAAATGAAAATCTTAAAAGAAAGGTGGATGCCACTAAATACAATGCTGATCTTCTGGAAACACATTTCTGCTAAATGACTAAATATATTTTGGTCTGTTACAGATTTAAGATAAATACAAAGGTTCACCATTCCATATGACAAGGACCCTAAACATGAAAATTTACACTGAAGTCGTATAGCCTAGTTGTTAGGCTATACAACTTCAGTGTATAGCTTAACCACTGTATAACTTTAGTGAGTTCTCAGCGCTGGGGATCCAGGTTGAATCTCGATCTGGGTGGAGTTTCCATTTTCTCCACGTGACCGTGTGGGGTTTCTCTGTTCTCAGCAATACATAAGCAGCCTGTCCTGGGCATATCTGCCCAGCGCCCAAAACATTCTCCCCTGAAAGGGAATGCAGATCCCCCTCCACGAGTTTAATCTCTAATATAGCTTTAAGCAGGGGATAATAAGATGAGATGAAAAATGGTTTAGAATGGCAAAGCCCAAGTCAAAGATTGTTCTAAGTAAGAATCTGTCTTAAAAATAGATGTACTCCAGAGCTGTTTAGTTGTTAAGGTCACGAGTCTGGCAGGCCATTTAAGACACTGTGCTGGATGGGGCTGAATGGGGCTCATGGGCTATCTTTTCATTGGCCTAGTGCACATCGACACAATCCACCTTAAAAGAGTAGGAGTAAATTTATCTTGAGATATAGGCGATAATTCCAGAGAAAGAAACTGCTACGGTAATAGAGAAGTTCCCTAAGAGACTTGTAGCTGTAAATTAAGCTTAAAATCACTTTGTAAAGTATAAATGATATATGCATGCAATAGATAGCTGGTATGCATGTTGTGTAGAAAAAATAATTTAAACATATCCAAACTCCATTTTCATTTTAGGTTGTACCAAAATGGGGATTGTGGGAATTTTGGCACATTGCACAGCTATAATGAATTTAAACAATATACATCCTGGATACTGATTTTGCTGATTTTTGTTTGTTTTTTGTTATATATGTCCAGTTATCAGAGAGATCTGTGATGATTATGATTTGGACTTTTCTGCATTCTACGCTTGCATCGGTCTGTGGAACAGCTTGTTCCTCATCATTGGAGGAGTCTTTAACCTCAGTCTACTTGTTAAGCTCTTTAAAAGGTCATTTTCTTTTACACAAACACCCATCCAATTCTCACATTTAAATGTTGCTTGCACGTCACTATACATATTTATTGTTTCTGCATTCAGGTCAATAGAGGAGGTGATAGCTCTGTTCATTTCTATTGCATTTGTAGCCGATGCTGTCAAAGGCACAGTCAAGAGTAAGTCTCTTTACTTTATGTCTGTGCAATGTTTAAATGTTTTTTGATATATTTTAGTACATTTAAAATTTCTGTAAATTTAAACTTGGTGTGTAAAATGGTGTGCAAATCATGTATATCCTGTTTTTAATCAGAAATTGTAAAACGACAGTATATCCTATTTTCAAAATTTAAAAAAAACAACAATTTTTTAATATATGCCAAATTAAAAATTTGTTGCAGGTTTCCTACTGTGTTGTATTACTTATTTTTTAAACACCAACCTGTAGCCCTAAGCATTTACCAACTCCGTAATTTAGTTTTTGTAATTTTCCCTATTTGCTTTATACAAAATTTCATCTGTTCAACAGTTTGGGGACTTCTTTGTCATGTCTGCCATTTCATAATGCAACAAATGATAACACATTAGGACATAGTAAAACATCTGGTCCTTAGAAGGTCTTCAAATTAGGTAAATTATGCCTTGCAAATTAAATTGAAACCACCATCCCTACACATGCTTAACAGTTGGTATGTGTTGATATACTGTGTTTAGACTTTACTGTTTATTTTGTCCGAGGAAAATTTTCCCAGATGTTTTGTAGTTTACAGACTTAAGCAATGCTTCTATGTTATTTTTAGAAAGTAGTAGACATCAACTCTTCCAAACAAGCCATACTTTTTTTTGCCTTTTTACAGTTTTACTATAAAAGACTTTTACATTGTAACTAACATTTGTAAATTCTGACATTTTTTGCTATTTCACTTTGGGATGCAATTGGGGTGTCCACTGTGAAGATTGTCATCTGACACAAATGTTTTTTGGATAATGTTTCTCAATTTTTTAATGGATTTTGAATTGCTTTGTAGTGGCCTTATAACACTTGCCAGACTAATGGGCAGCAAAATTTTGCTTCACTTAGATCATTGCTAAAGTATTTTGTGAAGTGGTATTAACACAGACCTGAATCCTCTGAACCCTTAAGCTGCCAGAATTTCTGCTTTTATAAGGTAATAATATAATCTGAAATAAAATCTGAAACTTGCCCTCTTCATTCATATAGAAGCAGTAAGAATATTTAGTCTTGGTTTTCTTAAGTACAGTATATAATGCCAATTTCTCACATGTTGTTGTTTATTAGAAAGTGTATTTACCCCCAAATTTAATATTTTCTAAGGACCAGATTTTTATATAAATAAAAACATAGTGTTCAAAAGAGTTTTTTTTTTACATTACTATGTATAGTGAGTATATTTTGGAGACACTACTAATGTCACTACCATTGTTTGCAGAACTTTGCATGACAATCGTCAGAGTAAGAATTATGATAAATATACAGATTCCAGTTCATCTTGACTATATTTTTTTCATTTAATCCTTTCAAAGGTCTTTAAAGTTATTTAAGCTAAACAATGGTAACTCTGCTTTTTTATTATTATTATTGGATATTGTTCGCAAGACAATGATTTTCAATGCATTGCCTTTTGTTGTGTAAAGAACATGCTTAAAGCAAAATATCCACATTAATGTCTGTTAATGTCTGTTTTGTAAAATACTTCTTGCAGCCCTAAGTATACCATTGTTCCTGTCTTCACAGTCTTTAGTAAATATTACCATCCTCCTACATTGGCAAATGGCAGTGTAGAAGAACTCAACAGAATAAGTGCAGGCTTGGCTGTAGGGGAAATGAACCTGACAAAGGCAGGGTTAGTAACACTCCCAGAATCTTTCATTCTGTGCACGCGAGCACGGCCACTGCTTTGCCTGCTGCTCATGCTGGGCACCCTTTGGGTCGGGTACACACTATACCAGTTTAAAAGAAGGTAAGAGTGACAAATACACAAATGCTAAATATTTTTCTAAAGACTTTTTAAAAGTTTGCTTTTAACATATTAATGTCTATGTGCAGTCCGTTTTTGCATGCAAAAATGAGGGAGATTCTGTCAGACTGTGCCCTGCCAATCTCTGTACTCATGTTCTCCTACGTGGGCTCCTACATCTTTAGTGACATCGGCTGTAAGTCTTTGCTGTCGGGAAAAACACAAGCACAAATGTACATACATTTTTTTGCAACTATTATTTAAATTTAGTTCTGCAAAGTCATTTTCTTTGCAGGAGGATTAAACTCTCAAATATGGCATTGCCTGTGTGCGTTACAGTGCCCGTGTTTGATTACCACGTGGGACCAGTGTTCCGCATTGCTCCATTAGAAAAGCTATCAGGAGCCAGTGTGGTGTGTGCTATGGGTCTTGGCTTTCTTCTTGCTCTCCTCATCTTCATCGACCAAAACATTGTAGTTTCCCTCACCAATGCCCCAGAGAACAGGTATACTGCTTGTAGAGAAAAGCAATTTTGTCACTGCAATATGGGTGTAATTTCATATCTTGATGTGATGATTTTAGTGATATTATTCACTTTGGAATGACAGCTGTGTACGTGTATGTGTGAGCACTTTGGTTTAGTGTGTTAAAGGTCACTGAAGGGTGCATCATGCTGAATATTGCTTCACTGAATAACAATACAGATGTTCAGTGGATGTTTTACATTTCAACAAATGTTTATTGCTTGCCTATTTAACTGTATTTCCTCTGTGCATCTTTGTGTTTATGTGCATCTTTGTGCTTTGTTGGTTGCTAAAGGGTACATTGTATCATTGTTAACTGACTGTGTTTATATCTGTTGTGTGGTTGTGTAAACCTTTGTGCGCTTTCAATGTTCTAGTCTTTGTGTTTGTTTTGCTCTAGGTTACTAAAAGGTACTGCATATCACTGGGACCTGACTCTGTCTGGCCTGATTAATATTTTGATGTCGGTGTTGGGGCTGCCGTGGATGCATGCCGCGTTTCCTCACTCGACTCTGCACGTGCGGCAGCTGGCCATTGTGGAGGAGCGGGTTGAGGGAGGACACTTGTATGAGACGTGAGTGGAGCTCCAGATACTTTTCCAGCTACACGGGAACTAGCTATACAATGATTGTTACTTCCCAAAAACCTAAGAATGCTTTCTTACGTGTGGAATGTAAGCTACCTACTCACGTGATGTACAAAGCATGGGCAGACATAGAAATTATGCTTGAAATATTATAAATCACTCTATAAATGCAATAAAAAAAGAAAATTGATATTTGTTATTCGGCAGCATGGTGGCTTAGTGGTTAGCACGTTCGCCTCTCAGCGCTAGGGATTCCCGGTTCGAATCCCAATCTCGGTGGAGTTTCCATGTTTTACCCGTGTCCGCATGGGTTTCCCCTTTGTTCTCTGGATTCCTCCCACAGTTCAAAAACATGGATCAAGGTTAATTGAATTCTCCAAATTGCCCCATATAGAGTGTGTGAGTATCTGTGTGAGTGAGTGTGTGCCCAACGATAGATTGGCGCCCGGTCCTGGGTGTATCTGTCCTAAATGTTCTGGATAGCCATGGGGAACCTCCCTGCGACCCTAGTAGAGGATAAAGCGGAAGATAATGGGTGGAAATTTGTTACATTTACATTTAGTCATTTAGCAGACGCTTTTATCCAAAGAAACTTACAAATATGAACATCACAAGTCAGTAGTTATGAAGAAAACCTGCAACACTGTAGAGTTATCAAACTTGATAGTCATATGATCCTGCAGCACCCCCCCCCCTTTTTTTTTTCTCGACAACAGGTATCTGTTAAAAATATGCGCCTTTAGTAGTTTCTTTTTGCTATTTACTTACACGTTTATTGAAAAGGAATTTTTTTTGTGTGTGTTTTCAGTGTCAAAAATGACTTGTTAAATATCAACAAATGTCATTTTCGAGACCTCAAATGCCAACATTGAAACAGAAATGGGGAAATCTATGATTTATCATATCAATAAAAGTGAAAAATGCAAGCATCAAATCTTAAGTGGTTATATTTAATGAATATTTAATGAATTTAATGAATTGTTTGCCATTGAAATCACTTAAAACATTTTCTTTGTCCTTTTGTCTATTAAATAAAGGTTCAAGTGAATGAACAAATATCATTTTTAATTAAAACTTTTTATTACATTTTGAGAAAGCATCTGAAACTGGCGTTTGTAATTTTAAATAGTTGTAAGATGGTAGTTTTAGTCAAAAGCTTTAACTCTGTTCCCTTGATAAAATATACCGTACTTTACTTTTTCTTTTTTACACATTAGTAGTTGAAAGTTTATTAAATGTTTTATATTTCTGCATACGTTTGACCTAAAAAAATTAAACAAGTAGATAAGAAAAAAAAACCAAATCAAACAATTAAGATAAAATATTACACATAATTTAATTATCAGAGAAAAATATTACAATTTTGCATATCAATGAGTGGCTGAACCATAGCATTCAGTACCTTCTTTGATCCCCTTGTGCAGTAATAGATGCAACTATACTTTTTTGGTAATTGTTTAATCATGCACACCAGCATGGAATGATTTTAGCTTTACCTCTGAAATGTTGGCAGATTTCTTAGATATAATGTTCCTACAGTTACAGTTAATTTATTTTGAATTTATGAGGTCAGGACTTGTGTCCTGCATTTTTTTTTTTTAGAATTTCTTTGGACTTTATTGTTTCATCATCCCAGGCAAACAATGAAACCACCACCACCAAGTTTCACAGAGAGGCAGCATTGTTCTTTTTGGGGAGAAACAATCCTGTTGAGCAACCTATTTAACATTCGAACTGGACCACGGAGAAATTGAAAAAGTTGGCCAGGTCGAATGAATTACTTTTTTTGTTATCACATGAATGGCCATTGGCACATGGTCCAGTTTTGATGCTCATGTGCATGTTGTTCTATTGTTGGTGCTTTGGGTGGTGGACAGGATTCAGAATGGGAACCGTGAGTGAGCTGATCTTCCCCTGAACAACAAACTGTTTCTTTCTACCAAGAACGGAATCAATTTCTTTCTATCAGAACGAACATTAACTTTTTTAGCTGCAGTACCTACAAGAAACTTGCAGAGTATGTTAAGAAACAAATGGACAGAGGGTAGTTCTAGAGATACAAATTTCATCTGCATGTTAAACAGAAAAAATCAAATATGCAATAAGTGTAGAAACTAGAGGATATACCTAATAAAGTGGCAAGTAATTCTAGTTTTTACTACAATTTCTACACTATTAAAATAGTACCTCTTTTCCCTGTATATCATTAGCTTTTGGGATTGCATCCTAGTTAAGTTCAAGGGAGTTAAGATAAAATTTTATACACTAGTCAAAAGTTTGAACACACTGCATTCTTGCTCCATTGGACAATTTTCTCCACTTACCATATAGATGGGCTTTATAGTTTAACAATCATAGACTGTAGTACATCAGTTTCTGTTGGTTCTCTGTTCTCTGTAGGTCAGGACCATCACAGAACAGGTATAATTTGGGTGGTGTATTGTTTATTGTCAGTTCTGCAGTGACACTGATGTGGTGTCACACAGTGCTGCTTTATTTTCGTTTAAACACCTCAGTGACACTGCTGGAATAAGAATAATGAACAAACCAAATAATGCATAATGCTCTGTGATGCTACTATTGGGGTCCTGACCATTAGAGCAAAAAGGACTAACACAGAATGTTGTCCACAGATTTTTTTAACGGTAAGTTGAACTGATAAAATAGACAATAAGTGTAGCAAAACTTGTGTGGAGTTGAAAATATAAATTGGTCACAGCATTTGTTTTTTTTTATGTTTTTGCTTTGTGTGTGTGTGTGTGTGTGTGTGTGTGTGTGTGTGTGTGTGTGTGTGTGTGTGTGTGTGTGTGTGTGTGTGTGTGCGTGTGTATGTGCGCATGTAGTATAGTGAGTGTGAAGGAGACACGAGTAACATCGCTGGTGGCTAATATCCTGATCGGTGTGAGTGTCTTCTTGCTGCCTGTTCCACTGCAATGGATTCCCAAACCTGTGCTCTATGGTCTCTTCCTCTACATCGCACTCACATCCATAGATGGTAACCAGATGTGTGACCGCATGGCCCTGTTACTTAAGGAACAGGTACTGCATGTGTATTTTTGAGGACAAAGCAACGGTGTATTAGGCAGGGCTATTACAAGTTTAGAATATTACATGAGCACTTTTGTGTGGAAGGAATTTAGAAACCAGCTGTCTCTGTTTTACCTAACTAGAAGGCAAATAAAAGTCATGGAAGGTATTTTACGAATGTGTTTAAAATGGCATTGTTGCATGATGATCAAAAAGGCAAGGCACAAGAGCGCCCTCTGTTAGTCACTACTGGGCAATGATTAAATGGCTTCATGAAAGACACACACACACACACACACACACACACACACACACACACACACACACACAGTGTCATGATGATGGTCCAGCTTCATTAGGTTTGTTGTAGTTCCAATCAGATCTGTATTTCCTTGTTTGCTGTTTTCTCTCCTTCAGACATCCTACCCTCCCACACACTATATCCGGAAGGTGCCACAGAGGAAAATACATTATTTCACATTCCTTCAGATGGTGCAGCTGCTGTTCCTTTGTGCATTTGGGATGTACCCACTCCCGTATATGAAAATGATTTTTCCACTTCTGATGTTTATCCTCATACCTATCAGGTTTGTGTTCTTAAACTATTTGATGTTTCAAATCTATATTAAATAAAACTACACTATATGCACAAAAGGTATTGGGACACCTACATATAACAAATACAGGAGATTTTATGGCATCTAATTCTAAGTTGGTCCCCTCCTTTTGCAGGCATAACAGCTTTCACTCTTCTTCATGCTTCTTCACATGGTTAGTGTTTAGTAGAATTAAAATATTTGTCATGGGTCAAACCTTTTAGGTAGATTTATTGATTTGTTTTTTACAGAAGTGAATTGTTTTGAGTGGGACTATATAAACACTGAGACAAAAGATTTGTGGTGCATAATACTTGAAGTATTCTGACCAAATCATTCAAACACACCAATTTCAGTAAAATGCCAGATACTTATATTCACTTACTTACTCACAAAATCTTGACATTAACTCTACTAAATATGGTTTGAAATCCAAAACTGATCATTAATGAGATTTTTTTTCATCTAATATTAGAAATGCTGTTTTTACAGAAATACTTTCAAAGACAGGAATGACCACATGCTCATACAGATGTAATGTCTAGGTTTCCCTTTACTTTTGGCTATGTTATGTGTCCAACAGTTTGTAAGCTTGTAAGCGAATGTAAGCTTGTGTGGTTTACTTATGCATATTTGTAAACGAAGATGGATATGAGTATTCAAAATTTAAAAAAAGATTCATTTCAAATTCTCCCATATGTTCACTTGATAATAAAATCATACAAATTGCTACAGTTGGAAATGACATTGATAATTATAAGTTGCTGTTGCTAACTGCACTGTAATCATTTCAGGAATTGTGTGCTGCCGAGGATAATTGAGGCCAAATACCTGGATATAATGGATGCACAGCACATGTGAACATGCACACCTCTGAAAATGAACTCTGGGAATTGTATTTCTGAAACGCAAAACTCTGGGAGATATATCAGACTGGTTCTTGTGTTTGTACAGTCTGGTGTCGCACTGTAACAAAAGGGTAACGACAGAAAATGATTAAGAAAAGCAGACTATATTCATGTTCGATTACTGGTTGCTTCTGTCATGATTTCCCCATGCTCATAATTTTATCTTTGCTAAGTTTTATGTACCTCTTCCATTATGTGGACCAATCACTTGAAACACATTCATTCCTGTGCACAGTGGCACCTCAGCTTCTACTAGCAGTCTGACCCCACATAGGTCAATGAAAAAGAGTGTGAATGGAAGTTGATCTATTTGTAGCAATACCTCTTTGACGTGACCACACACTAGCCATTGAACCTTCATTTTCTTTACGTTCTGTTGGTGGAGTGGTGTGGGGGGGGTCTCCTCCTATTAAATCTAACATGAAGGGAATACAAGCTGTGTCATGCACATTCCTGTACATTTGGGTGCATATCACTGATAAATGCATCCTGCTTGATACTGTGTCTCATAGCAATACAGTGTTACAGAATCTTAAATATTTTGGATATTTCTATAAGAAAGAGATTATTATTATTGAAGATGCTAGTTATACATAATGAAGTGTTCAGAATGTAATGTTTCAGGGATAAGGAAGCAGGTCTGAATCAAGGAGGAAGAAAGTTGTTTTTGTTGCATCACATGCCTCACACACATTACATAAATGAACTCTCTTCATTTCAGCTTTGCTCATTCCAGAACATTACAAGCATCCGTTCTTAAAATGCACAAAAATGTGCACGCACAGACTATGCCAAATGCATATAGATGTGTACTTATAAATACAAATTAGCATGCTTGCTAAAGCAGACTTACATCTGACCCTACTTTACAAAACAGACGTTTAAGATAAACAAAGCATGGCTTTTATAAAATGCCGAAATTGTTTTGTTTTCATAATTAAGCATAGAGGAGGCATTTAAAATGCTGACTCGCATGGGTGAAAGAGAGAATGTAATTCTCAGATGAATTCTAGGTTTTTATATTTAACACCCACACCTACAGCCTCTTCAAAATGTAAATGACCAGGAACAACAGCAGAGTTAGCTAGCAAGCTTTTCACAGGGAATTGCAGTCAATAATTGTTCTTCTTGTGTTACATTAATGTAATCACTTGACATGCTGAAAAGCTTACTTCCTTTACTAAAATCACAGAATGTTTTGCTCCAGAAAGATATAAGTAATATACAGACTGAGGTTTTGTATTGTTAACTTGTTAATTCAAGTTCAGATATTTATTAGATATCTTTTAAATCAACTAATTAATTAGAATTGCATTTTAATACTGAGAGAGACAGAGTTGAGAGAGAAAGAGAGAGAGAGATTATAGTTTCAGACTTGACTTCTGAAGGTCAGTGCTGCTGCAGGATTGAATATTGCTGTTATTAAAAAATGATCAAAAGTGACATTTGCAAAATTTCTACTTAAAAAACATGTTTGGTATCTGAAGTTTAGTCTCTCCACTTCTTGACCTTGTGGAGCTGCAAAGTTAATGTTGCTAAAATGTAAACTCTGTTATCATTTAGATTTTGAAGATATGCTTTTATTTTGCTAACACCACCATTCTCATATAATCTGTGGTTGCTATACATTCACTAAGCACTTTATATCCAATGCCTGTACATCTACATATTCGTTAGCAGTTATTTAATTCAGCCAATAATGTAGCAGCAGTGCAATGTATATAATTATGCAACTTCTGGTAATATATAAATTAACCATCAGAACAGGTTAAAAAAAGTGTTCACAGTAATGACCAGAAGGTAAAACTGCCCATGTCGAAGTAAACAGAAAAGCATTTGAGCATAAACATATCAAACTGTAAAGATGTCTTTAACTGCCGGGCAAGGTCCTACCCAGAATTATTGAAATGTTTAATTAGTTTATTTAAGCAATAAGGCACGATAGAATTTATTGTAAATAAATCACAGGAAAGAGGTGATATTAGGCACAACACGTAGCCATTACAGCTCTTTCATGTTCACAATATTTATTGTGAATAAATCACAGGTTTTATTGACAAACGCCTTAATAAATCCTAATCCTAATAAAATTAATCACAGGATTTATTGATTTATTGAAAAACTGCTCAGCTGATCAACTTTAGGGACCAGAACTACCGTTTTATAAATATAAATTTATTAAATCTTTTTTTTTTTTTTTTGCTTAATTGACTGTATTTACATACTTTTAAAAAATATAGGTTTTACCTATATTTTATAACAGTATGTTTGTGGGGCAATCTGTGCATATTAAGTGTAAAGCTAAAATAGAGTTTAATGCAATGTGATGCCTTAAATCAGAATATAGTAGAGATATGGTATGTTTGAGCTTAGTAGACATTTTAATATTAGACATTATTATGATTGTAAATGCACTCGATGATAAAGAGATCATCAACTTTAGTTAAAGCCTTTCCAAACACTTAAGTAATCTTAAGAACTTGTTTTTTGTAACCTAAAAATAGCAGTAGCCCTGAAGCAGAATCTCTTCCTTACCACATTGCTCGGAGTCATTACGGACAGTGTTTAGACTCAAAGGGCCAATTTTAATTTGCTTTTTATTTTAAGTTTATAAAGTTTGTGATTTTTTTTTACATTTTGAAAATGCTTTATGTGATGTCAATAATAGGCTGTCTTTTAGGGGTTCTTCAAACATGGTGGTTTTCATATTGATAAACATTTTACATATTGATACACATTTTTACATCAACTGCTTTAATCACAGCCTCAACACCAAACTAAAATCATATCTTTACCAATCTAATACTAATTTTAACTTCTGTGTTTTACTTTTTAATTACTAAATATAATCAGACTGCAGAAAACACTTTATCTTGCAGTACTAGGGTCCTTCAGGAGTCAATGCAGAGTTCAATTTTATTGCTGCATGAAGAAAATGAAGTAAGGAAAAATATATATTATTGTACATACCAATATAGACATGAATGTTTGAAGACTAATGTGTACAGGAAGGACAAATGTCTAAAGTGTTCACTACTGTTAGAAAGAGATTTTCAAGAAGGAGGACTAACATGCGAAGGAGGTTAGATAAAACAACATGAGACAGAAAAAGAAGGACAGATAGGAAAATCTAAATTTGTTTTTTGTTGTTGTGTTATTCACTTGTCAGTTTATGTTTCACAAATGTTGTAAACATTCCACCCTAAACAAAATTCCCAGCTCACATTATCTTCTCTCAGACTGTGACAGTTATAGTAGTCTTAAAGCCCTCCGGTGTAAAACACCCTCCTTCTCTCTCAGTATTTGACTGTAACATTGAAGTATTCCCTATTTTGTTATCCTTTTTCCTGGATTGGATATGTTAACAGTTATGTTTTGTGCTGGTTTAATATTGTTTCAGAAAATAAGCTTTTCTTATTCTAATAATGAATGTATAATGCGTAGAATTTTATATACCACATAAAAATCCATTGGCAAATCATTTTGTCAAGAAGATAAGCTAAATTTGTAAACTGCAATATGTAAAAAGATGTTTATCTGAAGATTTAAAGAAAGATGCTATACACTGAAAACTGGATCATTTCAAGCTGGTTGCCAAATAAAAGAGTTATATTGATATTTGTCTGCTTTTCTTTACAATGCAGGTTGGTGACTATTAACTATAATATCATGTCTCATATTCCATCTGTGTTCTGTGCTATGAGTCCATTTCTGAAAATTCCAGTAGTAATTTTGTAATAAAAAATTTAGTCCAGTTGTTGGTATCTCTCTCTAGCATAAAAGACAATATGCAAAAAAAATTATACAATAAGAAATATACAATGTACATATTTTATAGGTAATATCAAGTATACTGCTATATACCAGGCATTATTTAATATATAGTGTGCATAACCTGCAATACAAATTTAAAGATGTAAAAAAATATATATATATGTGCTAATTGATACAGTTTTAGAACTAGAAGCATTGAGCAATTGTCAGCTATTATAAAAAGGTAATGTCAAGAGGTTTTTCTGTACAGGTTGTGTGTGTGTGTGTGTGTGTGTGTGTGTGGAACCTGTAATGATTCTCTCAGTCCTGGTTATGAGAAATATTAAGTTTTCGTGACTGAGTGGGGGGGGGGTACAAATAATTCTTTGGCTGTTCTCTCTTTTTGCTGCAGTCTGATCATGTCATCACTGTGACTAAATTATGCAGAGTCAAAGATGGGACATTTTTCAACAATTGCAAAGCAGTATCTGATAAATAAATTGAAAACCTTATTGATGATTTTTAACATAACAGCTTTTTGGTGTCACAACATCCATCCATCTTCTGCTTTATTCTGTTCTGTTCTCCATGCCCATCCACGGGAGAACGTTTCGGGCGCTGGGCAGATACACCCAGGACAGGGCGCCAATTTATCGCTGGGCACACACTCACACAGACACACTACATGGGGTAATTTGGAGAATTCAATTGACTTTGATCCATGTTTTTGGACTGTGGGAGGAAACTGGTGAACCCGGAGGAAACCCACGCGGACACGGGGAAAACATGGAAACTCCACCCAGATTGGGATTCGAACCGGGAATCCCTAGTGCTGAGAGGCAAACATGCTAACCATAAAGCCACCGTGCTGCCCTATACACAATCATAAGCATTTTTAAATTAAATGAACCAAGCCTAATGTGACTAATGATCAATCTTAACATATTCAAAGCCCTGATAAATAATATAAATCATAACCAATAAACCAATAAACACCTGTCAATTTAGTAACTTATCATGATCAAAATGTTTTTTTTTATATAAATGCAGATGGTATTTCTTGATTATTAGCTTTAGATATTTTTGTTTTTAATCATTACGCTGTTTGAGAAGCCATTATTCAGACTTTAAATAGTTGGTTATATATTTGGTTTCTTTAGTTGTGATTTTTTTCACAACTAAAGAAGAGTTAAAAAGCAAATTATAATACTTGGTTATTGGATTCAGTTTAAGTTTCAGACTTATCAAAACTACCTGAGCCTTTGCAGTGTAAATATATCCGCACTGGTGATTTAAAAATTTTTTTGTTTTTTCTGTTCACCTTTTCAGTAAAAATGTTGAATAGATGAAGGTGAAAGAAGAAACCCATCAGGAAATACCAATTTTAACGACGCTTTACCGCAGGCTCATTTTTACAGGTGAGAAATACTGTTGAAAAACTGAAGAGTTCGGCACCATGTTAACTTGGCATTGTTATTAACTCAAGTGAAAATGCATTTAATAACAATGTTTCTAGTCAAATCCTGACTTTTGGAAATTTTGTAAATAATTTATGATGAATAACTCGTGATTATATTGTTTTGTTGCATAGTATTTTTGTTGATTAGCTAGCTATTCCGTGTAAACTGCAGAGAATCAGACTGAGGCCTGAACACCGGCCTGTGAAATACAGCGAGGCCATCTAGTGGTGAACAGTAAGCCCGCCTACCGTGATTCTGCTGGAACCAATTGGCTACATAAAACGCCCATCTTCACTATAACTCCCAGACCGCTGCCATTTGGCAGTTATACCTTTAACTCCCAAAGCACTGCCAAATGGCAGGTGTGAATAGCCTTTCTTGCCTCCATTCATTCATTATCTTCCGCTTTATCCTCTATTAGGGTCGCAGTGGGGTTCCCCATGCCCATCCAGGGGAAGAACATCTCGGGCGCTGGGCAGATACACCCAGGACAGGGCGCCAATCCATCGCTGGGCACACACTCACTCACACAAACACACTCTACATGGGGCAATTTGGAGAACTCAATTGACTTGAACCATGTTTTTGGACTGTGGGAGGAAACCGGAGAACCCGGAGGAAACCCACGCGGACACGGGGAGAACATGGAAACTCCACCCAGATGGGGATTCGAACCGGGAATCATTAGCGCTGAGAGGCGAACATGCTAACCACTAAGCCACCGTGCCGCCCTTTCTTGCCTCCAGTGTTATGTAAATGAGGCCATTACATTTGCAAGAAGTAACTCTAAGGACACTACTACTTTCTACACTCTTCTCTGCAATAAGCTGAACCCTCCCCCTTCCCCCCCCCCCCAAAAAAAAAAAAAAAATATCAACATTACCAGAAGTTAAGATTCAAGTTAGCTTTATTGGTATATGCACTGTAAAGAAACATGTTGCTTTGTTTCCCTGTACAATGAAATAGTAATAAAGCAAGTAATAAAAGATAAAATAAGCATGCAATAATATGATAAAAGTATGTATAAATAGAAATGTAAACTATACAGAAATATAAACTATGCTAATAAGCCTATGTACATACAGTCATTGTGTAGTAGTGCGCTACATTGCTTGTTGTCAGACTGGTATGAAAACCCAATAGACTTATCACACACAAATTGTCTGAACACACCTGGCACTGCCACAACATCTCCTTTCTACATTTGCCACATGTTAACCTGTTACAAAAAACACAACGCTTAGTGGCATGGTTATTCTTGCAGCAACACTTAACCTTGCACAATGCCCTTTTCCCTGTGTCAGGTGTGAGTGGCTTCTGCTAAAATTTTTCCTTATGCACATCCTTGGCTGCCATATGAGACTGTGCAAGCTCTCCTGCAAGCTTCACCAAGAAGTCCGACCGTCTCTCTTTGACCCCAGTGCATGCCTGAAAAAGCACATGTGCATTCAGTGCTGCAATGTCAATTATGGAGTAAAACACAGTGACTGGCCAACGCCGTGTTCCTGAACGTACACTGTACTTTCGCACCATCTGGTCTATGACGTCCACACCACATTTTAAGCTGTTGTAGTCAGTGACTGTGTTAGGCTTTTTTTTGGGTGTCCTCAATCTCCACCATACTGTGCATGCTACTGCGGATGCAGACATTCTTTTGCCGTTTGGGTGCGTAAACGGTCAATGTGGCACCAAAGGTTGAAAACACCTGTGAACTGAATTCCTCACGGTCCAAAGTATTTTTGGCAGAGTCTGGAAGCTCACTGCGAATCTTGTTTACTGTGCCAACGAGGGTGGTCCACTGGCCCAGCAATCGTTTAGCTAGTGACAATGAGGTGAAAAAATTGTCTGTGGTAACGGTTCTTCCTTTGTCCATAAATGGTTCCATAAGCTTCATCACCACATTTTCCGATAGTCTTTCCCCCGTGGGACGGCTGGAGTCTTTGCCAAGATATGGTATGATGTTGCATACATACTTGGATTTTAAATCACATGCCACCCAGAACTTTTTGCCAAACTTATCAGGTTTTGTTGCAATGTACTGCAGAAAACAGCAACGGGTCTTAGTTGGGAAAAGTTGCTCATCTATGGTGATGTGCCTTCCTGGATTGTAAGAAGCAATGCAGATGGCAACAAAAGACCCCCAAACATTAGAGACTGCAGAAAACCTGTCATTGGCAACTCGTTCACTGCGTGTGTCCTTGTCATCGAAGCGTAGGTGCTGCATGATGTCCTGGAAGCGGTTTCGAGCCATAATCTTGCTGATGGAGGGCACTCCCAGTGTTGCAGACCATGCATCATGCACTGCTGGATGCGGACAAGTCCTTTTAGGATGAGGATTGCAATGAACGCCTTTAGTTCAGGGAGGGTCATGAACCAGTTTCCATGCTGGGTCTGGTGTGCATGCTGGACAGTCCACTTCTGTATGGTCCGGAGCATTTCCAGAGAGATGAAACAGAGGCAACTCTGTAAGCGACACTTTTCTTCTGGCAAAAGCAGTTGGCTCTCCATCCGTGAGATTGCATTCAATTGGGCTGTGATGCAGAGGTCTTCCGATCTGTTCTTTATGCCACACTGTGCCGTCTTTTGCCGTCTCTGTCAGCCACTCGTGTGTCTCCGTGCGACCTCTCTTTTCTGGAGGTGGTGAAGTCTCCTCATCTGCAGGACCATATGTTTGAGATATGATTAGTGAAAGGTTAAAATAATGTGAAATGGACACAAACATATTTGAATTATAATTCCAAAACATCTTAAGTATGCCTCCTTGTACTAATGTAGGATTGTTTTCACACTGCAAAAAGTGGCATATTGATTAGTCAAAATAGCTCTGATTTTTTAAACCATATTATAAGTAGTGGTGAAGGGGTGCGGTAGCTCAGTGGTCAGGGTGTTGGGCTATCAATCTGAAGGTTGGCGGTTCAAACCCCAGGTCCACTGAAGTTACCAGTGTGGGTCCTTGAGCGAGACCCTTAACCCTCATTGCTCCATGGATGTTGTGATGAACCCTGTGCTCACCTTGTAAGTCACTTTGGATAAAAGCGTCCAATAAATGACAAAAAAAAAAAAAAAAAAAAGTAGTTTTTGTGTTTTGAAAAACTGCCAATAGGTAAAGATAGTTTTACATAAATTTATACCAAAAAAAAAAAAACACCTGCAGCTACTAGAAAAATACTTTTTTTTTTACTTAAACATTCATAAAAACTTAAGTAAAAACATTTTATCAAGACATTTTGTCTTGTTTGAAGTCAAAATTACTCAACTTAAAATAGAATAATATTCCTGGGCAATTTTAACTTATTAAGATGGAACTTTTTTCAGTATGTCTCTACCAAAAACAGTCATAACCGGCAAACAAAAATAGGAAATTTAGGGAATCTTACCAGAAGAGATTTCAGAGTCACTACTCTGATCAAGAGTTATTTCTTCTCCATCAGAGTCACAGGGGTTGACATGGTTGAGGATCATGTCCAAAGCTCTCATTTGTAAGTCACTTTGGATAAAAGCGTCTGCTAAATGACTAAATGTAAATGTAAAGCCTGCTGTACTGTAAACCTTTGCCATCTTTGATTAGTCAACAGAGTAAGTGAAATATGTGAAATATTATCCACATGGGGGCAGCACTGTGGTTTAGTAGTTAGCACGTTCGCCTCTCAGCACTAGGGATTCCAGGTTCGAATCCCCATCTGGGTGGAGTTTCCATGTTCTCCCCGTGTCCGCGTGGGTTTCCTCCGGGTTCTCCGGTTTCCTCCCACAGTCCAAAACTCATGGATCAAGTCAATTGAATTCTCCAAATTGCCCCATATAGAGTGTGTCTGTGTGAGTGAGTGTGTGCCCAGCGATGGATTGGCGCCCTGTCCTGGGTGTATCTGCCCAGCGCCCGAAACGTTCTCCCCTGGATGGGCATGGGGAACCCCACCGCGACCCTAATAGAGGATAAAGCGGAAGATAATGAATGAATGAATGAATGAATGAATGAATGAATGAATTATCCACATGGAGGTGGATGCACACATAACCGTTATACAAGCTCTCACAGCAAGCAAGCTCGCCTCTGAACCAGCAAGTCCGAGCCTTTTCAAAATAAAGGTCTGTAGGCGTCATTCGTAGTAAGAAAACTTAACGATAATAACACTTCACGTTAATGATTTACTGACTAAAAATAAAATAACAATTCTTTGCTATGAAATTCTAAAAAGGTCATGTCATTATTTTTACTAGAGCGTAAAGTAATAAACGATGTTTCGTTATCGTTTAAAGTATTGCTTATGTATTTACAATTTTTGTTGCATTTGGATTTATTTTTCTCATGATTATAAAATTAAATATAATATAATATATATAAAACCCTAGAAACAATTGTATGCAAACATCAGCTCCCTTCATTTTCCATATACAAAGAGACATAATCCACTGTCTGCGCCACAATTCTTATGTTCGTGTAGGAGGATTTACCAAAAAATCCAAATCCTTTTGGTAATACAAAAGATATACCAAATATGTACATTTACATTTAGTCATTTAGCAGACGCTTTTATCCAAAGCGACTTACAAATGAGAACACCACAAGTCAGAAGCCATGGAGAATTATTGTTCTATTATTACCAACTATAATACATGTCTAATTTCAAATCCACTATCCAGCTGACATATTTATACAGTGTACGTTACATAAATGTAATATGACAAAATCTAAAGAAAGGAGGCATAAGGGCATTTTTCCACAGGCCAGCTGAGGGTGCAATGTCTCAGTTTGCTTTACCACCATCTGCTCAATAATTGAATTAATAATATGCCTTATAAATATTAAGGCTTCAAAGTATTAATTAATGCTCTTCTAATCCACCTATCATAATTAGGGTATCAGGACCTTTATATAAAATATATCTAGAATATATTTTCCATCAATCATAAACCTTACAGTTGTGATGCAGCAGTGCTACACACTGCTTTACTTTGCCACTCACATACATTATTTATAAACAGAAAAAGCATTAATTAATGGACATTAATTTACCATGAGTTTAATAATATTCCTTCATTTTTGGAGTTTTTTAGACAGTATCTAATTTTTAGACAGTATCTCCGATTGTTAAGAATGCAGTAAGAAAAACAACATCTTCATATTAAAATCATTAGCAATGTCCATGATGATATCCATGACAATGATAGTGGACACGCTTATGATGAAGGACACGCCGAAGATATCACTCTGCAAACATAATCAGTTAGCAGTTAATTACAAAACATTAATTCAGCAGTTGTGATATCTGCGTGAAAAAGATAATACTACATAATTGCTTTAGATATAAAATGATGTAAGGTTATAAATTCACCATTCAATATACCAACCTTATAATTTTTATTTAAATAATATATGTGGTTTAGTGGTTAGCACTTCGCCTCTCAGCATTAGGGATTCCTGGTTTGAATCCCCAATCTGGGTGGAGTTTCCATGTTCTCCCCGTGTCTGCGTGGGTTTCCTCCGGGTTCTCCTCCCACAGTCCAAAAACATGGATCAAGGTCAATTGAGTTCTCCAAATTGCCCCATATAGAGTGTGTCTGTGTGTGTGTGAGTGAGTGTGTGTGTGCCCAGCGATAAATTGGCACCCTGCCCTGGGTGTATCTGCCCAGCGCCCAAAACGTTCTCCCCTGGATGGGCATGGGGAACCCCCCCCCCCCCCGCGACCCCAATATAGGATAAAGCGGAAGATAATGAATGAATGAATGAATGAATAATATGTGTTAGGAAAGCTCTTGTAGCATTTGTGGTTTTATACATTTTATATTTTATACATATTAAACTTATTGCCATCCACTCCTCCACAATGCTACATGCATACATGAATAATATGTATGTTAATATATATTAATAATCACTGAAGTTACTGATTAACAGACATTTATGGGTAAGACCCATAAGGTGAATTCTTTTGAAGTGTAAACAGCACCTTTTGTTGTTCTTAACAAAAGGTGCTGAGTAATTGTTGATCATGTCAGTGTTGATGCAAGAAAAGACACACTTATATATGTGTGGGTATAGTTCTCAATTTCAGTTTAATAGAAAAAATAATCATATGGTAAATTATTCATATGGTTTGACATATTCATGGACACATATTCATGCCACTCATATTTCTTGTGGTCCCAGAATGCCCTTCCTGTTATTTAAGCGACCTCGCATTTTATTAGACTTTGAGACTGGTTACAGCAGAGTTGTTAACTGGAACGCCCGTAATCCACAGAGTGACCCACTGTGTGGTTGAGGCAGTGTTTGTGACCTTCGTTAGGGATATGAAGTGGCGGAGGTGGGTTCGATTCAGCGTGAAAACGACACTCCTCTTTGCCGTCTGCACCGTTCGCCGTGCCTCCTCCTCCATCTCTTCCTCCTCTGTGGACTGCTGGAGTTTGCAGCACGTGTTGAATCGTGGTACTAGCAGCTACAGCAGGCTGATGGCTGAAGAGGCGAAAAAGCTGGCCGCCTATGCTGCTGTAGACAACCACATCCAGGTAACTAGTACTGCTCTGCTTGGAGCGTTATGGTTCTACCGATTTCATTTAGCACGTCGTGGTGGTACAGGCGACAAGGTACTGGTGCACTTGATGCATGTTTCGGATTAGGTTTTCGACATGTAAACATGTCGTAGGAACCCGATAATCAGTCTCCAAATTCAATAGCAATTGTTCTATCTGACAAGCGAAAGCGACAGAGACCATTTGGTTGTATTCTCTGTGGATGGCCTTTTACTAAATATAAAATAATATACAAATGCTAGAGTCGATTTCGAATGCAAGCGTTATTGGGAATGTACGAATTAAGATTCGATTCGATGTAATTGACGGTATTTGGATAAATGAAGAGACTTTAAAGTCTGAATGCACAGAAACCGTATAACACTGGATTGATGGCTTATATGTCGAAGTCATAACATTAAGATTTATACAAATATTTCGCAGTTCATGTGTACTGTGTGCTTCACGAGTTATTGCATTCTAAATCCCGCCTTCTACGGTCGGATTGGCTAATTTGACATTACGCCAGCCAATTGCGCCAGGGATTCTGTGATGGACAGCCGGCGCTCTCGCGCTGACGATGGAGGCAGGTCTGCCAGAACGCGGATGAGGAAAATATCCGGTTACTGTCCAGCTTGTAAATGCTAATATTAAAGAAATGTTCTGTAGCTTAGTGGTTAGCACGTTCGCCTCTCAGCGCTAGGGATTCCCGGTTCGAATCCCCATCTGGGTGGAGTTTCCATGTTCTCCCCGTGTCTGCGTGGGTTTCCTCCGGGTTCTCCGGTTTCCTCCCACAGTCCAAAAACATGAATCAAGTCAATTGAATTCTCCAAATTGCCCCATATAGATTGTGTCTGTGTGAGTGAGTGAGTGTGTGCCCAGCGATGGATTGGCGCCCTGTCCTGGGTCTATCCGCCCAGCGCCCGAGACGTTCTCCCCTGGATGGGCATGGGGAACCCCACCGCGACCCTAATAGAGGATGAAGCGGGAGATAATGAATGAATGAATGAATGTTCTGTATTTAATTAATCTAAAATGTATTTACATAATAACAACATTTTTCTATTTAATCCTTAAATTATTGTCTAAACAATGAATTAAGATTGTTTTCGGCCAAAGTAGTATGCAACACAATGTCTTTTATTTTCAATGGCATTAAGCTTCAAACTTATCATTAACAAATGTCATATAAATAACTTATTGAATTTGATTGATGGTAATGTTTTAATGAACATTAGTTCACGAACTTTATCTGTTAACAGTAATGAGTAATGTGAGTTCATCCCTGTAAAGAAAGATCTCTCTATGTATTTGTTGTCTAAGGAAAGCATGATGGTATTCCAGTGATCGGGGTCATGTGTGCTCATGGCTCAATGATGCATGTAGAAAGTGAAGGCAAACCTGTATGGTCTGATCCAATAGATGTGCTACTGTAGTTCTGTAATTGCTGCAGATGTTAATGCTCGTTCTGTCAGAATACACAGTGAATGACAGCCACAGACCAGTTCGGGTGCCAATGTTGACCCCTGTTTACCAACAAAAGCACCATCAACGAGCACGTTTTGTTATCTGTGGCCTTTTGCAGCAATACAATGGGCCCTGCCACAGAGCAAAAATAGTTTAGGAATGTTTTGAGGAGCACAAAAACTAATTTCAATCCAGCAACCCTGGTTTATACATTTGCAGATAAACAAAGTTTTCTGTTTACTCATCTCTGGTTAGTTTATAGTTTTTTGGAAATTACTCAGAAAATTTTCATGAGAAAATATGGAGAGACATAACTTGTTTTTTTGTTTTTTTTTCTAGAACAATCAGGTGGTAGGAGTGGGGAGTGGTTCCACTATAGTCTACGCAGTGGACAGACTAGGTATGATTTTGACAATGTGAATAATATCATCTTTAGTCACAAATAAGGTATCTAACATTTTATTCCTTTTTTAAAATGTATTTATTTATTTTTTTAAGCCGAGCGAGTTCGACAGGAGAAGCTAAACATTGTGTGTGTCCCCACATCATTCCAGGTTAGTATATGAAGATGGTGTTTGGAAGAATGTTAATTTTGAGCTAATACCTTGTAGTTGTTATGTGATAATTGTTGTTGCCTTCTATCTGCATCAGGCTCGTCAGCTGATTCTGCAGCATGGACTTTCCTTGTCAGATTTAGACAGACACCCAGAGGTAAGTCTGTTACAGAGCTGGGTTTTATTGTTCTGTGACATGCAAAATACAAACTAAAATATTTATTTTTTGTAAGCTTGACGTTGCTATTGATGGAGCTGACGAAGTGGATGCATCTCTTACACTTATTAAAGGAGGAGGGTATGAAAGCTGAAAAAATGTGAAAAACAGCATTATCTTGAATTTTTGATGAGCCTTTTTATGTTTTACGCACATGTTTTAAACATATTATACAGTGTATGCATTCACCTCTAAGCTTTTTATTATTTTTATCTTGCTTTACGTTTCAAACCACAGAGGATGTTTGACTCAGGAGAAGATAGTTGCAGGGTGTGCCAAACACTTTATTGTCATTGCTGACTACAGGTTTGTATGTGTGCATGTGAGTCATTTCTGATTGGTCTGATTTGTTTATTTCTAATTTTTCAATCATTGTTTCCTGGGTTGAGATTGTTGTAGCATCCTTTTAGACAATATGAACATGGCTCAATACAATATGAGTGATCTGTGATTTTTCTTTTTGTATAATAGGAAAGACTCAAAGGCTTTGGGGCAACAGTGGAATAAGGGTGTTCCAGTGGAAGTGATTCCTATGGCCTATGTACCTGTTTCCAGAGTTCTTACTCAGCGCTTCGGTGGAGAAGTGGTACTGAGGATGGCTGTTAGTAAAGCAGTAAGAATGCATTATCAGTCTTTGCAGCTCAACTGTTGTAGGTTTATGTATAGTTCCTTTGCTACAAAATAAGTCCTTTGCAGTATATTTGCAGTATCTGATTTCTGCAATAACTGTGATTCTCATTATATTAGGAATAAAAAAATAGCTGGTTTAGGACAATATGCCCTCAATGTTTTAAGCAACTCTCAGAGACTCAACATTTGACTTTAGTTTTAAACTGTGCACATTATATTAATATATTTTTTGTTAATAAGCATGCGGCCTGTCTTGCACTTTGCCATTATGCCACCTTGATACTAGTGATAGTCTAAATACCCCAAAATAGGAATAATTAAATAATATGTTGGTCATGATTAAGATTGATGGTGCCTCTTAAGTTTAATATTTTGACTGGTGTGTTATAGATAAAATCCAAGCTTGCTTATTGAAGCAATCTTGGATTTTATCTATAACATTGTATTTAGTTTGGTACAGACCCAAAAAGCAATGACTGAATTTTTGACAATTCTTGTGTACTTGATTGATCTTCGTTGGTAAAGCAATTAGACTTGTATCACTTTAGCCATTAGTAGGAAACCAGACCTAGAAGTGGAAACCCACATACAGAGACAACCAGAGAAAATAATCGAAACCCACCCACCTGGAATCAAATCCAGTACTTTCTTATTTTGAGTCGACAGTGCTATCAAATATGCTGTCCAAATCTAGACAGTCTATATGGAGTCTATTTAACAGCTCAATCTGATTAAACTGACCAAATATTAAATTAGTTTCAGGATGATTTAAAAAAAATGTAATTACTTTATCTAAGTCAGTTAATGTTTTTAATGAAATGAAATGGATAAGAAAAGTTCAATAAAAGACCGTACATTAGCTGAGTTCACAGTTTGCTTGCACTTTTTGATGGACATTGCCTTCAGTAAGTGGCAGCATTCAGTGTTAGATTAGACGCAATACAGCTTTGTATCATAAAATTCTCCTAGTTTAAATGCTTATAGTAGACATCAGTAACTGACAGAATTGTGGCTTGTGAGTTGATCAGTCTGTTTATTGGGTCGTCGTGGGCTCTCTAGCAGACAGTGGGGACTGCTGAATAAAAAAAAAAAAAACATACGTTTTCTATTAGGTTGTAAACCTTTCCGTAATAAACAAACAGCAAATAAAATATAAGGAATGGAAATATAAGGACAACAAGGTACTCCCATTCACTGCTGTTACACTGGTTCAGACTGTATGTACATAATGGTGGTATATATATATATATATATATATATATATATATATATATATATATATATATATATATATATACACCAAGTTAAATGCACCACTTTGTGATGTAGGACACTGAAAATCTGAACAAGACTAATGCATTTTGGAAACCAGTTTAGTGCACTGATGGAGTGAAATCCATTACTTTATAATCCGCATTGAAATGCATCATGAGGTACAAGCCAATTATTTTGCCATAGCTCTAATTAAACTCATTGATTAATTAAAACAACAAATACAGAATTCAGGTCTATATGTAGATATAAGCAAAACCTGACAAGCTACATAAATTGTCAGGTTCTGTTAATCACATGCCCTTGATTTATTGAAATGTGACCACCTTTATAAAAACAGTTTGTCTTCTGTGTTCGCTGCTTTGGTGCATTCAGGTGCACATTGACATCATGTCAAGGAGAAAAGCCTTTAGGAATGATCATAGAGAAGTCATTATTGCTGTTTATTGGTTTGGGAAAGGTTATAAGTCACAGTATAAATTCTGTTTGTATTAAGCTTGTGAAAAAAAAAGTGAAAAACATATGACCGTTGACTAACTTCTCAAAGTAAACATTCGTGCCAAAAAGTCAGACCAATCAATGCTTAGAGAATTTGACCTGAAAAGTCACGTAATAGACACCAAAGGCCTTAGTTAGCATGTTAAATATTACATGCTATAGTTTGTTTGCTTTGTGGTCACGGGTCAACCCATAAACCATAATGTATTCTAAGTTTAAGTAATGAAGCTGTCTAGCTTAGTGGAACATGGGTCATGGACTATGAGCCCAAGCACAATATCAAACCTAATCAATTCAACAAAACCTAATCAAAACAAAACTGAAGATTAAAAACGAAATCAATGATTTGCAATGGTCTATTCAAAGTCCAGACCTCGACCCAAATGAAATGCTGTGCTGGATTTATTGTCCAGAAATCTCAATGAACTAAAATACTGTACGTAAGACTGGGTCAGTATTTCTCTAGAACAATATGTGAGAATGATAATCATTAAAAATGAAAATAATATTTCTGCTAAAGTTACAAGCTTTAATTTATAAGTAATATAATTAATTATAAATTAATATAATTAATTTATAGGTTGTACTAGTATTTCACACAAGACTTTTCCATTCTGGCTTTATTTTCAATTATTAAATATTGAAGCTGTAATTTGACATGCACCATTCCTCTAAGGTTAATTAATTCTTAGGACCATGTGTTGTTTTTTTGTCCACTTATTTTCACATTTGTATTTTTCTTTAAATATGCATTTTCCCAAATGTGAAACCATTAGGTCCTTTTTGCTAATTCTGTACCAGGACAGCTTGCAATCATTAATGAAACAATGGCACTTGATATCCAATAGTAAATTATGTCAGGACATTGTGTTCAACTGTACACATTTTCTTTGACTGGCTTGATGGAGTCTCTTTTAACTCTTTTCGTTTGTAAGCTTTTCCAGCTTGGAAAATTGTAAAATTAAAAGTAAAATAAAATAACCTGAATGTAATTATTATATAATTGTTGTTGGTAGTTTATGTTAAATTATGTTTAATATGACTATTATATGAAGATGTCTCGCACTCTTCAATTTTAAAAAGTGTTTTGTTGTGTTTGCAAAACAGCCCAGAATATCTAAATATTTTTTCAAGTCTGAAGTCTGGGAGCCATCTGTATTGACACATACTTATCACAACAGGCTTGGAAGTCTGTGCAGCAGTATGTGAAATATGTACATGGGTCCATCTGTGTTGGTTTTTTAAAGCCTTTTTTTCCTTACAGCAAATGGCAATGTAAACATTTCAAAATGTTTTCCAATTTTAATAACATCCTTTATACTGTTTAAATTTCTGAGATGCATTATATGATAATGTACCTTGTAGACTTGTATTATAAATGGCTTCATCAGACACCAGCAGGCACATTCCCAGCCCACAATATTTTGCATGAATTACTACAAATAAAACAAGTTTTAATATGACCGGCAGACAGGAATTATGCTATATTACAAAGCAGTTAATATTATTTTGCTAGCAGTTGTGTTATACAGCACGTTTAAACCATTTGTAATTTAAACTTTAAGACCCTCCCCCCATTTGTTAACAGCTACAAAACCAGCAAAGACTGCATTAGAAGAACAATGCTGATTCAGAGTAGAGTAATATTACATTATTATACACCTAGCTATGTGTTAATCAGGCCTGATTTAAATAGAATGCTAAAACAGGTGCGCTGGGTGCGAGTAGCATTAACTGCACACTGCTGTCTGAAAGTGCCCGACATGCCATCTCTGTTCTTATTCATCTCAATGTTGTTTAATGGGGTTCAGATCATGGCTCTGTCTGAACAGTCAAGTTTTTTCATACCAGACTTACCTAACCACGCCTTTCACTAGACCAATTTCTTGAGCATAATCATGCTGAAACAGTGAAGCACCTTTCCTGAACTGCTCCCACAAACAAGAGAGTTGTCCAAAATGCATAAGTAGGTGCATGATTTTATTTGTGAAGTATTTATCCATCCATCCATTATCTTCCGCTTTATCCTCTATTAGGGTCGCGGTGGGGTTCCCCATGCCCATCCAAGGGAGAACGTCTCGGGCGCTGGGCAGATACACTCATGACAGGGCGCCAATCCATCGCTGGGCACACACTCACTCACACAAACACACTCTATATGGGGCAATTTGGAGAACTCAATTGACTTGATCCATGTTTTTGGACTGTGGGAGGAAACCGGAGAACCCGGAGGAAACCCACGCGGACACGGGGAGAACATGGAAACTCCACCCAGATGGGGATTCGAACCTGGAATCCCTAGCGCTGATAGACAGACGTATTAGCCACTAAGCCACCGTGGCGCCTGAAGTATTTATAGTATGGTAAATTGTGTATCATATAAAATAACACCATTTATCTGACTTAACACAGATAGGGTATTGCAGTCTTTGTTGTTACAGGTATGATAATGGTTGTTTTTCTGTGTTCTTAGGGCCCTGTAGTAACTGATAACAGCAACTTCATACTGGACTGGAAGTTTGAACAGGCACAGAACTGGAAAGAAGTCAACACTGTGATCAAAATGATCCCAGGTCAGAGAAGACAATGTTTGCTGTTTATATGTTTTACTATTTGGAAGATTTTTGACATTCTCATAAATGGCTCCACTACTGTCACTCAATTTTGTTTTTCATACACAATTTTTGGATTTTGGAGTGATTTGAGAGGACTATATGAATTTTTCCTTCTAAGGTTCTGAGGTCCTTGTTAAGATTCAAAGCGCAATGGAATCTCTTTTATTTTAATATTAGAACATTTTACATGAAAATGTATATAATTTTTTTATTGAAATCTGAAACTATGAACCATCTGCATGTGTACTTAATCCAATACACATGTACAGATGAAGACAAAATGGTAATGAACAGAAATCAAGTTTCTAAAAGGGTCATCTCAGTCTCCTGAACTGAAAGCTTGTGTAGTAAACTTAAAGGTAGCACATAAGTTCTCGTAGTGCAAGATGTGTTATGCAACATAAAACAGAGTTTTTAAGTAAATTAAAGTAAATGACACTTAATGTTTGGTTATAAAATTCTTTGCTTGCAATAGTGCATCAATCGTAACTACATTTCTCACACTTTTCCAAGCCTTTTTAATACAGCCTTATTAGTTGTTTGTTTTAAGAGGTTTTTACCCAAAGTCTCCTCTTTAAGAGCTAAAAATGCTCCTCATTTAGGTTTTGTAATTGACATGGTTAGTTTAAAGTATTTTATTTTTCCCTTAATAAAGTCCCTTGTTAATTTCACAGTGCTTTGATTAATTGAACTTGCTGCATTGTAGAATTTAAAGTATTTCTTTGACAGAGGAACAGCTACCATTAAAATAGTAATAAAGATTAGTGGACTTCAATTTTGTACATTTTCACCATTTTGTTTCCTGTACATGCATCAGGGAAAATTTAGACCAGTGATGAATATACCTCACCCAATACCAATGACCTGTTTTTCTTTGTAGGTGTGGTTGAGACTGGCTTGTTTGTAGGCATGGCAGAGAAGGTTTACTTTGGTATGGAGGATGGAAGTGTGAAGGTCAGAGATGCTCCCATCAGCTAAAGAGAGAAATCATGCCACTTCTGAAATACGTTCTATACACCTCAAGTGCCAGTACAGTTCATTTCTGTGCTGCTTTCTGTGCTGTGTGCTGCTTCCAGCACATCACCACATCACTGCTGATCTATTGGTATTTGACCTGTTAGTGGTGAAATTCAGTCTTCCTCACTGGGACCTTAAGATTAACCTAATGTTAGAATTTCCTCTACATTGTTTGTGCTCTGTTTGAATTGATGTAACGCTTTCAAAACCTTTTTTTAAAAAATGCTTGCAAGGCTCTTATAGAGATTAATCCTATTTTTAAACTATTGTACGTAAAAAATTAAGGCTTTACGTGTAGAAAGTCAGTGCCTCGGGCAGCTTTGTCACGGATGTTGCCTCTTAAATAGATTTGCACATATTATGTTTAACTCTTGAGCCAAAGGATGGAATGCGTCTCTGTTTCATAATCATATTTACACACTAATGACTGATTTAAAGACTTAAACCATTTTTTGATACAAATACCAATTGGTTCATCTGTCTTGTATTGTAACTTATCTTTACACTGTTGTGAAGGTTTTTTTTTTTTCCTCGTTTTTTTTAAATTTGCAGTTAATTAATATTTCTTTCAGGTATTAATGTCATATTTTCTTTACAAAAATCATGTTTGTGTAGCTTTGAAATGAGCAGTATTTCAATATGAGTGTGCAGTTTGGATTCATGAATTAAAAACTGATATCATATTTCAATCACATTTTCATTATATGTGTGATGTTATTGTAAGTAATAAATGTCCTTGACTCGCGTATGAGATCAAACCATCAGGCCTTATTTCTGATCCATTTTAATTAAAAGTTACAAATGGTGGAGACTTTATTAGGAAATTGGTTACCAACTTTAGGTCACATTTGTTTCTTGAGGTTTTTGCTTTCTGTACCACTGCCACTAAAAAGTAGTTGCAGTGTGATTAACAAGCTCAGCTGATCTCATATTAATTATCTTTTTGTATAATTGATATCAAGATACTATCCAGCACATACTTTCATCTTCTTAACAATCTTTAATAATGCCCATATAATATATGTCTGTCCATGACATTAAGTCTAAGCAGCCTATGGCTCTCATTATAAAGACTTATTTCATACTTGACTGTTGTAATATTTATTAACATATAAATAATCTTACAATTCAAATTGTCCAGGCTCCCTATTCATCTCAATGGGTAGTCATTCAGTTACTTTATTTTTTGTCATTATATCAAAATCTGTACTTTGACCGTTTCTCATTTATAAAATGTATGCACACATTTATAATATGCCTATATAAATTATAGATCTGAAATGGCATTACTTGTTTATGGGTCTGTGTATAATGGTCCTGTACTGTTTATATTATGTGTTTACAAATTAAACCTTTTTATGTGGTGGGCCAGGCTTAGTGGCTTAGTGGTTAGCACATTCGACTCTCAGCGCTAGGGATTCCCGGTTCGAATCCCCATCTGGGTGGAGTTTCCATGTTCTCCCCGTGTCTGCGTGGGTTTCCTCCGGGTTCTCCGGTTTCCTCCCACAATCCAAAAACATGGATCAAGTCAATTGAATTCTCCAAAATTGCCCCATATAGAGTGTGTCTGTGTGAGTGAGTGTGTGCTCAGCGATGGATTGGCACCCTGTCCTGGGTCTATCTGCCCAGCGCCCGAAATGTTCTCCCCTGGATGGGCATGGGGAACCCCCACCCCCCCACCCCGCGACCCTATATAAAGCGGAAGATAATGAATGAATGAAAGTGGTGGGCCATCATATTCAGCAGGTCTTCTGTGGTCTTTGTAATTCCTTAAAATCATTAGTAAATAATTAACAGTATTGATTTATGCTTTAATTACAAACTACCATTTTAGTTATACAGTTTTACTGTTTTTTAGTTAAGTCTACTACTTTACTACGTGTAGTTAGAATACTGAAATTTAAAGATCAGACATCAACAACATTTGGTTTTCTTGCTTCTCATCAATGTGTGTGTACACATGTGGGGGTTGGTAGTTTGAAGATTATATACTTTTGTTTTGATTGTTGTATCCCCAAAATCATTATTGTGTCTTAATCAAAAAGCTTGCATGGTCATGGGATGAATTTCGGTGCAAAATAGTACTTAAGTTTAATTTAACAGCACGTAGTATATTAAAATAGTCATTTTTCAGCGGAATATGTATTTAGATTTAAAAAGAGTATAAGTAAGTGATAATATTTGACTGAGAAAATTCTTTAAAAACATAATTATATAATTAAGTGATATTTGAATGGTTGCTGTTACTTTGAATTGCGGTTCTGCATTTGCAGTCGCCCGCTAGGAGGCAGTGTCTCGAATATTATGTCATAGAGTTGCGGTCCAAAAACTGTAACCTGAAGTGCTGCTGCCTCCCGCTAGAGGGCAGTGACGTAAACAATTACAATACCTTTGGTACTGCAGATTTACAGAGCACTTCATCAGGTTCCGTTCATACTGGATTTTTAGAACAAATACTGAGGGGCAGCAGCTGTTTTACCAGTGCGTCATTTTACACGTTTTTATAATGATCTGGCTTTCCACCCAAACCAGAGTTTATCTATCTAAAACTTCTATACATACATATTTTAATAATCCCAGAGGGAAATTCAAAGAACCTATTATTCATTCATTCATTCATTATCTCCCGCTTTGTCCTCTATTAGGGTCGCGGTGGGGTTCCCCATGCCCATCCAGGTGAGAACATCTCGGGCGCTGGGCTGATAGACCCAGGACAGGGCGCCAATCCATCGCTGGGCACACACTCACTCACACAGACACACTCTATATGGGGCAATTTGGAGAATTCAATTGACTTGATCCATGTTTTGGGACTGTGGGAGGAAACCGGAGAACCCGGAGGAAACCCACGCAGACACGGGGAGAACATGGAAACTCCACCCAGATGGGGATTCAAACCGGGAATCCCTAGCGCTGAGAGGCGAACGTGCTAACCACTAAGCCACCGTGCCCCAAGAACCTATTAGTTATTCCACATTACAAAACGGGTAGTTCCGGTCCTTACATCTGATTGGCCGGGAAGTTTGTCCAGCCGTGACATTATTGATAATAAAACACACATCTGATCGTTTCACATTCGTATAGCATTCGTAAGAAACAACTGAAAACACATCTCTTTTACAAACACCTGAAAAGAAAAAAAAAAAGAGATAATGATCAGGTTTGAAAATTTGAAAGTGTAGATGGGTTCTTCCGTAACTACTGACTTGTGTTGTTCTTATTTGTAAGTCGCTTTGGATAAAGGCGTCTGCTAAATGACTAAATGTAATGTAAATGTATCAATGCGTGGTATACAATATATTATTTTTTCTCGATGTTGTTTTTATAAAGTGCGTTCTGTAATTTTGCCACTGGATGGCAGTATTTGACTGTTAGAGAAACCCTAAACCCTTTACTCTGGGCAACGGACTAGATTATGTTGCGGAAAACCAGTTTATTAACGATTTTGCTTTCAATCAAACCTTGGTTTTCATAAGATAGTGTATTTGTAATCGTTTTATAAAAGCAATAAAGCACTCGCGGTTGTGTATTATGAATAAATCACGGGAAAGAGGGGTTTTTAGGTACGAGGTGAAGCTGAGTGCCTTATTACAATTACAATGTAGATGTAGGCGGCACGATGGCTTAGTGGTTAGCACGTTCGCCTCTCAGCACTAGGGATTCCTGGTTCGAATCCCCATCTGGGTCGAGTTTCCATGTTCTCCCCGTGTCCGCGTGGGTTTCCTCCAGGTTCTCCGGTTTTCTCCCACAGTCTAAAAACATGGTCAATTGAGTTCTCCAAATTGCCTCATATAGAGTGTGTATGTGAGTGTGTGCCCAGCGATAGATTAGCACCCTGTCCTGGGTGTATCTGCCCAGCGCCCGAAAGGTTCTCCCCTGGATGGGTTCCCCCCAACCCTAATATAGGATAAAGCGGAAGATAATGGATGAATGGCATGTAGATGTAATTGTAAGAGTCTTTGGATAAAAGCATCTTCTGAATGTTTTAGGTGAAGTGCGAGTGTAAAGTGAAGTGTGATTTTGGATGAAAAAAGTATTCTATCTATCTATTTAGTAATTTTTTTAGACTTTTTCCCAGTTTAAGCAACCTCTCACCTTGGTTTAAATTTCTAAATTTAGAAATGTGTTATCATATCAGTTTGTTACACATTAAATGGAGAGTTCCTGACTCGGTACACGCCACGTGCACTTATTCAATAAATAAGTTACATTTATAGCAGCTCAAACCCGAATAAAACGACCAGTTGAACTACAGTGCATCATGTTGTGTTGATCAGTTCATTCAGGAGATTGGAAGCGCGGTCAGTGCGTCCACTCAGTGGAACATACGTTTAGTGTTAAATCAAGGATTCAAGGAAACTTATGAGCAAGTATCCACAACTGTGCAAAAAAAAGCAATATTTACAAATATGAGAAAAAATATACAATAAATTTCACATACAATAAAGCGCTGAGAGGCGAACGTGCTAACCACTAAGCCACCGTGCCGCCCTACAACAAATTTAAAATATAAAAATTCATTCATTCATTCATTATCTTCCGCTTTATCCTCTATTAGGGTCGCGGTGGGGTTCCCCATGCCCATCCAGGGGAGAACGTTTCGGGCGCTGGGCAGATAGACCCAGGACAGGGCGCCAATCTATCGCTGGGCACACACTCAGGCACACAGACACGCACACAAACACACTCTACATGGGGCAAATTTGGAGAACTCAATTGACTTGATCCATGTTTTTGGACTGTGGGAGGAAACCTGAAAACCCGGAGTAAACCCACGCGGACACGGGGAGAACATGGAAACTCCACCCAGATGTGTATTCGAACCAGGAATCTCTAGCGCTGAGAGGCGAACGTGCTAACCACTAAGCCACCGTGCCGCCCTAAAACAAATTTAAAATATAAAAATTAAAATATAAAATTGGTGGTTTAGTGATTAGCATGTTCGCCTCTCAGCACTGGGGATTATCGGTTCGAATCCCCATCTGGGTGGAGTTTCCATGTTTTCTCCGTGTCTGCGTGGGTTTCCTCCGGGTTCTCCGGTTTCCACCCACAGTCCAAAAACATGGATCAAGTCAAATGAATTCTCAAAATTGCCCCATATAGAGTGTGTCTGTGTGAGTGGATGATAATGAATGAATGAGAAATATAAAATATAAGAAAGGTATGGAAGAGTTTATATGGGTGCTGTTCAGTAAAGCCACTAGATTTCCTCAGACAGCGGTTTTTGTATATATTCTTAAGGTTTGGGAGTTTGAGGTGACATGTTGTTGAGGTATTCGTGTGGACTTGTTAGCAGCTCACTGTTGACCTCGGAGTTGATTCTGCGTCGCCGGAAAAGGAACCGTTGTGGCGGTAACGCGCGAGCGGCCACGTCGCTGGTTCCACCCTCCCGCTTTCTCTTTTCTTCTGCGCGGATTAAACCCTCCCGCTCCGAGCAGCTGACGCGCTCACGGGACTGACAGCTCATGTGCGTTTGCATGTTCTTGTTTAGCTTTGCGCTCCTTTTCACAGAATCATAGCGATGTTTTGTGAATACGTGTTATTTTTATTGACGCTGTTTTGCTCCTAACAAACTTCCAAAAAGCAGCTTTTCGTACATTTCTCCCTTTTTTAACAGGCACGCTTCTCTGTTTGGATCTCTGGTGTGTTGACTGACAGTTGCCACGGCGAATAAAATTTTTTGGCTAGGTGGGCGGACCTTCTGAACAACTGGCACTAAAATCACGCAGTCAGATTGTGTTTGGTATACGCATTCTCACGATGGATGCATGGCTGAACCTATCACAATACTCAGTATAAGTGCTCCCTCGCTGGGCCTTTCAGAGCATCCAATCAGCCTAAGCGCGGGGCGGGACGACTGTTACTAAGGCTTTACCAACTGCAGGTACAAAACCAATAACATGGTGCTTCTGTGACTCCTGTTGTTTATGCCAGAAGCTGGGAGTTACAACATTCCTGTTCCGTTTGTAAATCGTTATCCGGACGCTGTTGTCTGACATTTTATTACAACTTTCTTTTAACCAGCTTCGCCTTTCGGTTATGGGAGTGCCTGTTTACTAATGTGCCACTTGTCCCAATGGAAAGGGGACTGCGCTTTGGCAACGTGGGCATCTCCCTTGTGCTGCTGTTGCTTCTGAGAGCTGTAACGGGAACAGAGCAGTACACGTCCCTGTCCAGGACGGAGCTGGAGACTCGGGACGCCGCAATGGAGCGGGTGTCGGAGAGCGTCGGGGACGCCACAGTGGAGGACGAGTACGGATCGAACGGAGAGAGCGAGGAACCGGCCGAAGACAGCGACGCGAACTTCCAGCAACACGGAAGGTAAAGCGCCCGGGTCGCGCTGGCTCCACTCCCTCATTAGTGTTCGTTTCATTACCGCGTACGAGTCCGAGTCGCCTGCCGTAACAGTGCAACAGACAAAATGCTCAACTTCCTAAAGTTTGTTGACGCTGAGGTTCCACCGCTGAGACAATCTGTGTCCGTGATTTCACGACGTCGTCGTCCACTACCAACACAGCACTTAGAACATTTATGTACTGTCACTATAAACACGAGATCAAACACAGGTCCCATCATTAGCAAGAAGTACAATAAACTTTTAGGTTGTCATAGTGTCCTCTCGGTCTGGTTTTGATTTATAGCTCTATACGTAGTCACTGTGTGTGAGTGGATGTGTATATATTACTGGCCACTTTGACAGGTACATCTTGGTACTACACTTGCTTTTTCATATTTACCATACAAATGCGCTTTGTTGTTTTAGAATTGAAGACTATAGTTTGTTTTTGTTTCTGGAATGTCAGGACCTCCATATAGCAGGTGTGTTTTGGGTGGTTGGTGATTTTCAACACTGCAGTAGCATTGATGTGTTTTGTGCCAGTGTCAGTGCTGCTAAAAGTTTAAGAGTATTTGTCTAGATCTCGCAATACTACACATCACACCCTATACATTATGTGCATCCTAGTTAGGGTTGGGTTCACAGTGGCTGTTCCATGTAGATGTGTATTAAACATGTGCCTTGCATGCCACAGTCTGATCACTGTGCACTCTATAAGACTTTCTCTGCATTGTGGATGTTAAGTTAGAGCCTGCAGCTAATTTCTTGCTTTTTGTTAGTTATCTTTTAGTTATTCATCAGTGCTCATGTAAAGCTGCCTAAATGATTCCGATGCTTGGCATTTACAAATTACTTTCACACTCCTGTGTCTGATCTGGTCACATCAGTGTAAAGTGCACAAACACGCCACCACCATATCAAAATAACTTATTTGTAGAGGTCCTAATCATTAGAGTCAAAGTAAAGGGAGTAAAACTAACAGAGAAGAGAACCAGGTTGTAGTTGTACAATTAAAACCTGTAAATAAAGAGCATCTACATGGTAGATGGAACTGATTATTTGAACACTGGGGCTTAAACAACTGTGTGAAAGTGCACCTAATGAATTTATAAGTTGGAGAATACATCGATGTGTATACTTAAAGGCAGTTGGAACAACCCATCGAACTGTTTCTCATAATCATGCATCAAATGCATGGAGTGGTGTGTGAATGATCTGACCAGGCTATACATTCAGCTCTTTTTACAGCTAACACGTTTTTAGGATTAAGGCTTTTGCAGCTTGTGGACAGTTGTTATTAAATTCATGTCGTCTTTAACCTGGTATACATCAGCACGTGTCCACCACAGAGGAAGAAACGCAGCAATGAAAAGAATTCAAACGGGGGACATACAGAAGAAACAGTTTGCTAGTTATATTTGCCTGAATGATATTCCGTCAAAAAGAACGATCATTCGCGTAGGAAAAAGTGGTTGCGCCGTTGTTATTGGTTTCCATTTAAGGACCTCCGGGGTTTTTCAGTGATGTTTATTAAGATGGGTAGAAGTTCTTGATTTCGCCGCCGTGCTGTGGTGGATGCCGCGGGGTGGAAGCGTGTCCAGCACCCTCCGCTTAACTTCACGCTCTCTGTTCAGTAACGTCGCAGCAGAGCGCTCTGAGAGTCGACACCGAGCCGCACGCGACACTCGCGCTGACTCGTTTGTAAACAGTGATGTTCGGTTCTTACAGAAGAAACAGATTTTCGGGTGTGGCGTATTAAAAAATAAATAAAAAAATCCAGTGCAAATCTTTAAACGTATGTTAAGTCAACGAGACATCTCTCATGGCGTCTTAGATGTTTTGAATCGGTTGACTATAATTCAGTTTTGATTTTTTCTGGTCGTTGACTGTAACTCATTTACTAAGAATATAGGACTTTCACTTAAATAGACTTACTGAGTGTTGGGATGTGCATACAGGATGGTAATGTAAAATATGCACCCAGTCCACACACTGCACCCACCTAAGATCCATCCATCCATCCATCCATCCATCCATTATCTTCTGCTTTATTCTCTTCTAGGGTCGTGGGGGGTTCCCCATGCCCATACAGGGGAGAATGTTTCGGGCACTGGGCAGATACACCCAGGACAGGGTGCCATTCTATCGCTAGGTACACACACTCACTCACTCACTCACTCACTCACTCACTCACTCACACAAACACACTCTATATGGGGCAATTTGGAGAATTCAATTGATCTCGATCCATGTTTTTGGACTGTGGGAGGAAGCCGGAGCACGGTGGCTTAGTGGTTAGCACTTTCACCTCTCAGCACTAGGGATTCCCGGTTCAAATCCCCATCTGGGTGGAGTTTCCATGTTCTCCCTGTGTCCGCGTGGGTTTCCTCCAGGTTCTCTGGTTTCCTCCCACAGTCCAAAAACATGGATCAATTCAATTGAGTTCTCCAAATTGCCCCATATAGTGTGTGTATGTGTGCGTGTCTGTGTGCCCAGCGATAGATTGGTGCCCTGTCCTGGGTATGTCTGCCCAGCGCCCGATACGTTCTCCCCTGGATGGGCATGGGGAACCCCCCCCCGCGACCCTAATATAGGATAAAGCGGAAAATAATGAATGAATGAATGAATGAATGAATGAATGAATGGGAGGAAGCCGGAGGGAACCCACACGGATACGGGGAGAACTTGGAAACTCCACCCAGATTGGGATTCGAACCAGGAATCCCTAGCACTGAGATGTGAACGTGCAAACTACTAAACCACTGTGCCTCCCCCACTTAAGATGATTTTATAATTATTAGTAGACTGTTCAGTTAAGTTAATATTTTATTTAGAATGCCAGTTTATTGCAGCTTGGCACCTTGCTGTCATTTTAAGCATGGCATTCGGTGTGTTTGGCATGGGTGTGGTGGTCAGTGCAAAAAGCAGGTGCAGGTAGAAGAAAGTACTTTGATTACATTATGTGAGAATGTGACTTCAGGGCTGGTTACATCTTTCTTTTGATATAAAAAAAGTGACATAGTCTAATCTACCGATCTATGCTGCTGTTTGATGTATATCTGAAAACTGTCAGTCACAGAAATTTGTATTACAGCAAAGAATATAAATTTGTCCCAAATGCCTGTATTGATGGAATGTTTAACATACAGGTAAATGTTTATTTAATCAATGAAGGGTTTAAAATGAAAGCATGCATTCAGAAACTTTAGTTTCACTCACAGTAAGGGCAGTTTTTGTGGAATTCTGGTGAAGAAAGTCCTGGTTTGGTTGGATAGGTGGGTGGCCAGAGTTCTTTTTTATGTTTGCTTTTTCTTTTGGGAGTTTCCTCCCACTGTCCAAAAATGTACAGCTCAAGTAAATAGAAAATATTAAGTTATTCACAGATGGGTATTTGTGTTCATGCATGTCTATGTGTCGGCCATGGTGAAAATCATTCATTCATTCATTCATTCATTATCTTCCGCTTTATCCTCTATTAGGTTCCCGGGGGGGGGGGGGTTCCCATACCCATCCAGGGGAGAACGCTTCGGGCGCTGGGCAGGTACACCCAGGACAGGGTGCCAATCTATCGCTGGGCACACACGCACACAAACACACTCTACATGGGGCAATTTGGAGAACTCAAACCGGAGAACCCGGAGGAAATCCACGCAGACACGGGGAGAACATGGAAACTCCACCCAGATGGGGATTCTAACCAGGAATCCCTATTGCTGAGAGGCGAACGTGCTAACCACTAAGCCCATGGTGAACTTGTGATCTTTCAAGTGTGCCCCCAACTTTATGCTGAAATGACCCTGTTTAGAAAAAGTGGATAATGAGTTTGTGGACTACAGAACATAATGTGTTTGTCCCCTTTACTCCCTTTCTAATAGTAAATGCACTACAGGTATTATTTTGTTTATTTAGTGTCACAGAGGTGTTAAAATGAAACAACAGCAGCACTGCTGCACTAAAAACCCTTCACCGCATCAGTGTCACTGCAGAATAACATCACCAAAATTTACCTGCTCTAACTGAAATTCTGTGTGGTTGTGCAAAACTATGATCTTTTTTAACCTGTTTGCTTACCTTTTATCCGTTTATCCTCCTTTACTAATAAGAACATTAATAAGAACAGTTGTACTAGGTTAAATAATCATAACTGATTCATAATCACATTTTGTTACGTGGAATGCTTTATCATAAAGTATTTCCTCTTATACAGCTAGATCACCTTCAACCATGGTGAATGAAGTGAATTAGCCTGATGAGGCTGATGAGTGCACTTTATATATTAATTACAATAATATTACTCCAGGGATTGTCCTGTATAGAACATGTTTACACCTTATAAATTATTTGGACTGCAGATTTTTGGGCTTTGTTGGCTAAAAATTTAAGAGTTACGTACACAGTAAATTTAGTTCACAATTGAACCTCACACTGGATAATTTAACATAAAATTGTCTCATAAATGCTTAAAATCTAAAAACACTAGAAATGGATATATGTTAAATAATGTTTTACGAACATTCTAAACACATTTAAGCCTTAATTTTATCTTAAACACAAGTGCGTAAAAGTTTGTGAATCCTTGCAACATTTTCTGTCTGTGGAAATATAAAATATAAACACATCTTTAAAAGACCTTTCCATGAATAAAGGCAACATACTTGAACAGAAGAGATAAAATATTATACTGTTATTCGTTAATTGAGAAATCTGAACCAATATTTCATATCTGTGAGTAGGATAAGCAGGTGAACCTCTGGGATTTGTAGTCAATTTATCACGGGGATGACTAATGGTCTAATGACTAATAGGCATCTGGTTTAATTTAAAGAACAAGCATCTAATAACGACTGTCCACGCAGCTCCAATTTTGCAATTCTTGCAACCAGTCTATTTCCACTTCTGCCCCTTTTTAATTAGCAGTTTATTCCACATACATCTGTGCATGCCACACATGAACTCTATTATATTGCCAAAAATAAAAAAAATATTCTTGATAAAAAAAAAATAACTTAAGTACCAGCATAAGAGTACTGCATGTATCAACATGGTGGTACTTCCAACAAAGTAAAACTTAAAACGCCGGTTTTGTTGTACACAGCCAAAAAGCCTTTTTTTAGCCATTTTTTTGAGTGACTTATTACACGTTATCCTATTTTAAAATGTAAAATTAATAAAACATGTAATTCCACTTACTATATATCATTATGAAGGAAAATTTGTTATACATATTGGTGTATTCTAGCTGGTGTTTTATCCTGCAAACTATATTTTCCTTCTAATAATTTTTGTCACTACTTATTTTCTTCTTATTGTTAATACTAATATTTGATATAGATAAAATGGTTAACATTTGAACATGTTCTTATTGTTGGTTAAAAAAGATAAATATAATGCATAATCTCATTGTAACAATACATTATTGGTTCCAACATAACTTGTGTATTTATGAGAAAATAACTAGATAAACCAGCGCCAGTTTTAGCTAACTTAAGTTTCACAGTTTCTTAAATCTCAACACAAAGTAGCTGTTTGACATCTTTTACTAATGTTAATAGCTTTATCACTGAACCTTGCACTTTATACACTATCACTGTTTATCTGCTTATTTTGACTCATGTGTTTGTGACCCTCAATTGAGAGTAGGGGTGCTGAAAAAAATCGATTTTTCAAAGGCTCGCTATTCGTAGTCCTGGCAATTCCCAAATGCCCAAAATCGATTTTACAAAAATTTGTTTAACATTTATTTTATTTTATTAGTTTTATCGCATTACGTACCCACTCAGCCAACGTACAGCATGCTTGTTCGCCAGCTCCCGTTGTCTGAATAGAGTCCGCTAGCATGGAGCGGGAAGCATGGAGCGGGAAGCATGGAGCAGGGGGAGAAAAAAAAGTCGTTGTCGTTAAAAGCCAGTGTTTGGGCACACTTTGGATTCTACAATGTCCAGGAAGGAGAGAGCTCGACATGACGACAACAACTGTTTGCAAGGAGTGTAAAATGAAATTGAGGTAATTTGGAAATACGACAAATTTTGCGTGACATCACCCTGAACTAAAAGAAGTTGAAAATTTGAAAATATATTTAAGGTTAAGTTTTGAAAATGTACCGAATGTTGGTGCAATATAGTTAAAAAGACTGAAGTATGTATTTTATTTTTAATGTTAAGTTTTAAAGATTTGCAAAATCTAAATACACTCTGACTGTAAAGGCTGTATTTTAGGTTAGATTGAAGGCTAATGCACCATGGTAAACTTTTGTATTGATATATTTTGAATTATTTGTTCATTGATAGATGTTTTTATGCAAGAAAAAGCCAGGCAGCTAAGCTAACCTAATACTGCTCATTTTAATCTAGTGCAATCCTATTTTTGTATAAATGTAAAATGACGCAAAAAGATTTGATACAGGAAGGAACCTAAAAGTATTGTTTTAACTAAATGTTCTATTTGTTTACATTGTTGTTTCATCTTGTCAATCACATAATTGAAACAAAATTTAAAGACCATTTGAACTGAAAAATCGGTTCTGAATCGAAAATCAATTCTGAATCGAATCGTGACCTCAAAAATCGGAATGGAATCGAATCGCCAGACACGGAGAGATTTGCGCCCCTAATTGAGAGATTCTCTTTTTAACACTAAAATGAATCGGTGTGATTTTCTTATTTAATTTCTGTACTCACATTGTTTTATTTTGCTTTTTGGTTTATGTCCTGCAACAAATTATATCAGTAATTAGTGTAGATGAAGGTGTATTTGTGTGTAAACTTAACTACATGAGTATAGTAAATTGCATTTGCCAGAACTTTATGCCATTTGCTACATTACTTTCTTCTATTTGCATCACAAACATTTTTTTTAAATCTGGACATACTAGTACTGTAGTTCTTTCTCACGTAATTGTCATATTCAATACAATGTGACATAGAATATCTGTAAAGAGGTGTATTAAGGAAAAGTACTAAAAACTAAAAGTGCTAAGGAAAGCTCTCTTTTCAAAATTTTTACTTATTGGTTCCCGTTAAGCCTATTATGGTGTTTATTGATATAAAAACATCTATGATGGATATTTCATGAGACACTGTCACATACTATGCAGGTTCCAGGTAATGACTAATTGGTGTCATGTAATTGGTATTATTGGTGTCCTTATGACCTTCAAGCATCCATTGTTTCTAGTGGTGTTGTGTGTCACATGTTTGTGTTCACACCCAAACCCAAGGGTAAACACGATTCTATATTTACTATATTATTTTGCTTACTGCCAAAACAGGAGTGAACATGGCTTCACATATTCAACCCAGAGCTCACCTATACAGATTTAATTTCTATATCTGCAATAAAGTACAAGATCGTTAAAGGTGACTTGTAATAAATGTCATTTTACGTATAATGTGCTGGCCGGATATTCAGTTTAATTTACACAGTGCACATACAGGAAAACATGTTGTGCTTAATTTCTAGACTTTTAGCAACCACAGACCTTTGCAGAGACATGGAACAGCTTTGCTGGGGGATGGTGTTCTCATGGGACTCGTACAGTGATGTACAGCCTAGCTGGCAGGCAAGCAGGAGTCTAACCTGGGAACCCAGGAGACTTCCAGATGCTATACTACAAAATTAAAAATAGTAGACATGCCTTGGGATGAACAGGTGTGACTGTGCTTACCTGTATGTATATGATGTATGGATTTGATTTTACAAATGTAGGTAAAAATGCATTGCATAAAACTCATTTCTTTCTTCCCTTGACTTCTGTGTCCCATATCTACTGTTTTTGTACAAGTGTACAAAATGTACAAGAGCTAAAAGGTGCCAGGAGGTTTGTGGGCAGCCAAGCTTTGTTCACAGCATGAATACTGACTAAATAGATATTTGTGATTTTCAATAAAGAATCATTAAATGATTGCAACTCTTATAACGTCTTCAAAGTGAATAGGGTGTACCATATTTAGTCTGTAGTAGTCATATTTAGTCACAATATACTTATCTCTTTTTTATTTTTTTTTATTTTTTTTGAGTAATAACTTTTAAATCATAATAAATTGCACACATAGTAAGTGGTGAGCGTGCAGTGCTGTGGTATTTATTTCTAATACTGAATCACACTCCAGCATGGCATGCTTTAATTCTTACCTATTGTTTAAACAGATTTCTCTGCTTTGGTTGAACAGTTAGGTTCCCTGATTGTTACATGGCCTGGAAATTTAAATGTAAACCAATCACACAAGAACTGCATCTTTTTTTTCTGAATTCAGTATAGTAATTTTATGTTTTCATGTATATAAATTTTGTTTTCCTTTGGCGGTTCAAATCTCACCAAGCTGTCAAAGTGGGTCATTGAGAAGGGCCCTAAACCAACATTGCTCCAGCGATGGTATATCATGAATTCTGTTTTGGCTCCAACCATCAAGTTGGGATACTTGTAAGTTGCTTTGGATAAAAGCATCTGCTAAATAAACTTATGTAAGTATAGATAACTATTACACTACGATTGCAACAATAGGATGCAAACAAAAATTTCACTGGAATTAATAGATTTTTTTTATTAACTGCTACTACGTTGTATTTTAAATAGTTATTAATAGTTTTTTATTATTATGTAAAAGTGTAAAAAAAAAAACTAAACTTTAACAGGTTTCTCTACAGAACAATGTGTTTACAAATACATTTTAATTTGTTCTCTAAATCCAGCACGTTCCAGCAGTAATATGCATTGAAAGGGAACAACAGAACATAATCAAATAATGGAATTCCCAGTCAGTGGTAAATGTTTTGGATAACAGCAATGTGGGCACTGTTTCAAATGTATTCAATTGTCAGCATCCCAAGGGCTCATGAACCTAATATTAAGGATGTTGTAAATTGAGCAATTAGTAGGAGGGTTAGTAGAGCTTCATATAATGATGTTTGGGGCATCTTGTTAAAGCTGTTTACACCTGCACCAGCAGTCTGAATACGCTAGCAAAACTGCTATAACCGCCACATTAAGACCTTTATTGAGCTAGGCATTTCCATTTACCATTGTTAAATATGAAATAGTTGATACTGAAAAAACATGGGTTAGATAAATACCTTTCAGCTTTAACGTTCACCTCAGACTCTGAAATGAGGGATTTTTATTTTAGACTCTTTTCCCCCCTCTAGTTTACTGTGCATTACTTTTTATGTTAATTACACTTCAACCAGTCTTTTGTTGACTAACAGTACATAATAATAATAATAATAATAATAAGAGGAAGACAAGCTTACCAGTGTTTGCATAAATGTAGTTAATATAATAGTTAATATTTTGTTAATAATTGTATAATATTACCTGTCTATTAATCTCTGTTAATTAGACTTTATAATATGCTAATAATTACAATAGATCAGATTTATATTGATAATCTTTGTCTTTTAAAATGTAAAAAAAAACACCTAAATCTGTAAATTTATTATTTTATATTCATTGTATTGATTAACTAAATAATTTATTTAAGGGCATGGTAGCTCAGTGGTTCAATCTGAAGGTTATGATGGGTGTTTCAGTCTGACGGTTTGCCCTTAAGCAAGGCCCTTAACACTTATTGCTCGTCATAGCTGACACTTTATATTAACCCCAACCATAAAGTCGGGGTACTTGTAAGTCACTTTGTAATGGTTATGTATATTGTTTTGATTCTTAATAAATTTCTTTATTGATATGATTTTTAGGCACGGTGGCTTAGTGGTTAGCACGTTCGCCTCTCCGCGCTAGGGATTCCCGATTCGAATCCCAATCTGGGTGGAGTTTCCATGTTCTCCTCGTGTCCGTGTGGGTTTCCTCCGGGTTCTCCGGTTTCCACCCACAGTTCCAAAACATTGATCAAGGTCAATTGAGTTCTCCAAATTGCCCCATATAGAGAGTGTCTGTGTGAGTGAGTGAGTGTGTGCCCAGTGATGGATTGGCTCCCTGTCCTGGGTGTATCTGCCCAGCGCTCGAAATGTTCTCCCCTGGATGGGCATGGGGAACCCCCCGCGACCCTAATATAGGATAAAAGTGGAAGATAATGAATGAATGAAGGAAGGTGGAAAATGTAAACACTAAACATGGTGATTAGGTTTAAAGTTTTAAATACATTTTTAACCTCAGTCATTTATTTAAAAATGTAAGCTTAGATGGTTACTGTACAGTTTGGATATTCAGTTTGAATTAAAATTATGTGCCTGTTGCCAGGTTTTAATTTTCATTTGATTTTAGTTGCATATTTCAAAGAAAAAGCTGTGCTGCAGAGCTCAATACCCTCAAGATCTGAAACACTGGGCCGCGGAACACCTCAAAAGCTAGAAGGCAAACTTCTATGACAGCATGGCACAGCCAATTTTTATTCAAAGCAATAATTGTTTTATTTTAATACTACATTGCCTTTTATCCATGTGTTTAAGGCTTACATATTTATACCTTTGTTATATGGATTGTGACTGAAAAACATGACATAACTGCAAGAAATTGTGGCCATGTATAAGGATTGTGCAGTTTCCATCATTATTAAAAACTAGCCACTTGGCCAGTTTATAATGAAATTGCATTACCTGCAAATAGTTTAACCATTAATTTACGTATCATTGGTCATACTGTGTCATTGAAATAGCATCCAATGTCAGGCTTCACTAGGTTTTCTAAGGGAATGGCATGTGATGCACAAAACGGACATAAATCAATTTGTCACGATAGCAAATACACAGACATGCTATAAATCAAGCTTGGGTTGGCGGCTTGCTAAAGATAAAGCTTGTTGAACTGCTTCTTGGTGATTGTAAAGTATGTTCAGGATTATTTATTTTCATTTCCAATAACACAAACATAGATTTCATCGTTAGTTTGGCACTGTATTCCTGCACAGATAAAGTAATGAACTTTGGATGAATCAGTGGACCTGGAAATTTGAAAGAAGTTCTTGATTTCCACTTCTTTATGACTTATTTTTAATTAAAATAACGGTGACTGGCAGAAACAGTCACTGAGCTGAATGGGCCAGCAACTGGTTGATTAACCGACAATCACTTATGCCAATTCTGTTTTTTCTTCTGCCTTTATAAATGCTGTTAATTGTAAAGTGTAATCACAGTAGGATTATTCATGTCATCCATCTTTATAAAAATAAATCTCAAAATTCTAAGTGAGAAAAATACATTGCAATGTATATAAAAGTTAATAAATATTGATGCTTTTGTTTTTGTTTACATGTTGGCTAAAGTAGGTGTGTGTGCATGTCCACACACACATGCCTGTATGATCAACATTAAAAGATCCAGGCATGTAGATACTTGACCTGATTAGGTGTATTTTTGGACCAAGAGAGATTCCAGAGAGACTTTTTGTAGAAGTAGCACTTTGCTGGAGGTGCCCTTTCTAAGACACACAGACGCACACGCACGCACACACACACACACACACACACACACACACAATGTTCTCTACTGCTTTCCTGGCACAAACCTTAGTCGACTGGTACCTCCAGCTGCCAACTGCTTAGCAACAGCCAATCAGGAGAATGAGCGTAAAAATTTTGTTAGCCTATTAGAAGGGCTTGCTGAAAAAGTGCTCAGAATTTGAGTTTGAATTTGTGTGTGTGTGTGTGTGTGTGTGTGTCTGTTTGAGTGCCTGTGTAAGGGAGAGAGAAATAAACAAAGATGAAGAAAAAGAGAGATTGGGAGTTAATTGCACTTTCACACTAATGATAATAATATTAATAATTTTGCTAATGTTCATTTATTTTCCATAATACATTATATGGGACAACAGTTCTATACCATTTTTATTTATTGACTGGTATTAACATAATTATTTATTTATTTATGAAATTCTGAAACAATTAAAATTAGCTTTCAGCTACTGTGTGAAGTATAATGCCTATTATAGAATATATCTATACTGAATTTATGCCAGCCTTTTTATTCTCTCTCACAATCACTTTAGAAGTTTATTCGAGCTGCTAGTAATCGGTCTTGCTTTTCATTTCCTCTCTTTTACTCGCTTTTCAAGCTTAGTTCGTCAATACTCATAAAGTTGCTGAGGGTGTTTTGTTTATTTTTGACATGACTACTTCAGACTTGGTGCAGGACCCACCCTGCTGCAGTGCTGCAGTGGGTGGAGAGCATGAGATAGGTGGGAATACAGGGAGGGGGGGTGGTGGTTCAGCCAGTAAGGGGAACATCTTTTTGGAGGGGTTGGGCACTAGGACCCTGCTCACTAATCTTAGTTTGGTTTCTTACTGCTTAGCAACAACAAATCAGCTGCCTACATCAAGGCCAGGACTTGTCCAATAAGAAGCGAAGAGCATCTTGCCACGGAGTTTTGAGTTTAGTACCTTTGAGTGCTGTGATAAAGAGGGGAAAAAGCACAAGAGCAAGATGATGCCAGGAAATAGGGAACAGTGGAATGACATGTTGATGCTTTGGGTTTGATAAGGGTTTTGTTAAATCTAACAAGGATCATACTTTTTCAGTTGTGCATGTTTGGTAGGAATAAACAAGACCATTTTAATTCCAATATTAGAAGAAATAAACCATCCTTGTGCTATTTGGATAAATGGAATAACTTGTAGTTTAGGGTGTATTTGTGTGACACTAACTTTATACCTCTTCCTACAAGGTGTGAGTGTGAGTGTGTGTGGGTACGTGCGTGTGCATGTGTACTGCATTTTAAATTTGGGTGTGACTGTACGTGACCTGCACTTTAAAAAGTGATCTCATGTGTGGACACTTGCCTCATCATAATCTATATATTAAGCTATGCAGCACAAGAAAGTCTGTTCATACTGTTTGCAGTTGTGGCTTATTGATTGGAAAAGTTCCAGTATTATAATTTCTTGATTACTTTATCTACTTATCTTATTAGCTATAATTTATTGTCCCTATACTCCCTCATTGCTCATTACCTATAAGCACACAGATTTATTTTATAGTGGTAGTCTGTTTTTTAATCACAACAATAGTGATTGTCTGTTTGTAAATGTTATGCTAATATTGTTGGATCTTACACATCAGTGCTGCTGGACTCATTTTAGCATTTGACTCACTCTACTTACTCTGTACTCCAACACATCAAACTTATATATTCACCTTGTAAATGCACAATCAGAGACAATGGCTTTGTTGTGCCGTTTGTGTTCATCATCCTTACTTCGTTGCACACAAGGCACCGCTTTGAGGATGCTGGTAACTAAACATTTTTGTGACCGGTGTGTTTGAATAGGCGGCACGGTGGCTTAGTGGTTAGCACGTTCGCCTCTCAGCACTAGGGATTCCTGGTTCGAATCCCCATCTGGGTTTGTTCTCCCCGTGTCCGCGTGGGTTTCCTTCGGGTTCTCCGGTTTCCTCCCACACTCCAAAAACATGGATCAAGTCAATTGAGTTCTCTAAATTGCCCCATGTAGAGTGTGTTTGTGTGTGTGAGTGTGTGCCCAGCGATAGATTGGCGCCCTGTCCTGGGTGTATCAGCCCAGCGCCCGAAATGTTCTTCCCTTGGATGGGCATGGGGAACCCCACCGCGACCCTAATAGAGGATAAAGCGGAAGATAATGAATGAATGAACGAATGTGTTTGAATACACCAGCAGCACTGCTATGTCTGATTTCATACAAGTCCAAAACACAATAACACACCACATGAAGTTCCTTGCATTGCTGAGAATTATACAACAGCAAAATGGTATTTACCTCCATACTGAACCTGTGAAAGTCAGAGTTAATGGGACTATCAAAGTATGCAAAGGTCTGTGTTTTCAATCAGTGGGATAACATTTAGGTTATTACTGAGTCCCCCGTTTAATTTAGTAACAGGCTTGTTTCACAGATGTCTGAGGTTTTTATGCTGGCATGCAATGTTTAAATAAAAAGACAACGCTGCTTATTAATATCCAAAATCTGTCCACTTCAAAACAACCTTCTCACTTGTCAATGTGAAATTTTTATTTATTTATTTATTTTTTTAGAACTGCTGCAATGTTCTTATTAGACAGTAGCAAACTTCTCCTTGCAACCCTGCCATGCACACTGTTGTTCAGTGTTCTCCTGATTTTAGGCTCAAAAGCTGATGTTTACAATTGTTTTTGGAGATCTGGTTTTGATGGATTCTGGTTCTTTAAATAAAACAGATCATTCATACCTGCTTTTTATTCTATTATAATCGTTCTATTTTAATTCTTTTTTTTTTTCTTTTTACTTTTTTATTCATTCATTCATTATCTCCTGCTTTATCCTCTATTAGGGTCGCGGTGGGGTTCCCCATGCCCATCCAGGGGAGAACGTCTCGGGCGCTGGGCAGATAGACCCAGGACAGGGTGCCAATCCATCGCTGGGCATACTTTTTTGTTGTTATTCACAAACATCTCATAATGGCTCGAGGAGTTGTCTGATATGAAGTAATTTCAGTGGCTTATACCTTTTGGGATTCTGTTAAACCTCTCAGGTTCAGGTGTTGTAACTGCACCATAATTGCTTTGTTGTACTTTTACCTGTGTTAAGGTATGATAGTAAGTGAATCTTATCATATGTATCTCGCCTTATCCATTATTGCGAAGATAAGAATAGTGAATAATATTACATATTCTTCTTTTAGAGACCTGTAAGTGTTCATGCTTTAGTTCTATGGCACTTTGTTTAGTTTTAGGGTAAGGCATGAACTGAATAGCTCGACTGTTCTGGTGTGCCTCCTCACCTCATGTGTCTTTCTGCTAGTAAAGTGTGCTTGTGTGTGTGTGTATGTGCGCGCGCGTGTGTGTTACCTGACAGCTCAAAAAGAGATGAAGAAGCAGCTTGCTGTTGCATGGTTACAGCAAGCTATTTTCACCTATTGGCTGAGTTTTTTTTCATGGTACCACATTCTGATTGGACATAAAGTACCACATGGGATAGCTTATTGGTTGTATACATGGGAACTCTATTGCTATTGGTCCTAACACCTTAGATACTGTGTGAGTGGACGTCTGTATTTTTGCTGTAGTAAGGTCTATTTACATCAGGAGGAGGGGGTTGAATGCTCCTGTGGGTTTTGGAGACAAATAGAGATGGTAGAGAGGAGTAGGATGAGGAAATGAATTACCTGAAGTGTGTGTGTGTGACCCAGACACAGACTTTAAATATTACTGGGACAGAGCAAGTAATAATACAGTGCAATAAAGGTGTTTAACAGGTTAAATTATATAAATCTTGTGTTAAGTGGAGACAAACCCCAAATGTTATAAATGCTTTTAATTACTGTTGATAATGCTGTCTTGTTCTAGCCTCCCTAATATCTATGTATAAAATAGCAGTAATCATTGACTATAAAGTATTTGTTTCATTCTGATTCCGACATAATTTTGGTATCTGTGTTTTAAATAAACAATGAAAGCAACTTGTAATGTGTTGTACTTGTTGCTGTTTATTAGCAACAGTATAGTATTTAAAGTTGATTAGTGCTAATAAAAATAAACAGATGAAAGCTTTGATGTTCTTTAGATAATGGGATTTTTTTAAATTCCCCCTTTCACTGCCAAGCCTTCTCTCCCCCGAAACTCTTTTTCTGAGAGAGATTCTTAATCAAAGAGGCGTGTATCCAGTGCAGCATCCCCATTCATCCTGCCAACACCCACTGCTTAGCAACAACCAATCAGTCCAAATATTTTTGGAGTGAACTCACAGCCAATCAGGAGTGATGTACTGAAATGTTTTATACTCTTTAATCCCATTGGAGGATGGCAAATGTCTTTGCCCATAGTTGTGAAGTAAGTAAGAAATGAATTGCCTTTAACATCAGTGTTGTTTATTGTGATGTGGTAACTGTCAGAATAAACATTATCTGACTTCTGCTTTCCCTCTATTTTTTCGGTGTCCTGCTCCAGATTAACACTGTGGAATGCAGTAATCACTCCAGTTCACCTGAACATGCACATTTTAGGTGTAAAAATATTATTTTGCATTTAGAAGTAGTTACAATGATGTTAACTAGAACCTGTTGTTTAAACCACAATGAACTCAACATAATCCTGTGTTTATACTTAGTTTATATATTATTTAACCTGGTTTGTATATGATATGTAGATTAAAATCCTTCATGAGTCAAATTAGCTTATTTAAAAAAAGCTAGAGAGTTAGACAGCTACATTGTAATAGGTTTATGTTTAGCCTTAAAATAACAAAATGTTTTCTAAATAGCTTATTTTGTGCATCAGAAATTGGTCACAGTGATCAGACTAATTCTTTTCATTTTGACAGGAGCCTGGTGATTATCAGCACACTTGATGGACGGATTGCTGCTTTGGATCCTCTAAATCAGGGTCGCAAACAGTGGGACTTGGATGTGGGTTCTGGGTGTTTACTGTCATCCAGCCTTAGCAAACCAGAGGTAAAATTAAACATGTTTATACTACATGTAATGTTAAGTTTAAAAACCCTTGTAATGTTACTGTTTTTCATTTTATGTTACTACATTATTTTTCACAAACATTTTGTACTAATGTAATGTGACATTATGCTGTATGTATCTTGTTTAAAGATTCAGTTTTAGTTTAGTTTATGCAGAAAGATTTTTAAAGGGTTCAAAAACTCTAAAGCGTTTTTGTATACTTGCCTTCCACTAAGCCTTAGTTTAATCAGTCTGCTTTTTTAACAACTGAAATCAACTCCAACTACATTGTGTATATGTGCATATTTGAAAACAAACCAGGCACTACCCATGTAAACTACTACAGGTTAGATCACTAATATAACTATGACAACATAAATATTTTTTTCTATTTTTTATTTATTAATTTTTTTGGTTGTAATAGCTTAGGAAACATGTGATCACTATGAGTGTGCATCACACCATGGTCGCTTTGCTTATGCACATTGAAAGATGTGACAAACAGCTGTCAAAGCAGTTGTCCCTGTTTAGAGAAAGTTGTGGGTGTGTGTAGTATGTTGGCTGGTTACACTTTCATCTCTTGTATAAAATATATGTATACATTTTAATGAATTTAATTGAAACATAATTAAAATATACAAGCTAATTTATTTCTGCCATATTTTATTTACATCTTGTTCATAATGGCTCTCCTGCTCCTGTGCTCTTGCTTTGGCGGTAACCTCAAATGCCTGGCTACTGCGCAGAGAGCATTGCTATTGGCTCTGGGCTCCACCCCCCCTCCCACTTCTTTTTTCCCTGGTGTATTCTACAACCGATGTTTCTCATTGGTTGCAGCAGTCTGCTCAGTGATTAGAGCAGCCTGTTCGAATCTGATTGGCCCTTTCTGTGGTGCAGGCACGGAGTGCTCACCTAAAGCATGCCATGGCACTATGACAGGCCTGCAGTAAACAGCATTGTCTGCACAATTACCCAGTCACAACAGAGAAAAGACCAAAAATTGATAGGGAGTGGGAGGGTGATGAGAAAAATCAGCAAGAAGAGGGAAAAGCAAGGGAAGGTGGGTAGTGGAATGCTACCATGTTGTGATGTGAGTCATGCTGAGCGGATTTTATGGTGAGATAATGCCTTATGTGTGGGATGATGTCATACCCTAAGATGCGCATGCACAATCCCGCACATGCTCTGCGTATTCACATTTTAAATGAACTCCAGAGATTTTTTTTAAATAGGTTGCTGCGATGAGATTATAAAATCCACACTACCATTATCAATTTATAATAAAGTCATTTTTCAGTTTGTTTGTTTGAGGCCGATCATTTTTCCAGCTCTCTTAAGACCCCACTACAGATTCTCAATGAAATTGAGCTTGATAATAACTAGAGTTGTGCAAAAATGGTCTAATAATGATTTTGCAAAAACTTTAGTCTGTATTACAACAACAAATCCTTATTGCAATTACTTTATAATCTACATTAACTTTATATTATTAAATTAATAACATGTGTAATTTTAATTCTAGTACTAAATGTAACACATTATTATGCAACAGCATGAACCCCCAAAACACATACACACACATCATTAAATCCTCTGTATATTTTCTGCCTAACTTAAAGAATGGTTTACCAAAAAAAACATCCATAGTTCACACTTTAGGATATAAACATTTTTTAAAGAAGACCTTTAAAGTTTTTAAAGAAGACCTCAAAATACCTCAAAAATAGTTTTCATAGCAATAATTTTGTGAATTTATTTTTTTTACTGTAGCTTTATTTTTTGCTCATAGGAGCATTGTAGCAACATAGCTGTCACATTGTTCAGGGGATATAATTGACTTCAACTGTACCTTTACTTGGTGATGGAGATCCCATGGAAAGCAACTTACAAATATCACAGCTTGGGATAGGTAGGCAGGTACAGCTCGCCTGGAGCAATAAGGGTTAAGGGTCTTGCTCAAATACCCACATTGGTAGCTACAGTGAACTTGAGATTTGAACCCACAAAACCCACAACTTTCTGATTGGTAGCCCAGCACCCTGTTTGTCATGTTAATTTTTTTTTTTAACTCTTCGGATTTATATTTTTGATTTCTCTGTCAGAAATCTTGTGGAAGGTCCCTGATTGTGACTAATTTATGGTAAAATTATTTTCTTTTCACTTTACTTAAATGACCACAATGATGCTCACTGGAACATGTGGTGAAAATTTCATGTCATTAGCCCAATCAGAAACAGAGAAATATCTTGATGCAGTCCATATTTATTTCATATGGGGATTTAATGATGCAGCAGAAGTTTGAATTATCAAATGATGTACTCGTGTTAACCTCTTAACCACAATATCATGAATTGCCCACAATGTGCATCCATGTGGTCTTGTCGGTTTTGTGTGATATCACCTGTCACTTGTTCCTGTGTGTGTGTGTGTGTGTGTCAGTCAGTCATTCAGTGAGTATCAGTCAGTTATTTTTAAAGTGTCAATATTGATCAGAGTAAGAAGCAGATTTGTGCAAGTGACATAATAATCTAACTGATGTTTAGGGTTAAACGTTGTGGTTTAACCTTTTAAAGATTTGACATTACCTCATTGTGTAATGCTGTTGCTGACTTAAAGACGATTATGTTGTAAATCTGCCTAAACCAATAACACTTCTTACTCAATCCCGATTGGTCCAGGTTTCCTACTGTCATTGGTGTTCTGCCTGTCAGCAACATATCAGTGCTTAGAGAAGTGACCTAAACCCTCCACCTTGTACTGTATAAAGTATATCAGACACACAGCACACACAGCTGTGTGGCACAGTGTATGTGCCACAGAGCACAGTCAGCAATGTTTTTAATGCACAAGATTGTAAGGTTTTATCAGTTTTAAAATAGCTGGTATGGTAAAAGTAAACTAACAGAAGTCCAACTTGCCTATACTTGAGCCAAGTTATCATGCATACAATATAGTTTGATAAACCAGTTTTATCCCAGAATTTAATAAAACCCCTGACATTCACCTTTTTTTAAATCTTCCACTTATTAGTAGATGCTTCTATACAAAGTTATTTAGTTTAATCATGATTATAATCATGATGAGTTAAAGACCTTGCTCAAGGAGAACTAGTGATAACTAAGCTTAAAAGTTTTTTTTTATTAGTTTTTATTTTTTATTGTTTTAGTTTATAGAGGTTTTTTTATGTGATTTTTTTTTCTCCTTTCCTTCTCCCTTGACAGATTTAATAATAAAATTTCCTACTTATTTTTATGTTATTTACAAAATTGTTCACACACATTTTTAGTGTAAAACTAAGTGTTCCCCATTTTACTTTTAGGGCTACTGTGAAGGTAATTTAATTTCTCGTCATCCTTTATTCTGAAGGCACAGTACTGAGGCTGCAGGCAAAACCTGAACATTTGCAGTACAATAGTATTAATTAGCAGGTCTGAGAACCACATGTGTAAACCATGGCATTTAGTATGTACGTAGGTCGGGATGTTGGCTGACTTTAATATTTTTATTACTCCTGCACTTTTATTCATTCATTATGCAAGCTGATTTTTCTCATTAGAGTAGCAGATGCTGCTGGAGCCTGTCCCAGCATTCACCAGTCTGCAACAGTGCAACAAGCATTTATCACACATTCACACTTGTAACTTAATAAAATTTCAAATAGTAAATCGCTTCCATGTGTTTATACTGTGAAAGAAAATCATGCAGACACTGGGAAAACCTACAAATGAAATGAAATCTGAAGCTTCAATTACGCTTCATACAGTACCAATGCACTGCACTTTGATGTACTTAAAATTGATATCGATGATTATATCTGGCTGAATGTAAGCATATTGTAAGTAGTCTATATACTAACAGAGCACATTTTGGCATCTCTTAGGTATTTGGGAATAAAATGTTCATCCCATCCCTGGACGGTGCATTGTTTCAGTGGAACAGAGACCGCGAGAGCATGGAAGCTGTGCCTTTCAGTGTGGAGTCTCTACTTGATTCATCCTATCGCGTCGGAGAAGACACTGTATTAGTGGGTGGGAAATCTCTTACCACCTACGGCCTTGGTGCCTATAGCGGCAAGGTATACTTTTAGTGTTTTCAAAAAGTCACAGTTTGTAAGAACATGTATTCTTTTCTTTTTTACTCTGTTATTTCTGAATTGTTGCTCTTCGCTCTATGTAGCTGAAGTATATCTGTTCAGCGGTGGGTTGCAGTCATTGGGGAGAAGAGGAGACAGAGACTGAAGATATGCTTTTGCTGCAGAGAACACAGAAAACTGTCAGAGCTGTGACTCCTCGAAGTGGCTTTGAGAAGTACGTTGTACATACAACAACAACCTACCCGTTTTTGCTGTTGTATTACATTTGATTTATCAATAGTCTGCTTAGCTGAAAGTTTGTCTCTTTGTGACAGGTGGAACTTCAGTGTGGGAAACTTCCAGCTTAAGTTTGTTTCAGAGACTGAGACTCAGCTTGGCTTTTATGAAGGAGAATCGGGCAAGGAGGCATGGCGAGAACTGCAAAGTGAAGGACCCCATGTAATCTTAGAGGAATCAGAAACACGCAGTCAAAACAATGCTAATGCACACATTCAAACAGATGCTCTGGAGCTGGTGATCAAAGTCTCCATTCCAGACTGGAAGGTTATGGCCTTCAGCAGTGGGCCAGGTGGACACCTCATTTGGGAGCATCAGGTGAGCACCACCTGTATTTTACTTTTTCATTCCTGAGAAATTGCCAGCACTTGCTCATTCTAATGCTGGGTCAAGGAATCTTTATTTACTTTTTTTTTTTTTTTAACTGGAATCAGAATGAAATTTTTTTTCTCTAATAATTAATTATATAGTAAACAGTCAGTATACAAAACAGAAGCTAAAATGGCTTCATGTTATTGCAGTTGTTCTTAGGTAGCTTTCGAATCCTCACCTCCACACTCACGAAAAGCTTTAACAGTTTTTAGTTTTTAGTTTAATATTTTTAATTACTGTAATTCTCATATGCTAACAAACAATAAAGGCTAAAGGACAGTTCACATTCCAATAATAATCCATCACAATATAGAACATGTCATGTTTTTTATAAATGAATAATGGTTTTTATTTAAAAAAATAAGTAATATAATGTTTTTGTATAGAAATTTTAGGAAATAAAAGCCCTTATTCATCTTTTGATCCGATCTTAAAGTGTGTGTATGTTCAGGGGAGTGTTTACACACTCAGTCATGTGGGGACTTTGAGTAATTAAATCATTTGTTTTTGGCTTGAATTCATATTTTATGGTTAAGGTACGGCGATGGTAAATGTAAGGGTAGATGATTATCAACTTGAATCCTTCATTAAAAAATGTTTCCCAAACTTCTATATTTCTTCACAAAAGATGTGTGTGTGTGTGTTTGTTTGTATATATATATATATATATATATATATATATATATATATATATATATATATATATATATATATATATATATATATATATATATATATATATATAATAACAGATTATCAGATTAACATGACTTTAACAAGTTCTTATCTGTTTGCCTATATGCATATTTTCTGCATGTACAGTATCTGTGCCCTGCAGAGAAATAGAAAGTTCTCCAACAGTGTGCATTGCAATATAGTGAAATAAAAGATAAAATGATGGATTTCTTTTATTTACATATCACACAGTCCTAAAGGAAATGATGCATTTTTGTCCTGATTGCTAGCACTATGTTGATATATGTTCTCTGTGCACTTTCTCTTTAGTTCTGTACACCCATTGCTTCAGCCTGGTTGGTTGGAGAAGGCAAGGTGATGCCAATTAGTTTATTCGATGACACCTCTTACACAGAGTTGGAGCCCCAGGAAGAGGATGATGACATCATAGATGAGGCTCGTGGGGCCACAGAGTCAAGTGTTTATCTTGGTATGTATGAATTATGTGTGTGTTTGTGTGTGCATGAGCGGCTCACATCTGCATGCTTGTAAGTGATCAAAGTATGAAAAAATTAATCAATCTGCTTTTCAACATGGGTTGCTGGTTGCAGGGATGTTTCAAGGTCAGCTGTATCTGCAGTCTTCAGTTCGTATGTCTGAGAAGTTTCCGTCAAAACCAAATGCCTTGGACAGCCATGGTTCCAGCAGAGACATCATTCCCCCACCTACTGTTAAATGGAGGCCTTTGATCCGTGAGCAGCATTGAAATATTTTGCACATGGTTTTGTATAAAACGCCATTAATCAAATCTAATGGGTTTAAATACTTTTCTATTTTAGACTCACCATCACGAACCCCAGCGCTAGTGGGTTCAGACGAGTTTGATAAGTGTTTGAACAATGACAAATTTTCTTATGAGGAGTACAGCAATGGAGCTCTGTCTATACTGCAGTATCCTCATGGTAATTACACATATTTGTTTTCAGTTAATGTAATTTTCATGAATGATGCTAACCAGTTTTATTTACCACATTATGTATAATGATGTCTTTCTTTGCAGACAATGGGTACTACTTTCCATATGGCACTCGGTACCGCGGTCGGCGTGAAGTGACCTCAGTAAGTGTGTTGAGAACAAAGGAGGCTGGAGGGATGAGGAAGAAGGACCCAGTGCTGCTCCTGCCATGGTGGAAGGAGATCTTGGGCACCATCATCTTTTGTATTACAACTACCACATACATCGTTCGAAAGTTCTTCCACCCACACACAGCATATATACGGGTATGTAGGTGAATAACACTTGTTCATGTTCACATACATATATATGGTTAGGTATCTACGGTTCGGATAGGAAGATGTTCAATTCAGTTCGATTTGAAGCTTGTAATTTAAACTGCATTTGTTTTAAGCTGTGTGTGTGTGTGTATATATATATATATATATATATATATATATATATATATATATATATATATATATATATATATATATATATATATAATATTGTGTGTGTATATAGTGTTGCATTTCTTTCAAAGTTTGTGTCATGTATGTGTCTTTTGCTTATGGGGCAGTCTATATAGTCTATAAGCCAGTGAAAATAGTGTGTGCACACTTAATAACAAGTTTATTCTACATCGCCACCTCATGTAAGTACAGTTAAACATGTACACATGACATAAATGATGTGTACAATAAGACAGGAAGGAAATTCCACACCAAAGTTAGAGAAATAGAAAATATAAAGAAACATTCTAATAATTAAATCCATGTGTGTTATATGGTGCCATGTATAAAAGCAAGTACATAGTCATGCATTTTGTACAACTAAGAGTGACAGGTGTTGTAGTTTCAAAAGGAAAAATAACTTAGAATGTCACAAAAGAACCCTGTATAATATGTAGGGGTCCCAAAACGCAGTTAATTAAATTTTACTTATGAATTTATTTTACTATAAATGAATTATGTGGCAATCGTTAATAACTGAAAATTGTTGTCATTTGGTTTCACTTCAGCAACGGAAGGAGTCAGAGACACAGTGTCAGACAGACTGTAAGTTTGAGCTGGAGACTACTGAACCCAAAGAGGCAGTTCCAGACACCCGTCCAAGTGAATATGTGTCCAGGTAAATCATGAGCTTAAATAATATATTTTTATTGTTTAGCACAGTAAGTGTGGCAGTTTAAATACATTTGGGGGTCAGTTTTAACAGAAGTGCCAGTAGATGGATAAACACACCCCCAAAAACACATACATACTATCAAGATGGAACAGAAACCAGCTGGATCATATGTTTACAGTACTATGTCTGCCCGATTTATTAAAATGCCAGCTTGTTGTACCAGTCAAAAGTTTGCACACACACTGACTTCTTGCTGCATTGTTATTTTTCTCAACTTACCATGTAGGTGAACTTTGTAGTTTTACAATTACAGACGTAGTACATCTGTTTTCTTTTTTGTTAGTCCTCTGTTGGTTGTCTGTTCTCTATTGGCCAGGATCATCACAGAACTGGTCTAATTTGGGTGGTGTGTTGTTTATTGTCAGTTCTACAGTGACACTGATGCTGTTATGGGGTTTTAGTGCAGTAATGCTGCTGTATTTTCATTTAAACACCTCACTGACACTGCTGGGATAGGAATAATGCACCAAACAAATAATACCTGCTCTGTGGCAGTACTATTGGGGTTATGAACATTAGAGAACAGGGTAAAGGGAACTAACACGGTATGTACTGTAATCCACAAACAGATGGACTACAGTCTGTAATTGTAGAACTACAGTCCATTTATAATTGTAGAACAGTCCATTTATAGAACCGATGACTGCATCTTTGTGTATCTCTGTAGTATGATAAATTGAGGTTTAAAAAATGCATGAATTTGGATTATTTGAAGCTAGAACTATAGATTGCCTATTAGCTTCTACAAATATTGTTAAGAATTTTGTCTTCTTAGTGTTTCTCTAATACCACAAACTTAACTGGATTTACTCTCTATTCTGATGTTATAGTTAAATAGAATCCCCCTTAGATCAGTAATTTTTCAGTTTTATCACCTAGAACTCACATATACATATACATTCACATATATTAATAATACATTTTGAACCAACTGGACCCAATGTTAAAATGTGTTTGGTTTATTTTATTGGTTAATAAGATTTTAGCTGTACTGGGTGGTATTGTAGAGACCTGTATTATCAAGCTCCCCATAATGTAGATAATTGATTTTATGACATACTCTGCTCAGGTTTTTTTTTCTCTGACCAAACCATATTCTATATTACTGATGTCCAAATTATTATTAATATTATTAACAATTAATTGACTTTTAAACATTGACAAAATTACTACATTTGACTGATTATTACAATACTGTATGGCAGGTACTTGACAGACTTTGAGCCAGTGCAGTGTTTAGGACGAGGAGGTTTTGGAGTTGTATTCGAGGCACGAAACAAAGTAGATGATTGCAATTATGCTATCAAGAGAATCCGGCTACCCAACAGGTAAGTGCAGCTATGTTATTATTGGAACACCCATCTACTACATTTCTGTGTGTATGTGTAATATATACTGTATGTGTGTGTGTGTGTGTGTATATATATATATATATATATATATATATATATATATATATATATATATATATATATATATATATATATATATATATATACATACACACACACACACAGTGTGTATGACCCATTGTGGGTGGTCCTGACCATTTGAGAATATAGGATAAACAATGAAGTTATGATAAGATGTAATGTAATTACAGATGTAATTATAGACTTATAAATTTAGTTTTTTGTTAATATAAGTAGGATTGATGAAATGGACAATGTTTTGACATTTTATTTGTCACAAAACATCTGTTGGTCTATAGGGTCCAGACTTGAGTCTGCATAAATGTATGTTTGTCTACATAGGGAAGTGGCGCGTGAAAAAGTCATGCGGGAAGTAAAGGCCCTAGCCAAACTGGAGCATCCTGGTATCATTCGGTACTTTAATGCTTGGCAAGAAAGCCCACCTCAAGGCTGGCAAGAGGAAATGGACCTGCGTACGCTTAGAGATGCCAGGTATGACAAGCATATTATAATCTGCTTTTTTCATATAGAGCAGACACGAAAATTGACTTGATCATAAACATGCTTCTAACAATACTGTTGTTTGTTTTTTAAGTGCTACTGATTGGCCACTTAGCTCTCCCGACCACATAGAGGCTTTCTCGGTGAAGGTCCCTGTCTCCAATCCCAACCCACTTGACTTACCACATGAGGGTGCTGCTGGAGGAGAAAGCCGCATACTTACTCAAGATCATGTCTGTGTGGATGGATTAGGCTTAGACAGCATGATTTCTGATCGGGACAGCCATGATGTTGATCATGAACTGGAGCTTTCGGAGTCACCCCACTCGTTTGAGCTCTGTCCTCCTCGTGCCCTTGCCCATAATGACTGCACCTCCTCATCTTTTGACATAGTTTTTGAGGACTCCGGCTGTGATGAGCAGGACAATGAGACAGAGCTCAGCCAAAGCGCACCTGGTCAGACTGTATGTCCCTCCCACTCAAACTCCAGATTTTGTCCTGTAACTCCCTCAGGCCTGTTCTCTTCTTCACCTCCCCGACCCACATCTCTGAAGCTGATAGCACAAGCTCCCACATCTGCGGTACGACTGCCTCCCACACCCAAAGTCTACCTATACATACAGATGCAGCTGTGCAGAAAAGAGAACCTGAAGGATTGGATGGCACAGCGTTCCCAGCCTGACCATCGAGAGCACACAGAGTGCCTTGGCATCTTTCTACAAATTGCAGAAGCTGTTGATTTTATTCATAGCAAGGGACTAATGCACAGGGACCTCAAGGTAGGACAATATGACCATAAAATGTTTATTGAAGTATGTATTGAATAGTTTTTCATTTTGCATTTATTCCACTGCATCTTTTAACACGGACTGATTGTGTTATATTTTAAAAGCTGCTTGACTGAATTAATTTCTAATTTTATCCACAAAGAAAACATGCAAATTTCACCCCCTCTATGCAGTAGTTTTATATGGAATTGTGTTCCCTAATATCTCAATATAAAACTGATCCTGCCTGAATGTACTTAGATATATCAGAAAGGTGTATTTTCTCTTTAATTATAGTGTCATAGCTGTGTATAATTTTATATGATTTGTAGCTAATGACATTAGTGTACACTGTACAAGCTTGTTTTACAGAAAACAAACTGTAAAGTATAATTAATTAGTATACCTTAACCTTTAAGATGAGTAGTACCTAATTACTCTGGAAACCCATTGCCACTTAAGGAAGTTCACTGATGCATTATGAAATGCAACCTGAACCTTTAAGAGTTTCAAATTTCAATTAAAAAGTAGCGTTTAAAAGCAAAAAATAACAGGTAGGGAACATCCAGGCATTGAACTGAGATTGGCAAATGAAAGAATTCCTCCTTAACTTGTAAGTCATTTGTATAAACGTGTCTGCTAAATGTCTAATAACGTTACATATTTAAACTGTATTGTAAAAAAAACTGCATCTTTAGTTCCCAAATGATTAAATAGTGTAATTAAAAGGAAAAAATGTACATTATGTATCTCAACTTTCTTTTGAGTTCGTCCTTGTCCTTTTGTTTGCATTATTTTAAAAGTATCTCAAATTTCAGGGATGGGGTTTATATTTCTTAATCTATTGTTATTAGTACATTGGTATATGTAATAAGTGTTTTTTTTTATATAATGATTTTATGCTAAATTATTTTCATTTGGGTCTCTCTCTTTTTCCAACCAGCCCTCTAATATCTTTTTTACACTGGATGATGTGGTAAAAGTGGGTGACTTTGGCTTGGTGACGGCTATGGATCAGGAGGAAGAGGATGAGGAGCTGAGTGCCCTCACTCCCATGCCAGTTTATGCACGCCACACTGGCCAAGTGGGAACTAAACTCTACATGAGCCCAGAGCAGGTGAGTTCCACTCTGTCATCTGACAAGTAAACTGTTTTTTTCACCATAGACATTTTATTCATTAAAATAGTTTACTGTTTTATTATCAGATAAATGTGACTTTTATTTTGCAGTTGTCTGGAAACTCATATTCTCACAAAGTGGATATTTACTCTCTGGGTTTGATACTGTTTGAGCTGTTGTACCCTTTTCGTACACAGATGGAGAGAGTCAGGGTAAGTCCCTCCATTCGCTGCAGCAATACTTCTGCAAAATTTTTGTTGTTGGTTGTTATTTAAGTTAAGACAATTTGTTTTCTTTTTTTATTACAGACTCTAACCGAAGTTCGAGATCTGCGCTTCCCCACCTCGTTCTGCAAAAGCAATGTTTTGGAGGTGAGTGTATTTGTAAATACAAACCTGTTCACTTTGACACAGTGTTACTGGGAAATGCTCATCCTGATCAAAAAAATATCCCATAAATCAAGATTATGGATAAAATTTAATAAAACTTCCAATTGAAATACATTTTGATAAATTGTATCTCATTAGAGTTGAAACAATTTCAAGGTTAATGTAAACTTAAAAAGAGAGTAGACAGAGAAGACAGTAATGTTTTGGACATGTTCATAAGCCAATAAATGTTACTTATGAAATCTTAACAGAAAATGGTTAAAGTCAATGGTTAGAATTGTACTTTGTGTTCACAGTCGCTCTTAAAACAGTAGCCTTTAAAGTTATCTTACAGGGTGATCACAAAACGTTTCTTTGATTTTAAATAGATATGGAACTTTATTGGAATGTTTCTATGTATTTGTGGCTACAGTTGCAGACAGAAAAGTGCATATTTTTGCATTTAACATATTTGCAGTTGTCTATGCTTATAAACATTTTTCAGTACGTTTTTTTTTTTATTTAATATTTTATGTACTTTTTTTATTACTTGATATCAGGTGGTGTTTTTTGCTCAACTTGTATTGTAACATCTTACTGACACGGTTTCATATTTTAGACGCAGGCTGAGGAGCAAAACTTTGATATTGCAAAACACAAGTATAACGCTGCCCTCTGCTGGTTGAGATTTAAAACTCCTTACTTCGAGCCAGGTGGAAAGTTATTGAATTTGCTCGAACATAGTTCAGTTATAATTACTCCAATTCAGTTTTTATTACGAAAAATAATTTTATGGTTACACAGATATTTCCACAAATTTATTGTAAAAGTAAAGTAAATAAATAAAGTTTTATTTAACATTATGCTGCTAATTAATATTCTATTATACTGAAGTTCCACCTATGAATTAAAAGCTATTCTGTGTGCTGTGACGTCCCTGTATTTAGCATTGTTATATGTACAGCATTCATTCTAAAACTTACTTCTCAACAGGTTGTCCTTGCTGGATGGAAAATGTACATATTTAGCATTTGTAATTTACCTGACTTTGATGCCTTGATTTCAAACCATTCAAGAGTGCAAGGCATAGAGTGTCAAAGTATTTTATTAGGTTCATTAAAATACTTTATTCAAAATACTTTATTCAAAGCAACTTTCAAGGTCAAAAATACAGAGCTAGAAAGTGTAAACAAACCTCCCTCTTTACATACTGATAAGAACATCATTAAACAAAAGAGCAAAGGTCTTACTAAGCAGAGGAAATGTTTTGCATTCATTTAAATAAATAATCCTCATTGTTTAGTGTAAGTGATTTTTTAAAATAAAAGAATGTTAGTATGCATACAAATAAAGTTATTTTGTAAAATGGAACATTTTCAACATAAACATAAAACACTTTCAAGTGAGGGCGGCACGGTGGCTTAGTGGTTAGCACATTCGCCTCTCAGCGCGAGGGATTCCCGGTTCGAATCCCCATCTGGGTGGAATTTCCATGTTCTCCCCGTGTCCGCGTGGGTTTCCTCCAGGTTCCCACAGTCCAAAAACATGCATCAAGTCAATTGAATTCTCCAAATTGCCCCATATAGAGTGTGTCTGTTCTCTTGATAGTCTAGTGACTAGAGTAAGTGTGTGCCCAGTGATGGATTGGCACCCTGTCCTGGGTCTATCTGCCCAGCGCCTGAAACGTTCTCCCCTGGATGGGCATGGGGAACCCCACCGCGACTCTAATAGAGGATAAAGCGGAAGATAATGAATGAATGAATGAACTTTCAAGTGAGGAAAAAGTGATTATTTATTCATTTGCAACAGAAGCAGTCATGTTTAGGTAAACTGTATGCTTACTGTTATTACTTATAATACTATATATACTGTTATTACTTCTATCCAGCATATGTAAAATTATGGAAAATATTGGAAAACATTTCTTCTGGTGGTGTTTGGTGGGCATAAAACTAAAATATTTTTGTAAATACAAACTGATAAAAACTGATTTGTAAATACAAACTGATTTTAAACAAAATGCCTGTTAACTGTTAAAATGGGCATATCTCAATAATGAATTTTAATCTTTGTATATTTGTATACATATATTTGTATGTTCAGTTGTTTAACAGTCTTACTTTACTCGGTATTAACAGTTTTTGTACTGCATCGGTGCGTTTTGCTGCTTTAACCATACCTTTAATTGTTGTTCTTCAGGCTCAGATGGTATGCTCGATGCTCTCTCATTCTCCGGCAGAACGGCCTGAGGCATCAGATATCACGGAGACACCATTGTTTCAGGAGCTGGAGGTGCCCTGCAGGATCAGACAGCGTTCTCGAACATACAGTGCCTCATCGACAGGCCGACCATCACGCCAGATATCCGGCTCGAACTAAAGTATCCATACTGACTGTGAGCTGGAGGAAGCGCAGCATATTCAGTCCATGCATATTCTAGTCCAAACGCTCTATATTCTTCCGTTGTGTACAGTCCTTTTACCTGCCTGGTGGAAACTGAGACAGTAATGCACTAAGCTCTTTGGCTTGTTACAATACTTTAGGGTCCCCAACTGGCCACCCAGTCTTCTCAGGGTCCTTGGAACCACCCACAACTTCCACCCCATCATGGAGTGAGGCTTTTCAGTCATTTCATTTTGTGCTACCCAAAAATATGTTTACCTTTAGCACCTTTCAAGTGCTAAACCCAATCACAGCCATTAGTACGTCACCATCTCTGCTTCACAGCTCACCAGCCTTACTGTATTCACTCAGCCTTCTCATCAGTGGCTTTCACTCAGGAGAGAAGATTTGAATCAGTGTGTTTGCTTTAGCAACCAGCTCTGATTCTGTAGCATCACAATTCCCACATCATTCTTACCTCAGTGTGTAGTACTGCACCGAATTGGAGGAGCTGGTCACTGTGTGAACTTATTTTGTTACAAAGCAGAATGAAGGAATGTGGATTATGAAGCTGCTTCAGGAACGCTCTTCACTCAGTAATGACTATAAGCTGGATGGACTTGCAAATGTTTAAAACACACTTCCCTCTTATCTCTTTTTGTGTGTGTATGTGTATGTATGTATGTATGTTATTTATATATATATATATATATATATATATATATATATATATATATATATATATATATATATATTAGTTGACTCTTAAAGAGTGAGAACTGTCTTGGTCATTTTACTGCCTGTATGGAAAGAGGGGGATTGACAGTTTTGCAGTTTGATTAACTTTTGGTGAAGGAATATTGTTAAAATTGATATTAACAAAGGTACAAAGTGCGTTTGATTATCACTTTGAGATTGAGATTTATAATCAAGCAAGAGATTTTTGAAACTATGAATGTAAAGGTGGCATATCTTATATCATTGGAATATAAGTATACCTTATTTCTTTAATACCAAAATGGGGCTTTGTTTTTTTATCTCCAAAGGAATTTTGTAAATCTTCGGCTCTTAACAGCAAGTGCTTTGAGTAGATGTGAAGATAAAACAGGAGGAATCACCAAATATGTAATATACAAGTCCTTTTGAAGTAGACATCATTGGTCATAGTTTTTTTCAATAACTGATTTTGTGTTACGGATCTAATTGCTTCTCAAATGTATTCAGTGTCTTTTTACATCTATGATGAACTGATCAGCCTACTGAGACAGAATAGTTTTGAATGTGTACAGCTCAGTTTGAACTAAAGGACTAGATGCCTTTGTCCCTAGTAGAATCAGAGACTGATTTCTGTAAAGTTATCTACATCTGATGTCAGCAGGAGCAGTTTATTCTATTTGGGGCCTAAGATTTTTCTTATAAGCACAGTGTTTTTTATTGGTACACCAGTACAGAACTATCGATCCAGATTATTTAGATTGTGGTGTTAGTATAATTTTTGTAGAACAGGAACAAGAATGAGTCATTAAGGTATATTTTAAGATGTTCCCCAGTCTACAACTGTGTGAATAGTCTGTCACATGGGCCAAGTTTAACGTTCGCTTTTCTTTTCCTTACATGATGTTGTGATTTAAGGATTTTAGTATATGACCAGTTTCAGATTGTGTTCTCACTTTCTTTGTAACGGTTCTCATTCCTAATTCAGGCCTTGAAAACTTTTCTGGCTTTCATCTAAAATCTGTGACCTGCAATCTTTGAACATGAGCCTCTTGCCTATTGTGTAAATATGTTCCTGTTTTTAATTTATGTTTTGTTTAGTGTTTTTTTCAGACAGAATCAATCCATTTGGGTTGTTGATAAATACACTTCATACAATGGAGTGTGTTGGAATATTGTGACTTCTTACAAGTCAAACTTTAATAAACATTCTATGACCTTTGTTAAAATGTTTAGTTTTTTTTCCACTGTATATTTATTTTAAAATGAGAACTTGTGAGAAAGTTTGAAGAAAGAAATCAGGAAGTGTCAGTATTGACCACTTCCCCTTGTTTATAATCACCAAGGAACGGCTGTATGCTGCCTTTAAAAACACACACTTCTGCAACATATTTTGAGCTATTATTTAGTACTAGCTATGAGAACAAATATTATAGCATTAATCATACAAATATTTTTGTTTTCACTTTATTTTTAATGTAAAAATAAACATTAGCAATGATGCATAACTCATCAGGTTAATTATTTCAATATTAAAGCCATACAAATATGTAATGTTGGTTCCATTTAGTTAAACACTACTACTTATAACTAGAGCACTACATATAGTGTATTAAGATAAACTATCAACTACTAAAATAATATTCATGTTGCATCAATGCTGAAAGCAGTGCCACCACCAGACTTAAAGGTAGGCAATATGTAAATAAATTATTTTTATAATGTTATGCTACATATAAAATATTCTCAAACATTTTGTCTGATGTTATATGCAACGCTGCAAAATTATTATTGATTGTGATTAAAAGATGCCAGAAATGTTTGTTTACAGGCTAGTTGTAGATAAACCTTGTAGTTACACACTGATGGTAGGCTACATTTTTACTAAAATTTCTGACAAAGATCAAAATGTCCAAAACTTGTCATGTGCTAAACAGAGTAAAGCATTATAAAAGATGCCTTTAAAGATAAGAAATCTTTAGCATAATAAAAGACTGGGCTTTTTATTCTTATAACAAGGAAGTATATAATATGTGTTGATGTTTAAACTGCTTATATATTTAACTGCATTCAATTTCTATTTGAGTATTTATTCATTCATTCATTCTCGCCCGCTTTATCCTCTATTTGGGTCGCGGTGGGGTTCCCCATGCCCATCCAGGGGAGAACGTCTCGGGCGCTGGGCAGATACACCCAGGACAGGGCGCCAATCCATCGCTGGGCACACACTCACTCACACAGACACACTCTATATGGGGCGATTTTTTTTTTGAGAATTCAATTGACTTGATCCATGTTTTTGGACTGTGGGAGGAAACCGGAGAACCCGGAGGAAACCCACGCAGACACGGGGAGAACATGGAAACTCCACCCAGATGGGGATTTGAACCGGGAATCCCTAGTGCTGAGAGGCGAACGTGCTAACCACTAAGCCACCGTGCCGCCCAATTTGAGTATTTATTTCATGTTAAATACAAGTTTTATACGATCCACAGTTCACCATTTGAAAATGCATTCTAATTTGGTTCAATAGTTTCAGTGTTTGTTGGAAGGCATACAGTATGTTAAAATAGCATAACGTTACTTCAGATTACGGAATAAATACGAAGGTTAAATAAAGTTTTCAGGAGAACTAAGAGAGATGATGTGAACGTCTTTGCTGTTCGGCGATAAAACCAGACAACTGATTAAATCTTAGGTCACGTCCCAAACAACAAGCCGCGTAGTAGGGAGGGTGTTCAAATTGCAGACGTCCTACGATAGCTCACTGTGTGGAAGTGCATGATGCATTTGAGACCGGGCCTAATTCCGCCCGGTGTTTAGATGCAGCGTTAACTTTGGACTTCCGCGTGAGCCTGGCGTCGTCATTTCCGGGTGCGTCCGAATACCGCAGAGATAAGCATCAGTGGGTGAGATGTAAATGGAGGTGGAAGATAAAAGTGTGTGGACTCGGACACCGCAGACACTGAGCGCAGCCGAGATCCCGCTGTGAGCCGCTGCGCTTCTGCGTGCCAGGGTCAAGCGCGGCATCGACACACGTCCAGACAGCCATCTTTCCTGAACGCGAATGGCCGCGGAGGTTGACAGGGCCGGTGGACGGAGAGGGAGCGCGCTGCCGGCTGCGACTGGGACAGGCCTCCGCCGGGTACAATGGCGGACTGTTCTCCTGGTCTGTGTTGCTGCTGTGGGGCTGCTGGCTGTGCCCGCTGGCGCCGAGGCGAAAGAATGCGAGAAGCCCTGTGTGAACGGTCAGTGTGACCCAGCGAGCGGTAGCTGCGTCTGTGAGCCGGGCTGGGTGGAGGATCAGTGCCAACACTGCGGCGGTCGCTTCAGGTCAGAGCCCCATCATTCTGTCTCATTCTGTCTCATTCGGTCTCATTCGGTCTCCTAGAGCACCGGCTCTTTCTCACCTGTTAGTCACATCACCAGCCGTCGTTAGTGTGTTCTGTCGGTAGCCTGGCCGTGACCCTGATCGATGCTGTGATTTGTTTCAGCTCTGCTCTTGATAAGCTCGGTTAATGTGTAATCCACGCGCAGGACGCAGGTATCGTATCGGAAACGTGCAACGTTCTGCAACGTTCTGCACCTTGAAATGTTGCTCCGACTTCTTTCCTGTACCTGTCAGCCGACTTCGGTTCGTGTTCAGTGAGTGTTAAACTGAGCATGTAACATGACCGTTTGCCCCTGCATCGCTCTCACAGTTACCTGATTTGCAGCAGCCCTGCATGCAGAACTGTTTATCCAATGTCTATGATGATGATGATGATGAAAAAATGGTGATGAATAATAGAGTTAATATTAGAATTCTCAGGGTCCATAAGATGACAACGTATTGAGAGATCATAATGTGTCATTTCATCGGTTTATATTAAAACAGATTCAAATGAACAAATAACACTTAAGGATCACTTCATTAGGTAAACGTCATTGTCCAGCTATTGTCCCTATTAGTCTGCTCTTTAATAGTGAGTACCTCCAGAGGGCAGGTGCTAATTGGGTGATTCTTAGCACAGTTCTTAGCACTGCAGTAACACTGACCTGGTGGTTCTAGTGAGTGCTGTGCTGACATGAGTGGACCAGATACAGTAGTGCCACTGTGTATTCACTGTGCACTCAGGTACACATATGAACTCTTGATCTTGCAGCTGTAATATCAGAGAGAGTATATCTGTTGACTTTATTTCCAGTTTACCATATTACCTTCTTAAATCAGGGGTTTTAGTGCTTTGTGTATTGAGCTGTACTGTACAGAAACATGTAGTCCGCTGTTGAGTCCATACGCTCTATGACCTGCTTCTGTACTACCATCTTTCTTGTGATTTCCTCATTTATTTACACTCCTGCATATGTATTATAATTAAAAGTGAAGTGGCTTTTATTGTCAGTTCCAGGCAAGTGATGGGTTAAAATAAAATTACATTGTTACATTGTTCTTTTACTACAGTTTTATAAAGGATTGACAACAGAAAGTGTAGATTGAAGTGATGTGGGTGGAGAAGAGGCTTCCTCTGCATCACTCTCCCATACAGCATCTCATGTGTAAAGTGGGCAGAATAGTTGGATGATGCACAGTGACTCCATCAGCAGCAAGATGATGTTGTAGGTCTTTGATGCTGGTCTGTGGGTTGACTCTGACTGTTCTCAATATCTTTCACTTCTGTTTATCTGATATTTTTCTTGGTCTGCCACTTCAAGCCTTGACTTGAATTGAGCCCGTGGTCTTCCATTTTCTCAATGTTTCTCACAGTGGAGTGAAAGCTGAAATCTCGGACATTGCTTTCTGTATCGTTCCCCTAAACCATGACGGTGAACAATCTTTGTTTTCAGGTCATTTGAAAGTTGAGACTCCCTTGCTGCGACTCTTCAGACAAGATGCAAAGAGGAGAAAAACTAACAATTGCCCCTTTTCAATACTCTGAACGTACCAAACCAAATTTGAGTTCCAATAATTAATTCTAAAAGGTTTTGAAATCAATAAAATGACATCAGTGCCCAAATTTATGCACCTGCCTAATTTTTTTTAACCAATTATTGCACACCTTCTGTAAATCATATAAACTTCATTTCACTTCTCAAATATCACTGTGTTTGTCCCCTATATGATATATTTATCTGTTTTTTTTTATCCAAGCAACGAATGATTTATAAAGGTAAATCGGGAAAATTAACAAGGCTGCCCAAGCTTTCGCACCCCACTGTATAGTAATCCAACAAATGCAAGAGAGTAAACCTAGTGAGTGCAGTAAACCATAATTAAAATCTGATGTGGAATCTGCATACAAGTTAATAACGCACATTGCATTGCACAACTATAATAATAAACTAGCTAATGGTATAAATTCTTATGTGAATGGTTGGTCAAATTTTACATTTTGATGATCCTCCAGGTAAAGTCTATTCCCATAACAGAAAACAGGTTTTAATTTACGTCTTTGAGAAAGAAAAACACATTTTTCTTACTTGTTGGATGCTTTGGATAAAAGCGTCAACTGCATGTAAATAAAATCTGTTCTGGACAAAGATAATGGCACATTTAATACATTTATTTGATTTTGGACCCATTTATTAAATCCAGCAAAATTAAAAAGTTGTTTATAAAGGTTTGTAAACAAATATCTTCTTTAAATATGTTTCCTTTAGCCAATGACATACTAACCCAATGACAATGACACACTTGTCACTGGCAAACTATTGCATAAAAGTGTATGATCAGCGCACCTTCTATGTATAAATGTATAATGGTTCGCGTCAATTTGATTAATTATGGCAGCATGTGATCTGTGTGATTATTATAATAAATGCATTGAGGCGTCATTTGTATTCCTGGTTGTCTGCACCAGTTCACAAGTAGTTCTAGCTCAGTTCTCTGTGTCAACTTGACTTTTGTGTGAATGAAACATTCTACAGATGTGTCAGTCAGATGGCAAATTACTTGTATTCAAACACTGTTTAGCAACATAGTTAAAAGCAGCAGGGTTAACAGTAGTGGACTGAGTACTTACTGAATATGCTCTCCCAATAGGTAAGTCCAAGACTTACAGGAGATAGTATTAAGAATTATCAGACTTACCTTTTTTGTGAACTGAAGTCAATGAACAAAAGTCTCACAGTGTTGCACATAAAACGGCTTCAGGTGAATGTGATAAAACTATTTCTGTTGAATGTTTCTGATTCGATTAAATATATGCTAACTTTTCCTCCTCTGTCCTGTGCTTAATAAATCCCATTTCCAGTAGTCATTGTGTCCTGGTTAAAGCTCCGCAGGCATCTCTAGCAGGGATGCCTGGGTCCCCCATATCTCTGTTTTTGGAAGACGCTTCAAAATCTGAAAGAAAGCCTCACCAGAATAAAAGCTGTTACAGCTGCAAAACGGGGCAAGACCAATTCAATCCTAATGCCTATGGATTTTAAAATGGGGTGGCAAAAATGAAGTGTTATGGAATACAACTTGAACTTTTGTCACATTACATCCACATTTGTATTTTATTGAGATCTTAAGTAATATACCAGCACAAAGCAGAACATAATTGTGAGGTGGAACAAAAATAAAAAATGTTTGTGATGTGCAAAAGTATTCAGCACCCTTTATGCTGATACTCCTAAATAGAATCCAGCAAAATCAATTGCCTTCCAAAGCAACTTAGTTAAAGTTAAAAGTGTCCAGCGGTGTGTAATTTATTCTCAGTAATTATGCACTTATCCTGTGAAGGCCTCAGTGGTTTGTCAGAGAACAACAGTGGACCAATGAACTCCCCAGACAGGTCAGAGATAAGGTTCAGAATCAGAATTCTTTATGGAGAAGTTTAAAGCAGGGTTAGGTTATAAAAAACATATCCCAAGTTTTTAAGCATCACATGAAGCATTGTTCAATCCAAAAATAGTATTCAACAACTGCAAACATACCAAGATATCCACCCAAACTGACAGATCGAGCATGGAGAACACTGGTCAGAGAAGCAGCCAAGAGGCCCATGGTCACTCTGGAGGAGAAAATCTGTCCACAGGACACCTATAGCATTTTACAAATCTGGCTTTTATGGAAGTGTGTCAAGAAGAAAACCATTGTTGGATGAAACCAGAAAAGCCATAGAGCTGGCACAGCAAACATATGGAAGAAGGTACTGTTGTCAGATGAGACCAAAGTTGAACATTTTGGCCTAAATGCACTGTGTGGTGGAGAAGTAACACTGCTCATCACCCTGAACATACCATCCCCACCGGGAAACATGGTGGTGGCAGCATTATGCTGTGGGGATGCTTTTATTCAGCAGGGATAGGGAAGCATGTCTGCGGTGATGAGAAGATGGATGGAGCTAAATAAAGGGCAGTCCTGGAAGAACCTGTTTGAGGCTGCAAAAGACTGAATGAGAGGCAACATCCAAATGATTCTTAAAATACAGCCAGATCTGAAAACCATATATCATTTTTGTTCCACTTCACAATTCTGTGCTACTGTGTTTTGCTCTATAACAAAATATTTTTATAAAATTCTTATTTTTTTCACAAAATATGATAAGGTTCAAGAGGTATTAGTACGTTTGCAAGCCACTGTTTATGTTGTCTTTCACTTTTATACTGCTATAAAGCTTCTTTATTTCCACAAGAAAGATGTTTGTTCAGTAATGAGCATGTTGTCTTATATATACAGTTTGTTTCCCTTTAAATATAATGAAATGATTTTTCTTTGTAATGCTTTTTTTGGTCACATGATGTTAAATATACACTATTAATAGGTTCTTTGTGTGAATGACCATACTTTACTGTCATTTCGCCATCAGAAGTCTAGTATTAATAGCATTACTTAGTCATATTTAGTGAAGTAACATTAAAAAGAAAGAAAAAATAAATAAAATAACATAACGAATAACAATCAGGTTTGATGAACTTACAGTATAGTTGGTTTTCTCCATGGCTTCTGACTTGTGGTGTTCTCATTTGTAAGTTGCTTTGGATAAAAGCGTCTGCTAAATGTAAATGTAAGATGTAAAATATAAAAGTTAACTAGTGATTACTGAGGTGGTGTTGCAGTGTGTTGTGCTGTTACAAGTAAGTCAGGTAAATTTGTGCTGCTGGACTTTATAAATACTGTATTCACTCTTTGTGCACTTTTATTATACACAAAGCTAATTGATTCGCTATGTGAGGTAAATTTAAGGTCAGAGTATGTATTGTCTTTTGCTGCACAATTTGTGTTCTCATCCAGTTTTTTTTTTTTTATCAGTGTTTACATAATAGATATTTATTTTGTTAGTGGACTGTTTGCAGTCCAACAGTGATCCTGAGGAGTCAAAGCGCTGGGGTACCAGAAATACAAACATAAACATGCCATCACCAAATAATTGTCACTAAACTTGGTAAAAAAATTAAAAAGAAGTGCAACAGATGGATTGCAGCATGAGACTTTAGAACTAGTAAATGTACTTGTGTGGTAAGTCGAAGGATTAAACGCACACAAGCATGTTCTGTTTTTCACTTCTACATTTACATTCTAAACTGATTTCTGTTTAATGTCTGTTTTGCTTTTCATTGTTGTTACAGAAGTGCTGCTGTATGTGATTTACACAGAGGGCCTTAGCAAAGCTTTATATCACCATTCCAGACATTTTATTTTCTCAACCTCTCCTGTTGTTTTGCACAGGCTGACTGGACCCTCTGGATATCTGTCCGATGGACCAGGAAACTACAAACATAAAACAAAGTGTACGTGGCTCATAGAGGGACAGTAAGTATTGCTTCCTCTTTTATCATTAGGACTGTACAAGAAGTTGTGTTTTTATGGCATAGAGTTGCAGGAGTGATCTGGCTTAGACGGCTATCTGCCAGACTGAAAGGGAAAAATTTAGACAAGGTGGTAGGGATATGTGCAGAGGGATGCTATGGATGGAGCTAACAGGCATGAGGAGCCTGGATGAGGATAATGGATAAGGGAAACATGCAGGTGGTTGAGTCAACTAAGGATAATGCTTTTGACGGAGTAAAAAAGAGAATGCTGATTCTTCATATTCTGAGGGTTTGTTATACAGAGCTGCTTGAAGGTTTTCCATATTTTTGCTGTATCTTTGGCCTAAAACTTTTTTTTTTTTAAATCTACAAAGCAGATTTTTAAACACGTCCTAAAAGTAGATTAAGAAAATAAAATCTAACAAATGAGAGAAGAATATTAATCTTAATCTTTTAGTTATTTGAAAATAAAATCCAATATTACACATCTGTAAACGCCAAAATGTATGTTAGCCTTTACTTTTAGTACCTCATCTGACCTCCTTGTCCTACACTAACTGTAATTAAATGTTTCTGGTCATTTATAATTAGTCCTTGCACATTAACTAATAAGAAAGTAGTTTAGCCCATTCTTCCATGCAGAACCGCTTAAACTTTTTAATATTGGTGGACTACATAACATGATCTGCCTGCTTCAGGTCTAACCACAGCATTTCTGCTGGTTTAAGGAAAGGACTTTCATTCCATTCTTTGGTAAAAAAAAATTGTGGACTTTAAAGTTACTTTGGGTTGCCAAGTAATCTAGCTGACTTACTCATTTAGTTGTTTGTGTGATCTTTATATGATAATCACTCTTGGGCAGGGTGTCTGTTATATTCAGTGCTCAGAACTGTAATAATGTCTGGAATATGTTAGCTGTTGTATTGAGCAACTACTGACATGCATTCTCAATTTATGTCATATTTGCAGACCTAACACTATATTAAGGCTACGCTTTGAGCACTTTGCCACTGAGTGCAGCTGGGATCACCTGTATGTGTACGATGGAGACTCCATATACTCTCCGTTACTGGCTGCATTCAGGTACTGGGCTTTGTTTCATTCATTTTGCATGTTTGGGAATTTGTGTTTAAAATTAGATATTCTTTATTTAATATGTTGGAACAACCAGATCTAGGTGGAAAGATTTGGCATTGTTCTCCTTTTAAGGTTTTGACATTTTCGCATGTACTGCTATGTTTCTCCTGTGATCTAACATTTGTATCATGCTGTAATCTATCACATGTCAGGGTTTGTTATCTTTGATGACTTCACACGTGCTTTTAACAAGACCAATAAGGAGAAGAGCTTATTTTAGAAGAAAGTGATTTAAGTGTCATTATAATTTGTGTTACTGTGATATTTCAAAATATCTGACCTTAAACACAAAGTCTGGTGATCATGTGTATTAAAATTATTTTATCTCATCTTTATTACCTTCTGTTTAATCGTGTCCTAAAGTAACTGGAAGGGTTCCCCTTTCCTGTTCTGGGTAGAATGTTTTAGGTGCCTAAAGTAATCCTTTGCTGGAGACATAAGGGCATTTTAGAGCAGCCAGTTCACCCTGAATCCATGTTTCTGTGGGAGTAAAGTGGAGAATCCGGAGAAAATCCACATGAACTCGGGGAGAACATGGAAACTCCGATATGCCCCCATGCTGTAAATACTGCCCATATAAAAACACATACATTTGATATAATAAACTTATAAAAGTCATCTGAGCCAGTAGTTCTCTGTTTTTTCAGTTATGCCCCCTTTGGAAGATGAAAAATTTTCAAAACCGGCTTCAGTAAATGGGCAGATACACCCAGGACAGAGCGCAAATCAATTGCTGGACACACACAAACACACTCTATATAGGGCATTTTAGAGCAATTTACCTTGAATTCATATTTTTGAACAATGGAAGGAAACCTCAGAACCTGGAGGAAACCCATGTGGACACAGGAAGAACATGGAAACTCCACCCAGATTGGAATTTGAACTTGGATCCCCAGTGCTGAGAGGCGAACATGCTAACATCTAACCCACCGTGCTGCCCTGCAAAAATATATATATAACAAAGTTTATTCTTTGCGAAAATGAAATGTGTAGCATTGTGACATCACTATTAAAAACCTCTCAGTTCTGTAAATCAAGATTTTTGATTTACACTTCAAAAATCACACACTTAAAAATAAATATTATTAAAATGCAATAAAAACAAGACTCCCATTCGCTTTGATTTATAGTTGGGTTATGATTTTTAAAGTAATTTTAATAAAATGTTTATAATATTAAATTTTAATTTAATAAGTTTATATCTCTAACACAAACTTGTATATGTGAAATCTTCAAAAAAAAAAAAGATTAATTAGTGAGGACTATTGGACTATTTATATTCTAGTTATCCAGACTATAAATAATATTGCATGAGCATTGTGCAACTGTAATAAATAACAACATGGAGTAACACCAGAAGGAATTTCATATTCAAATATTAGTATTATACAGAACCCCTAATGAATACTCTGTACCTAAGCTTATTATTTATATGTATTTAATCATTTATTTTTCTTACATGATTAAAATTGCATAATAAAAATTACATGATTGCAAAATTTAATACTATTACTTTTTAATGATGATGATGATAAACAAGTCAGAATCTTTAAACTGCACATGAGCTTAAATTTGTTATCAAAGAGGAGAGAAAGAATATTATTTAAATGAGCTAAGTTTATTGTTTTTATTTGAACCACACTTCCCAACTCACTTTAAAAATGTTTTTCTTATTTAAACCTCTTAGCAAAAATTTAATATTTCCTCTGCACTGATTTTCCATGTTTCAATATGTAGTGGCCTGATCGTTCCAGAGCAGTACACCAACGAGACGGTTCCAGAGGTAGTGTCGGAATCCGGATATGCTCTTCTCCACTTTTTTAGTGATGCAGCCTATAACCTAACTGGTTTTAATATCTCCTACAGGTGAGCTGAAAAAACCTATTGGCTAGCCTATTTGTGAGTAATCTAGTAGACTGTAATGTGTGTGTGTGTGTGTATAGTATTTTCTAGTAATTTCCAAAGTAACTAATTTATACTGGTCCCTTGTTCCCCAGTCATATCATCCATATATTAATTTCACAAAAATGCACTGATGCACAAAGCTTATATGCAAAGCCTAAAGCAAAACCTGAGACGTTAAACACATGTTAAACTGATTCTCCTCTCTTTCTTTCTCACACATTCACACATGCAAACACACACTCGTCAACTTCAGAAGAGAGTGAGCTGCCTACTAATGAGGAAACTTTAATGCCAGCTTGGGTTTAAATGCACCTCCAGTGCTGCTAAAATCAGCCATAACTAATACTGACTACCTAAAAGGCTGTTATTGTTTTGCTGACACCAATGACATTTACCACATCAGTGAATAACAAATAACATTACACCGTATTCAGTTTTCTTTTATGGTTCACTAGAAGGCTTAATAGTATGCTAGGGCTCATTAATATTGCTGACTGTGCAGTCCTTCATATCAGTGTTAACACATTAATTCATTGATTTCTATCATTGTTTTATTCATCACACAATGGAAATTAGTGCTTAATGATTAGTAGTTCCACATCTATGTGAGTAATCCAGACGAAGTTAATATTCATATAGTATTACCATCAGTTTACTAGTATGAAGTTGTAAATATTTGATAATAATATATTATTATTATTGTGTAAATATTTGATAATAATACTATTATCTCAAAGTTGTTACTCATTAAGTTAGCATTGTTTTAAATTAGATTGTGACGTCACTGCTTAGTCCTAACTGGGCAGCTTTACATTCTTTACATACAATTCACTGCCATTCATTCATTCATTTCGAGACCATCAAGCCCATCACCAAGATATGTTCGCAAGCACCATTGCTATTTGAACGGCACAGGCGCAAGTCATAAGGCATGAAAATAGATGATTGACAGTGTGTAGGAAATCAGTGAGCATCGCAACATGCCTTGTGCAGGAAGTAAGATGATGACTGATGCCCAGTGTTTTTAATTTTTTAATATATACTATACTAATAAAATGATTTCCATTGGTTTGAGTTAGTGTTGGCCATGACTAGCCGTTCGAAACATCATTATGAAGTGTTTCGAACGGCTAGTCATGGCACACATCAAAACAATCCTCCCACCAACACTGGACCCCTGTCAGTTTGCATACCGTGAAAAACGATCTACAGAAGATGCAATCTGCTCCGCCCTCCACCCAGCCCTCACCCATCTTGACAAGAAAGACTCATATGTGAGAATGCTTTTTATAGATTTCAGCTCGGCATTCAATACCATCATACCCCAACAACTCATCTGCAAACTGGACAAGCTGGGGCTCAGTACCTCCCTCTGCAACTGGCTGCTGGACTTCCTCAAGCAGTGCGGGTAGGCAACAAAATCTCCAGCAACATTATACTGAGCACAGGAGCCCCCCAAGGCTGCGTCAGTCCATTACTCTTCACCCTACTGACACATGACTGCACAACAACCCACAACACAAATCACATAATGAAGTTTGCGGACAACACCACTCTAGTGGGTCTCATCACCAAAGGCGATGAGACCTATTATAGAGAAGAGGTCAACCTCCTGACTACGTGGTGCAAGAACAACAACCTCCTGCTGAATTTCAACAAAACCAAGGAGATTGTTGTTGATTTCCAGAATGGTCAGACTCAATACCGACCCCTGACCATCGAAGGTGCAGCTGTGGAGCGAGTAAGCAGCACCAAATTCCTGGGCGTGCACATCAGCAAGGATCTCTCATGGACCGCCAACACAACCTCACTGGTAAAGAAAGCTCAGCGGCGCCTCTATTTCCTGCGTAAGCTCAAGCAGGCAAGGGCCCCTCCATCCATCATGACCAGCTTCTATCGAGGCACCATCGAAAGCATCCTTTCCAGCTGCATTACTGTGTGGGGATGAAGCTGCACTGAGACCAACAGGAAGGCACTGCAGCGTGTTGTGAAAGCAGCTGGAAAGATTATTGGGGCTCCACTACCCTCAGTGCAAGACATATACACCACCCGCCTCACTCGGAAAGCAATAACAATTTCGAGTGACACGCACCACCTTGCACACCTTGTTTGTTCAGCATGCTCCCCTCTGGAAGAAGATACAGAAGTCTTCTTTCCAACACCACGAGACTCAAAAACAGCTTTTCCACCAGGCGGTAAGGATGCTGAATTCCCTGCACTCTGTTTCATCCGGACTACTAAGGAAATAAATCCATAAATCCATTGCACACATGCACACAAGACTCTTTTTTTTGCACTATTATGCCTTTTGCACAAAAATAAAAATTTAAGATTTTAACATTCTGCTGCTACGGTGACTGTGAAAAAAAACCTCTCACTGTATAACACAAACTTAGGTCTATATTTTTACTACTACTGTTACAAATCATATATTACTTATATATAATATATATTTATATTTATTATTATTTATTACTTTATTATTATTATTATTATTATTAGCATTATTATTACTACTACTATTTATTGTTATTGCTGTTATTACTATAGTTATTATGTTGTTATTATTATTATTAGCATTACTGTTACTATTTAATTCGCATTTACATTGCCTTTCATTGTCACTACATAATCATAGTATTTAAACTTTTTTTACTTTTAAATTCCATTACATCACACTGCATTTCACTTTCTTGTTTTATGTATAAATGTCTGTAACCGTGGGACAGCGAGGAATGTAATTTCGATTAATTTGTATGTATAGAACATGTAAAGGAATTGACAATAAAGCCTACTTTGACTAATTTAAATGTTCATGGTTAATAGCACAAAGCCCAACGTTTATCTGGTACAGATAAAAAAAAAAAAAAACGTTTAGGGACTGTCGTGGTTAACCAGCCTTGTGACCTGAAGGTCCCCGGTTCGATTCTTGGTCTCACCAAGTACTATGGCGTTCTGAAGTGCTTTTGCAAGTCATCTAACCCCAATTGCTCCCCGGGATCCATACACAGGGCTACCCACCGCTCCAGGAACATGTCCTCACCTCACTCAGTGTGTGTAATTCACCTCAAGGATTGGTTAAATGTAGGCAAATTCCTTTATGTGTAAGCACAGTAGACACGATGGATCAAATTATCTTTATTACTTACTCATTTTTTGTTGTTTGTTTAAAAAGGTTTCAGCTCATTGGTGGCTTCTCACATTATAGTATACTCAAAACCAAAAAATACGATTAAATAGACAATATTTGGTGTGTATCTTGCATGAGCTAAACTGCAAAAAATCATCACCAAATTATTTTTGTTTAAAACTATTTCTAACATATTCCCCTCTCCCTCATTCTCTGTGTTTAAATCCAAAACCTTTTTTCGTTTGCAGAATGAACATGTGCTTTAACAACTGCTCAGGCCATGGTGTGTGTCAGCTTTCCAACTCCAGTGACATGGTGCAATGCGAGTGTGAGGAGGGTTGGAAGGGTGATGCCTGTGATATCCCATACTGTGCCTCAGACTGTGGCTACCCTGTGCGTGGTCAGTGTCAAAGTGCTGACAAATACTGTCTCTGTAAGCCTGGCTGGCAAGGTGAGCTGTCTTTCTGACTGATCTAATGGAAAGAAAATTGTCAGCGGGGCAAACAAACAGTTTTTGTTGCACATAATGCAGTTAATGATTTATGTGATCTGGATTGCTGAATTGTGTAGCTGGATATTAAGCTGCAACAGTTTCACATCATACAGTTTTCTGTTCAAACTAAATGTCTCAGTTTATCATTGGTTGGCTGGAATGCAGGTGTGATTCATGAAAATTATGATTCATGAATTCTGTTTTTAGTTTTTTTTTTTTCCTTCATTCTCTCTCTTTATATTCTATTTAATTTATAGTACATCATTTAAACTCCTTTGTTTTACCTTGTAAGCTTATTCAGGGCCACATACTCTTATGGTGAATTTCCCCACACAACGTAACTTTATGTATAACAGCATTTAGTCATCTAACATACTGAGGGTGTCAGAGTGTAGCACTATAAAAATTCCACTGTTGTAAAGTTATTTTCAGATTTGTTACTGTGACTTGTGTGGGGAATTTTAATCTGGCTTCACTGCACTGTTCTCTGAGTGGGCTCCGTTTATTCTAGTTGTGAGTCAGATCTTCTTGAAGGTCTGAATGCAGTGTGGGATTTGTTCTATATGCTGAGAGAGTGTGTCAGACATTCAGAGATTGACACCAGGTTGTCTTACATTATTCAGTCCAACATGATTTAAAAAAAAAAACATTACATTGTTATAGCGTTTGATCTGTTCACTTCAACTTGTACATATAACTATGTGGGAAAATGTTTCTAAAATCTGTGTAAATGTTGTGAATGACAGGATATCTACAAATTAATCATTCTTTTTATATTTCTCTACTGTGTAAATAAAATTTAAAAAGAGAAATTTGCATCATTTTACCAAATATGGTTAGAATATAAAACTCACCTACTGTCCATGTGTGTTTTTAGGCTCTGATTGTTCAGTATCAGTACCTGCTAAAGTTTCATTTTGGACATATGAGGATTACAGTGGATATGGCTTGGCACGGGCATCCCATAAAGCTGTAGTGCATGAAGACATTATGTGGGTGATCGGTGGGCATGTGTTTAACTACACCAAGTACCAGATGGTGATTGCGTGAGTTTACATGCACAAAAGACATCATTTAAATGAAACTTTATTAATTTATATTTATATTTTATATTTAAAGTCATTTAATTCTTTACTTATTGTGCCATTTTGTTCTTATCCTCACTTTGTGATCAAGTGCATTAATACATTCAATTACTACATTCAAAGTTGGATTTTGCTGTCGTGTCATTTTAGTTTTATAATCAATCAAATGATTTCATGGTTTTATTTTATTAACAACCTGTGGATATAACCAGTTATATTACATCTAAGAGATTTGTCTTTCACTTAAGTAAGAGGACATTACAGACTGTTACATAATGCATAACAGCTTTTTTTCCTTCTTGGGACACATAGTTACCATGATGCATTTACATTGTCATTTAGCAGATATTTTTATCCAAAGTGACTCACAAGTGAGAGTAGGCCAGAGTCAGGGCCTTGAATTTAATGTGAGTACCTACAGGAAACCAGAAGTGAGAGATGAGTAGTGAAGTAAAATGGACTTGATAAGGTTGGTTAAACACAAGACAAACTGCAAATTCCAGCTGGAGAGGCTTGAACATAAAAGCTGGGAGACTTGCAAGCAATCCAATGCAGCAATCAGACTGGGAGAGGATGAGCAGCTGTAGTTTTTCAGTTGTACATTTTTCCCAGTTTCTTTACATCTCTATCACAGGAAAGTGTATATATATATATATATATATATATATATGCAGTGTGTAATGTAAATAAAATGCATATTTTAAAAACAATTATTAAAAACAACATTAATCAACAAACAACTATTGCTAGTTAAGTTAATCACCATAAATCCTCATTTATAGTTTATTTATTCATTCAATAACATTTTGTCTACACCATCACTTGTTACTGTGGTTGGAAAATCTAGTTCAAATTTAAAATAACTTGTATAAAGTTAGTTATGTTTAAGAGAGTTTGCAGGGTTAAACTGTTAACACCCTTCCCATCTTTTTTCCCCCTCTCAGATTCAATCTTGCATCTCAGAGTTGGATGCCACTAAACCGAACAGCTAATTACGTAACTCCGCGTTATGGTCATTCTCTGGCTCTATATGAGGTGCTACTGTTTTCTTTACTGTGTGATATATTTACACCTTTCAGTATTGAGGATTTAACTCAATTCTTAATTCTCTTCTTTGTGCAATCTTCATAGAGTAAAATTTACATGTATGGAGGAAAGATTGATTCCACTGGCAATGTAACTTCAGAGCTGTGGTTATTCCACACACAGAATCAGTCATGGGAAATGCAAAGTCCTCGAGCTAAAGAGCAGTATGCAGTGGTTGGTCATTCTGCCCACATAGTTCACCTCCAGCCTGACAAATCAGAGCCAGTCATGCTCATTTTCTTCGGCCACTGCCCTCTGTATGGGTACATCAATCAAGTGCAGCAATACAACATTGGTTAGCAAACAATCAGTACATTATTTTAATGCCATAAATGTGTCCATGTGAACTGTAATGCATGTTTTAAAAATATCTTTGTTCAGTGTATTTAAGTACTGCTAATCTAAGCAAACGTCAGTAAATAAATTTTAATGTTAACATATTTAATAATCCAATTTGTGTGGTTTTCTATGAAGTAAAGAACAGGTGGAGTGTTTTAGAAACTAATGGAGCACTGGTCCATGGGGGCTACGGTCATAGCAGTGTGTATGACCCTCAGACACATTCCGTTTACATCCATGGTGGATACAAAGCCTTCAATGCTACGAAATATGGCCTGGCTGGTGACCTGTACCAATACAAAGTAGACAAAAGCATGTGGTGAGTTTTGAACAAAAGAAATCAGTGCTTTGTAGTTTATTGTTAGTAATAGTGATGAAAGTAGTAGTAGTGATGAAAGTAATGTGACACTCACCTCACCACTGCTGTGAGGCTCTTTTAGAAGTTGGGAACATGTTTCAAGTTTGTTTGTATAGCACATTTTACTACAGTACATTGTCTCAAAACAGATTTACATTGTTCGAAACCTGAACCCTTATAGTGACGGTGAAAAGCAAAAACTACCCTGGTGTTGAGACTTTATGAAGCAATCTTGTGAGAACCAAGGCTCATTGGGGGACTAGCAGTGTTAACAGGGCCTGATACCAATGTACAGATTGTGTAATGATAAAACATTAGGTGAAACAGGTGAAAGCCTGGACAGTCTGTTACAGGGCAGACACAAAAACACATCTACACCAGAAGCATTTAATTATTTACATTTTAGCTGACTTATTTAACTATTGGGGGAACCTGGAGCTCCCGGAAAAAATCAGTGTAGACACTTGTAGAATTGCTAACTTTACCTGTTTGCAAATAGAACCCAAGACCTTCTTGCAGTAAGTCTAGATCACAGTTCACTGCATCACTGTGCAGCCTAAAATTAAGCGGGTAATTCCCCTATGGACGTCTCCGATTTGATGAGTACCTTCAGACAAATCACAGTCGTGCTTAAGTTCAAGGCCTCTAGTGACTTGATGCTAATTGCTTCTTAAACTTGTGCATGATGTGCATAAATGAAGAAGTTGCACGAAACTGATACTCCATTTTCATGATTTTCTAACGTGTCACAAAGTATAAATCACTGCATATGTATAGACTAATATAACCGTTTATTCTATTTAACATTTGTCATTAATTTTCCACAGACTAATTCACCCTAATAAATGTCAGGCACAGGTTTAACAGCCATGTCAACTTTTTCTTGAATCCTCTTGAGCTGAAAGCTAAATATTTAATTTTACAGACGAACAATGAGTGTGTGAGTGAGTGGTTGTTTTAAAATAGACTTTTTGTCCATCATAGTAACTGGTAGATTATTACCATATGATTGATATTTGAAGTAGATTTCCTTATGTTAAAAACACATTAGTTAAATTTAAATCTAAATGCTGCTATTAAAGTGATTTTTTTTTTTTTCCTCTTATGCAAATTGTTCAGCGATGTACTCATTGTTCACAGGTTAATTTTAAAGGACAGTGGGTCTTATCGTTACCTCCACACAGCTGTGCTGATGGATGGGAACTTGCTTGTGTTTGGAGGAAACACCCACAATGACACCTCTATGAGTAATGGTGCGAAGTGCTTCTCCTCAGACTTCATGGCTTATAACTTGGGTGAGTAAGAAAATCACATTAAATGGTCAATCTGCCAGGGTTCATGATGAATACACATTTAATGCAAGAAATTGTACAAAGAAATTTCAGTGTAAGTGGAGGTCATTTATCCAAGCAACAAAAATAAGAAATGTGGAATAAAGTTTGTGGCATTTGCAAAAGTTTCAATATATTCTATTTCTTCACTTGTCGGTAATGTTCATTTACAAGAATGAGCAGTAAAACTCTATCCACCAAGCAAAAGTAAATGAGTTACATGAATTAAAAAAAAATCATATTTTTGTGTTAATGTCAAATATTTTCTTATAAATAATTGCTCTAACAGTTAAAATATGTTGTTATACAAAATAAATATGATTTTAATTTAATTTAAGCAACTCAAAGTTAAGAACCTTGATCCAAACACTTCTGGGGTCTTTAGCCTTTGTTCAAACAGGCGGTTCTTGTTTTTCTTATCAGATAAATTATGTGATTGCATCGAACTGTGAAACCAAACTGTTTTCAGGGAAAATAACTTGACCGTGTCCTTAGCAGTGATCATACCTAATTGGCCTGGTACCTGCCTATTAATATTACACCACTCCGACACACTTCAGAGGCCATACACTGAGATACTGCAGCAACATGGACTGAAAATTACCTTGTTTAAATCTGAATTTATTGCCCAATGTTTTTAGCCATTAGGAGCACCACCAGGTCTAAATAGATGAGCTGTTTTATTTTAAGTCTTGTGCTTTCACAACACAAGTGGAAATGTATCATAGCACAACAAAGAAAATTTCTAAGAACCTCAGAAATAGAGCTGTTAATGCTCATCAGACTGAAAAAGGTTTTAGATTCCATAAATCCTCAGAGAAAATTAAAAGACCATTATTAATCTCTCCAGAGATTCTTGACTGATGAGGTTGATGCCCAGAGCAAGGCTTATAATAGTTAAAGAGGCCCCAAAAGAAGCTAACCTTTAGGCAATTAAAGGTGTATCGTATGTTGGCTAATATTAATGATCATGAGTCAGCCATTAGAAGAACTTTAGTGAGAAAACTACTGTATTCTAAAATAGATATTTAGATATTATAGATATTTATGGTATAAATGTGTAGCATTTACTGTATGTTTGGGGGAAAAAAAGAAAAATTATATGCCAGTATAATAACCTCATCATATTTGTGAAACATGATGGTGGTAGTATTTTTGTTTGGTTCCGTTTCTTCTGTGTTTGCACCAGGGCAGATTTTTTTCATTAATTAAAAATAAATTTCAATATTTACCAGCATTTCTAAAAACAAAGAAAATCTCAGGACATCTGTCTCTGAGCTGAATGCCAAGAGAATATGATGCCAGAGAATAATTAAAAAGAATTGAGTTTGTGTTTTCTGTTTGAATAAGATTAGAATTTTAACATGGCCCTTTCCAGTGTTGTAAAATGACCAAGGCAAGCTGTTCTGTTTACCAGAAATGTTTGTTATTTTTGCAGAGGGGATCATAACATGTACTAAAAGCAAAGGTTTACTTTTGGTCATTATTCGATTGAAGTCATTTTTCATGTAATCACGTTGATATTAATAGAGATGGCCGTTGGTTATAAATAATTAGATTGAGGCTGCTTGTGTTGTAAGCAGGTTTATGGTAATTTTAGTCACTAGTTTAGTTGCTGTTACACTATAGAAGATGCAATTCATGGCAGCTCCCAACAGAGGGCAACCTTTATTAAGACATGAAACCTCATGTCCATTTATCACTTTTTAATCACAGCCCTGCAGATTTTAAAAATCGCTTAGTAAGGGGAAAAAAAGAAATATGTCAACCTTATAAGGCTGTGTAGAAGGTAAGGCTTCCTGTACATTTTAAAGAAAAGATTTTAGTTGTAAATGCACAAAATGATTCTACTTATTAATTGTGTGCACAATTTTTAATATGATGTCATATTGTGTGTGTGTGTGTGTGTGTATATATATAAATAAATACGACATATCATGTTATCATATTAAAAATTTGATTCTGACATGTACAAGAAATCTCAAGACTACCTCATCAAGCAATCTTTTTTGGTTTTGTTTTGACACAGTAGTTTATAAATATTTAGATTTCATATGCACAATTTTGTATTGAGTTCTTTTAAGGTAAAGGCTTATCTTTCTTTCCAGGTTTCAAGTAATACATTTTGCAGTTTTTACCTCAGACCCAGTAAATTCAGCAGTCTTTTTTTTTGCATTTGCTTTACACAGACTAATAAACTAACCTTTCTGAAATACAGTTACATAAGTTCCAAAACCACCAGTTGTTCAAGAATGTAAAATGCATTAGTCACTAAATTATTCATCCAAACATGTTTTTGCTTCTTTAAATCCAAACGAACCTAAAAAAATACCATTTTGAGTTATCAGTAAATCTACTGGAAGTTTAATATTTTATGAAAACTATTGGGTATAATGTGTGAACCTCCAAACAGTTAAGCTATGTGTTGGTGCAACCAATGTTAAAGAAGCTAATGCTATTAAGTAACCTGATTAAGACAAATTATAACTAAGTCCAAATGGTCCAATCTTAATGTTGAAATACAACATAAAGCTCAATGCAACACTTCAGTGCTGAGACAATTGGCATCTTCAAGAAACAACTCAAATAAGCACTTGCTATAAAATAATAATAAAAATAGATAGGAAAAATCTAGGCATTAAAACCAGAGTGGGTAATGATCAGGTTTGCTAATACTACAGTGTACCTGGTTCCTCCTTGCTACTGGCTTGTTTTATTTTCTCAATTGTAAGTCACTTTAAATAATAGCATTTGCAAAATTACTTAATGTGATATAATATAAATGTAGTTTGCAGATATAATTTTCAACTGAATCTGTTTTAATAGTCATATCTCTGTGTGTGGCTAGAAAAAAAATAAAAACAAACTGCAAGAAACTCAGTCATTCATTCATTATCTTCCGCTTTATCCTATATTAGGGTCGCGGAAGGGTTCCCCATGCCCATCCAGGGGAGAACGTTTCGGGCGCTGGGCAGATACACCCAGGACAGGGCGCCAATCCATCGCTGGGCACACACTCACTCACACAGACATGCACGCATACACACTCTATATGGGGCAATTTGGAGAACTCAATTGACTTGATCCATGTTTTTGGACTGTGGGAGGAAACCGGAGAACCCGGAGGAAACCCACGCAGACACGGGGAGAACATGGAAACTCCACCCAGATGGGGATTCGAACCGGGAATCCCTAGTGCTGAGAGGAGAACGTGCTAACCACTAAACCACCGTGCCGCCCCTGCAAGAAACTACTTCAGTGTATTGAGCAAGCAGTTCATAAAAATTGAAATACTTTCACTTTGTTTTTTTTTTCTAGCATGTGATGAATGGACTGTGTTGCCTCGACCGGAGCTTCACCATGACAGCAACCGCTTTGGCCATTCAGCTGTCTACAGTAATGGGTAGACCAATTTTTTTTGTGATTATCATAAACATGATACAAGACCAATATGTGGTAGAATGTAATCTGTGTAAACACTGTGACAGGATCTTAAAATAAAGATAATGGATTGAAGCAGAGCCACCTTTAGAACTACCGCCTGGTACTTTATTTGCTTTGATGAGCCTGTTGCTGCTTTAATCCCCACCAAATTCACACACTGCCACATGCTGGCAGTAAATCAAGGCTTGGCATAAATCCGGTTGTAATCTGCTTTCGCAAAGATTAGACACATTATTCCGAAATAAATATAAAAACCCTGAAATAGCTACTTGTCAGTCTTGCCTTAGACAGCTTAACAAATGTTGTCTAACAGACATACTTGTGCAAAGCGACACATCCATGCAACATAAACAACCCAATGAAATCCAAGTTCTCGTTCTCTTTCACTCTCTCTTTCTGTCAAAAAAAAGTGTGTGTAAAAGGACACTTTAAACTGAGCAAATGATTTATGCATTCGCTCAGTCATATTTAAAACTAGGAAACTTTAGCTTGCGTTTAAGACTGTCTGAATCCTTAGAAAAACCTTAAATTTTGCACTTGAAATTTCAAATGCATTTTTATAATAAAGGTTGGAACAAAATTTAATCTAGACTTTGGGCTCCTTAAAGTTTCCACCTCCTGTTTTCACCCTTCTGATCAGTTAATTTAAACAGGCTCAATGGGTTTTAAGTGTGGAGATAGGCCATTCCATTTTTTACGTTACTTGTATTTTTTTTATTTACCTCTGTTTCTCTCTCTCTCTTTCTCATGTAGGGTTATGTATGTTTATGGAGGCTTTAACAGCCTGATGCTCAGTGATGTACTGAGATTTACTCCTGCCAATTGTGCTGCCTACACTGGAAAGGAAGAATGTGTTACAGCTGTACCAGGTGTTCGATGTGTGTGGAATAGCACCACAAGTATGTGTTTGTCCTGGGAGACAGCAAGACAACAAGATCAAGAGATGTGTCCCCCTGGAGTATGTAAGTAAAGCTAATCTATCTAACAGTATGGTGAGTAGGTTAACATAGGTCAATAACCAAACCTCCACCTTCCCACCCTTTTTTGTCCATATGCAACAGATTTAAGCAGTGATAAATGTGAGCAATATACAGACTGCTACAGCTGCACGGTAAATAGCAATGGCTGCCAGTGGTGCTCTGAACGCTGTGTGTCCATTAAGAACAACTGCACTACAGCCTTGGTAAGAACATGTATGACTGTCAGTGAGCACAGTTTAGTTTGTTGAAGTTCATAAATGTAGATTTAAAGCTTAGGGTTTTCTGAAGGAAAGAGATTTGTAAAGAAGGTATTGGGAAGTATGAATATAAAAATAATAAAAGTAGGTGATGCTGGTAATGATACTGACAAATACATAGTAATATGCTTGGCTTGTTTTTACAGGGTGGCTTGACTGAGTATGAGACCTGTCCAAAGGGTGTCCACTCCTTTGTGTGTCATAAGAAAACCAGCTGTAAGAGCTGTGCTACTGATCAGAACTGTCAGTGGGAGGCCAGAACGCAGGAATGCATGGCTTTACCTGGTACAAAATTCTGTTTTAATGGACATGCACTCCTATGTTGCAGACTTTATAAACATTTGTAGTTACAATCAAGCTCTGTAATTAGAACGATACCTTTATTAGTTACTAATTTAACTGGTATGTGTAATGGTGTTTCTAGAGAATATCTGTGGTGAGAGTTGGCATCTTGTGGGGAACTGGTGTATGAAGCTTTTCACAGCAAAGGATTCCTATGACAACGCCAAATTGGCCTGTCGCAGTCACAATGCTATGCTTAGCTCTCTAACCACTCAGAAGAAGGTGCAGTTTGTCCTCAAAGAGCTGCAGAGTCGTTCTGCGCAGGTGAGTGACAGTTAACACCCCTTTGTCTTGCATATTGACACTCTTATATGAAGGTTGTGTTTAGGGTCAGACTTCACATTGCCTCTTTGCTTTTTTGCAGAGTAAATTAATGATGAATCCGTGGGTAGGTTTGAGAAAGGTGAATGTGTCATATTGGTGCTGGGAAGATATGTCCCCCTTTACTAACACTACACTTCAGTGGCTGCCTGGTGAACCCAGCGATGCTGGGTTTTGTGGCTACCTGGCTGAGCCCAGTGCCAGTGGTCTGAAAGCTGCCCCCTGCATCAACTCCTTCAATGGCAGCCTGTGTGAACGATCAGGTAGCTAACACAACTTTTTCTCTTCGGCAGGTGCTTTTAATAATAAACAGACTGTCTACTAATATTCAGTTTTAAAATAATAATTTGCTTCCCTCTTCTCCTTAGCCAACCACAGTGTGAAGCAGTGTCGGACCCCATGTGCTCTGCGCTCCTCCTGTAGCGACTGTACAAGCGGTGGAGCCGAGTGTATGTGGTGCACAAATATGAGGCAGTGTGTAGATTCAAATGCGTATGTGGCCTCTTTCCCCTTCGGCCAGTGTATGGAGTGGTACACCATGAATGTCTGCCCACGTATGTATCCATGCATGCATGCAGAGTGTAGGGTGTATAGAAAATTAGTACAAATTGAGTGTATTATTCATAACTATATTCATAAATTTTTAATTATCTTGTTTTTATTTATCTTGAAATTAAAAATTTTAACCAATAAGGATGAGGTCACTTTCTAGGATGTCGCCAGATTATGGTGCATTGGTTTCACTGTGCATTAATGACCCATCATGTTCATAAGATAAATCCATAAACATGGCAACCTCATTCTTTAGGAACAGTTGTTGCAATGTGCAACCTCACCACTAGATGCCACAATTTCTACGCACTGCTCCTTCAAAGCCCCAATGATAGTCATGGCAAAAGGTTGTCACGTACATTGAATTCTTTGAGCTGTTTTTTAGGGACATCATTAAAAAAAACTTCTAGTCTTGAATAAGGTTTTAAAATAGTTTAACACAACCTCCGTTAAACAAAACATGTCACGAGTGTCTTTATTTATTTAACAAACTTACATTTACATTAGGTCATTTAGCAGAAGCTTTTATCCAGAGCGACTTACAATTATCCCGACTTGATGTATGGGGTCAAAACACAGGGTTACATACAGAATTCCTGAAACAATGAGGGTTAAGGGCCTTGCTCAAGGACACACATTGGTAACATCTGTTGACCTGGGATTTGAACCCACAACCCTTGGATTGTTAGGATTGTTAACCACCAAGTTACCACACCCTCATAAGTAATTATTCACCCACTTAAAGTCAAAAGGGAAAAATATTAAAGTTAAATAAATAAATTTAATTCATGTTACCATAGGAACTGTATCATGGGAAACGGGAAAGAATTTAGAACCGACGGACGTGATTACAACTAGATGGACGTTGACTCTGTCTGGGTGCATCTTGTAAAAAAAAAGACCTATTTGCAATGTCTTTATAACCAAACTACCTTCCAAAATATATTTCTTAATAGAGTTATCTAAGAAATGTTATTTGTTGTGTGTTTGCAGCGGAGAATTGCTCTGGCTATAGGACATGCTCCCAGTGTCTAAATCAGCCTGGCTGTGGGTGGTGCACTGATCCCAGCAATACGGGCCGGGGCCAATGCATGGAAGGTTCATATCGCGGCCCAGTCCAAACCCTCCTCCATGCTCCTTCATCCTCAAGACCCACCCTTATTCCAGCTCCTCAAGCCATGCTAAATGTGAGCCTTTGTCCCCATGAGAACAATTACAACTGGTCCTTTATCCAGTGCCCAGGTATTTTAAACAGAGAAAAGTCAGTGTGGAGCTGTACACACTTCTTACATATAGAGTCTTATACCCAAATAAGTGCTGCCTCAGATTAAACATGTGTGTGTGTTTGTTCTCAGCATGCCAGTGTAATGGCCACAGTGCATGTGTGAATGAGAGTGTGTGTGAAAAATGTGAGGATCTCACCACCGGCAAGCACTGTGATAACTGCATATCCGGTTTCTATGGTGACCCTACAAATGGTGGCAGCTGTCAACGTAAGTGTTCAGTGGAACCGAACTGTGAACACCGGAGGCTGTATGCATGACAGACTTGAAACTCTGTTCCTCTGTGTGTGTCTTTTACAGCCTGCAAGTGTAATGGCCATGCCAGCATGTGCAATTCAAACAATGGCAAGTGTTTCTGTACAACCAAGGGCATCAAAGGAGACCGCTGCCATCTGTGAGTCCCTTTCCCACACATGCAAAACCTTGTCAGACCTTCTAACTGTAAATACAACAAATGGCCAGTATTTAGACAACCTATTTTTTCAGTGGATTTGTTGTTTCTTTCATACATCATATTTTTCAAGGAAAACTAAAAACTGTACAAAAATCGGTAAAAAAAATTTTTTGAAAAAATAATTGTAGTGTAGTAAAGGATAGCTTATTGGTGCTTTAGCGCAGTATTTGTAATGTAATACCTTTGTTTTGTGTTTTACGTTTACCAGGTAAATAGATCAACTGCTTTGTTGAACTATAATAATCCATGACATTGACTATTTAAGATGAATATATAAAACATCTTTATCACTACATGACAGAACCTTTAGAGGCTTTGGCTAACTTCTTTTGTAACTCATAAGGTTTTAATTTTTTTCTTATTGGAATTTGAGCTTGCATGGTCTTGTGATGTAAAATATTGAAATTTTTAAATGACCCTAAACATTTAATTGTGTGCAAAACTGCATGAAGACGAGCATCACATACATTAAATTGTCAAAAACAGATGAGCTAGGTCTGTTGGCCCAACAGCTGACTATTAAACCCAATTTGAAAATTGCTTGAATCTTAATAACTTGCTATTCTTTCATTATAAAAAATCTAAACTCTTCCATAGCTGTGTTTCTTTGTATATGCACTGACAGATATAATCAGTGATGTTCATAAGTTGTGTTGATATGTTTTTTTTTAAATAGGCTCACTGGTGCTAGTTTTTGTGGTACTGCAGTGTAATGGCCTGTACTAATGGTTGTGCAGCTTGCTCAGTCATAAATAGTGCAATTCTGATATTTTATACAATGAATTTGCAGGAACGGGTAAGTTTTAGCTACATGTCAATTGTAAAAGTTTACAGACATAGTCTTCCAGGAAGATTCTGAAATGGTTGATTTGGAGGGTCGGGTTCTGTCATGTTAAATTGAGCCTTTTGCCAGAAATAACAGTTGCTTGTTTTTGCCAAATTTAGCTTCATCCATACAGAGATATCAATGAAGGCAGACTGCAAGCAGAAATTGTGCCATCTGGGGCGAAGAACATGTCATAATTAATTGATTTCATATTTCAGATTGAATCAGAATCAAGAATCTAAATTACTAGTGAGAAACAGCCCCAAGCCACAGTGCTTTAATATAGATGTGAGTTTACTTTGCAATGTTCCTTTTTCCTCAAACACAGAATTGTGCGTCATGAGCCAAAAATGTTGTAGCTTTATTTAGCTACGTGGAACACTATCTTATGATCATTTACATGAATAAAGGTATGGATATTTTTAATTTTAATGTACCAATTTAAAGTGGTAACTTTAATTATGGATGATTTATAACATTTTTACAATATATACAGTATGCACATTTATACATACATACATAATGTGTTTTCCTGCTAATGGTTCAATTCATTTTATTTTCTTGCCTTTCCTCTTTTAGTGCTCATATTCTCAGTTTCTCTGCTGTTTTTCTCAGGTGTGAAGTGGAAAATCGTTACCAGGGCAACCCTCTAAAAGGAACCTGTTATTGTAAGTGTCAGAACAGAGGAAATCTTACAAAACAGTGATTGGCTTGCTAGTACCCAGCATTAACATGCATCTAGGGTGATACAAGCACAAAAGAACAGAGCTGAGTACAGGTAGAATACACCATATAGGCATGGGATCCACTGGGAGATGGAGATGGTCTGTGCTGGATATTGCCATATTGTATACACTGTGTCTGTGTGTACACCCCTAACCCAGCTCAGGACCATGTGATTGTCAGCACGTTTATAAAAAAGGACATAACTGCACATATTTGTATACCAGCAGCCTTTAATTCTCAGTTATTTTATGAAATGATACAGTATATTTGGTTTCTTCTTTTAAATTCTAATACGAGGCACTGGATGTGAATTGCTTTCTATGTTGCACTTCATTCAAAGCCACAGTGCAGCATTCACTTTACGACATAATTGGTTGCATTGATCTTGCCGACTGTTCTTTGTCTTTTAATTCAGAGCACCCAAGCACTAATTAAGGATATACATATTATATACAAATGTGTATATATTAAAGGCCCACAGATGCATTACATTTATATATTTTAAGTGAGACAGGGTTCAACAACCCGGTTATTTTAGATTTGAATAAAATATATGCAGTTTTACTGGACAATGTAATGAGTTTTCCATACATCCTTATGGGGAGAAAATATCTTAAAACTCAAGCCACTCGCAAAACTGAGTTTCAGTGTACCATTGTTGGGAGTATAGACCAGTTTTAAAATATACGAGTCTTTGCAAATTTTAAATATATAAATGGTGAAGGTGAGATCTAAAAACACATCACTAATTACTTAGACTTTAGGACAGAAACTACTTTTTTAACATGGTTATTCAGCCTGTAAGCTTAGAAGTTAATGTTATACATTTTAAATAAGAAATTTGTATTTTATTAGTTTTCTTCAGAAGTTCTTTGCTTAGTTTATGAATTCTGCATTTTTTTTTGTCATTTTCACCAACATTTTATTTTGTGTGTTTTATTTTCACAGATACGCTACTGATTGACTACCAGTTTACTTTCAGTCTGTCTCAGGAAGATGATCGTTACTATACTGCTATTAATTTTGTGGCCACGCCAGATGAGGTGAGAATTTCTGCTTTAAATTTTCAACAAGATGGTTAAACAATGCTTTCATTATTCATTTATGATATGAATTTGATACTTTGAATTGCTTAAACAACACATACGTGTGTGTGTGTGTAAGAGATAGTGTGAATGATGGTCAATATTTTTGGTGGTAGTTTTTGTCCAACTGAGAGTTGAAAGTGATGAACACTAGAGTACACATCAGCACAGTGTCCTGTCTAAATGTCTTTAGCTATGTCCCTAGAGCTATATGTTCTTACACACATTTACAATCTGCAACTTGAGTGACTGTGGCTCAGGGATGCATAGGGTTTAAATGTGAAGTCACATAATATACTTTATCTTTTACTGCACAAAATTTACAGGCATTGAGAAATAAAAGGTACCCCTTTCAATTAATTTTAATATTCTTGGACACTACAAGCATAATTTCTGTCCAAACTAAAAGGTGTGACTCTGGGAGGGTGAGTCATTTGCATCTGTCAAAGCAACAAATTTAGTGAAGATCAAATAAGACATTTTTAAATTATTTACTGAAAAAGCAGTTTTGTGATGCACTGGTATAATTGGAGTAGCAGTGCAGCTTGATTTTTAAACACTGTCTCCGCTCACTGTACTCTTTGAAACACATGTACCTTATTGCTCCACCTTGAAAGTTGGTTGGTGGACTGGTCTCAGAGCGACAGTGTTTAAATCATGAGATGTTTAAGAATTCCAGCTGCACTGGTGTGTCTGATATCAACCCACTACCAATGTCAGTGCTGAGAATCATCCTCTACCCAAATAATACCTGCTCTGTGGTGATCCTGTTGGGGACCTAGACAACAGAGTAGAGTTAGCTTACAAAGTATGTAGAGCTCCTCAGTTTGTTGATATTATAGAACTGCAAAGGGCATTTATATGATAAGTAGAGCTAATGAACTAGAAAAGTAATGTAAAAACTAGTAGGTCTACCTAATAAAGTTTCTTGTCATGTGGCATTGACCTGTTTCTATGATGGCTACATGGTGTATTGTTTGGAGGTGTATACTTTAGTTAATACTTTAACTGAGCTGTTGTATATTGTTCAGAAGTACACTTCTCCTTTAGTTAGAAGGTTTCTCCTGGCTTTTGTTAACGTTACACAAAAAGAACAAGCATCTGTTGTTTTTGTTAAAAGTGACAATATTTAATTTATATCATTTAAATGCATTTATTAAAGAATAACCTTTAATTTTTGTAGCCATACAGTATGTCAACACATTCATTTGTTCTCAGGACTATGTCATATACGTTCTGTCTCACATAAATAAAATGGCCATAAATGCAAATAATTACACTTTTTTAAAGATGATTGGAAATCTATTTATTTGAACCATTATTGTAATATTGTGAAAATATTTTTTGTACCTTTAGCAAAATCGGGACCTGGACATGATCATCAATGCTTCCAAAAACTTTAATCTTAACATCACTTGGGCCACTAGTTTTACAGGTAAGGTGCATTTAAAATAATTTTGCACAAATGTTCACTCAACATTTTTATTTGTTGAATTTATTACTTATTATTGCATGTTCTCTGTATTTAATTGTTCAAGTAATTTATTTATATAGCACTTCATACAATAGTGCATTGTCACAAAGCAGATTAACAGTTTTATAAGCCTGAGACCTCCAAAGAGCAAGCCTAAGCGACAGTGGCAAGAAAAAGTCTTTTTAGGAAGAAATCTTGGAAAGACCAAGGGGACTTATCCTTAGTGGGGGACTTATCCTCCTTGAGCTGCCAGGCAGCATCAACAGCGTGGTACAGCCATGTAGAGATTGTGTGGTGATCAGGTGTCCATATTTAAAAATTGAAAAACTATAACAATTGGAAAGTAATATAAGTCCATTGAGGACATCCAGCAGGACTGCCAGTCCAATATAAATTCAAGTTCCATCCAGTAACTTGTCGTAGCCTTAGTGCTCCGGTAGAGCCATGGGTGAAGATCTGACGAAACCTCAAGGAAAATCACAACATTTCAAAAGAAACAGACAAGAAAAGCAGTTCGAGCTGATAAAGCAGAGTATTTTAGTAATAACCAGAATTGGTTATTTAATTGGTTAATCCAAATGGACTGATCCCAGTGCAGCATATGACTCTGGCATAACTGACTAGAGCAGCAGAACTGAAACGGGCAGATACTGCAGACTTTACCTAGTTCCCTAGAATAGCATAATTTCTGTGCCTCTACTAATGATGAGCTGTGTAAAGAGGTCTAGTAATTATAATTTTACTTACTGTTTCTTACAGCTGGTACTCAGTCCGGGGAGGAGATTCACATTGTATCCTGCAGCAACATTAAAGAGTTTAAGGAAAGTTTCTCCAATGAGAAGTTTGACTTTCGGAGCAACGCAAACATTACCTTCTTTGTTTATGTCAGCAACTTCACCTGGCCAATCAAAATTCAGGTAAGTTTTAAGAGTTATTAATACTTTGCTTTTATGTCTGTTGAAATTATATATACAATTATATGTGGATGGACAGTACAAAGACATGGATTAAAGGTAAATTAAGACAAGGTTAATTAATTTATTCAAATTGCCCCATATAGTGTGTGTTTGTGTGTGAGTGTGTGTGTGCCCATGGATAGATTGGCACCCTGTCCTGGTTGTATCTACCCAGCGCCCGAAACGTTCTCCCCTGGATGGGCACCTGGATGGGATGGAACCCCCCTCCCCCCCCACGACCCTAGTGGAGGATAAAGTGGAAGATAATGGATGGATTACATGTGGATGGATGCTTTTAAAATCTTTAATACATTAAAGACTTGTATTTAAAGTTTTATTTATTACATTAGATTGAGTTAATATGTTCACATAACTTTTATTATTTGGTGGCACTAATGCTTTACAAAGTCATTACCACAAGTACCTGTGCACAGGTTGTAAAGTATTTTTTTTAGCTCATTACCCCAACAGAAGTTGTTTCATTCAGGTATATTGGTGTTTTTACTTAAACTACCCTTAGATATAGTTTCTAGCAAAGTTTCTGTTGTGATTAACAACTTTGGAAAACAAATGAGGTTTGTTGTCCTACTAGAAGACATATTTCAAGGCTAGGGTTTTAGCTTTTGGATGGTCTCCTTGACTTGTTGCCTATGCTATTAATTGAACCCTAAGAGCCCTAACTTCCCAACAAGCCCCTTCAGAGTTGAACCAGAAAAGCAGACCAGGTCCCTTCTTCCAGCATTATTGTTTGACCTCACTAATGTTCTTCCAGATAAAAAGGCGAAATTGCCACAGACACACTTCATTCTTCACACAATGAAAGGAACTACTTAGAATAGGATGTCATTAAGGGCCCTGTAGGTGTTATATGTAGGTGAATACCTTTACCCATGTGGTTTGTTATAACAAGCATAAAATGTAAAGTTAAAACGTGTGAACTTGTGCAAAATGGAGTGTGCAGAAGAGTGTAACTGTGGAGAGTATGGTAGGAAAGTAAGATCAGAAAGTTGAAGTGTTTTTCATCTCTGTCTGCAGCTGCAAGATTCCTACCTTCTGTTTTCTTCTCTGCTTTGTTTGTCCAGGTGGTCAAAAGCTTTATGCTGTCTGTAGGTTTTGGCCAGAAAGAGAATGTTTTCATGTCTCTTCTAAGCTGTGTTGATATAGGATTGTGGGCGAGGGGAAGGAAAAGAGAGAAAAAAGCTTTGTCCCTCACTTTTATATAAAATTGGCACACATGACAGAAGGAAATACTGTACCTCAATAATGATTTCTTTAAGCCTTCCAGTGAGGCTCAGCAACATGTTAGTAAGATCAGCACACTTAGAAGACCGAAGTGGCTGAGGAACTGTGTTTGAAGAATAGTTTGTGTTGCAAATTCTATTCCAAGAAAAGTGAAGTGATAATACAAATGCTGGCAGTTCCACTGTCCTTATTCATGTTAATGTACATTAAAGTACAGTCATTCTGATTAAAAATAACATTAGGGTTAAACTTTATTTATTTTATGTTCATGTAAAATGTGAAAATATTGAAAGGTTGAATCAGAAAAGATAAGAAATCAGAAAAGATAAGAAAAGATATCAGAAAAGATAAGAAATGTATTGAATATCCTGATCTTAGCTAACTTTATTTTTTAACATCACATAAAATTGCTGATCCTCGACCTGAGTGACTAAAGCAACTTCAGAACATAACAAGGTCTAAGCGTTTAGCCCATAAATAAAGCTGCTGTGACCATAATTTTCATAACTGTCATGTGCAGATCCTGTCAGTCATAGTTTTGTCTTGTACACTTTGCTCTAGTGATGATTGTCATCTGGTGGTTCCACCTCACCATGGTGCTAATTCTTACTTCGTAGCATTCCACCCATCCATTATCTTCCACTTTATCCTCTACTAGGGTCGCGGGGGGTTCCTCATGCCCATCCAGGGGAGAACGTTTTGGGCGCTGGGCAGATACATCCAGGACAGGGCACCAATTTATGGCTGGGCACACACTCCATAGCGCTCACCAATGCAAAATGATGGAGCGATCATCCCAACTCTGTCTGTAAGGTAGAGTCACCGGGTGGGTGGGGGGGGGTTGATCAGGTTTGATAATTCTACAGTGTTTTTTTTTCCATAACTACTGACTGGGTGTTCTCGATTTTAAGTCACTTTGGATAATAAAATAAAGTCTGCTAAATGACTAAATGTAATGTACATGGAAATGTACTGGAAATGAAAGATGCAGGAACTATATTTAAATACATTTTTAAAAAGCATAATCTAACAATAATAATGCATGGTGAAACCTATAGCTTGTTATGGAGGAACTTACTTGTTTTTTTGTTAATTAAAATAACTTGAAATAATTCTGTTTTGCATCCAATTGCTTCACTTAAGCATGTGTTCCGTTAATTTCTTCTTTATATTGCTTTATATCTTTGAGCTCTTTCCTGTAAACAAGCTCAAAGGATTGAGGCACTGGTCCTTTTAGTGTATTAATTTCAGTTTCACTCCTGATTTGGTCCTTATCAGTCTAAGTGCCTTTACACTATGTGGTGAGCTTAATTAATCCACCTATTGTCTGGGTTCTCAACCTTAAAATGCACAAGCCTGTGCCCTTGCTCTGCTGTGTTTGGTTTAATTGACATTTTAACATTTGGTTTTGTGTTGAAGTAATGAAAATGGAGATGTTTATTAGTTCAACATAACATTTTGTTTTTTAAGATCAGTTGTATTTGCACAAAATTGTATTTTCTGCTAATCTATGTGGTGTAACAGAAGAATATTTCAATAATATGATATTGTGTTTTGAATTACATAGAAATATTAATTGGCATTAACAACATGTAGAATAATGAGATAATTAAATATCTATATTATAATATGTTGCACCTTCTTAAATCGCAAACTGGCTTTATTAATATGCATATAATTGAAGGATATGTTGCTGTTTAAATAAACTTTAACAAGTTTTAATGGAAATGGCAAATCAAATTAAATAAACTTTTACCTAAAAGCATTTATGTTTGTTTGTCTTTATTTTCTCACTTTTTAATTTGTAATGAATTGTTTTGAGAACATCAGTATCACAGGTGTTTTACGAATAGGAGTGGAGAAAATTGTCAGCAGAGGGCAATGTTGATCGGTGTTATTGTTAGTTCACACAATGTTCATTGTCATGCAGCCTAAAATGATGTTTCCACATAGTTTTAAACTGCACTTATCTCTGTCCCTTTCAGATTGCCTTCTCTCAGCACAGTAACTTCATGGATCTAGTACAGTTTTTTGTCACATTTTTCAGGTAAGGATTCATCACAAAGCATGAATTCTAAATATCCTGACATTCAAAATAAATAATTGACTATACTAGAAGGATAATAACCAACCAGTGCTCACAACTGCATGCAAAGCAATTTATTAAATCAGAAAAGAAAAAAACGGTCTTTATACTTAACAGAACTGATAGGAAACAGGTCATCAATGTAACTGGACTCCATCATCTCCTCATCCATCTACTTCTTTTACAAGGAGTGTTTCATGGCATTGAGGGCTGTCTTGGTGGAAAATCCACTGATCTAGGCATTAAATAAAGGCAAACAGTAGGGTTCATGGCATCATTAAAAGTTAATATTATCGTCGCTGTTCAGGCAGCCATTCACTTTTTGTGAAGAACCCCTGTTCTTTTCCATCACTAGATCATAGCTTGCTCTTATTCTATAATGATAACCAAAGACTGGTGTCATCACAAAAGGTCACTTTCTCTCATACAGCCAGTCCCATCTTTGTTTTCTGGTTAAGCCAGTGGGTGTGTGGGCCTGTGTGCAGCTGTTTTTAACTTGGGAAGGAAAATGCCATTTGGGTAGATTCCATGTTTAATATTAGAAGGTTTATAACCCCAAAATATGTTTTGTATATATAAATGCAAGTGTAGAATTGTGTTTTAACATATGAACATGTGTTTTAATACTTTCAGGACTAAATCTGATTTAAAGGCACATGCATGTGCTTGTTTGTGTATGTGTGTGCACTCCTGCAGATATTAATGTTTGAGTAAAGCTTTATTGGGTCAGTTTTCTTATTGAGGGACTTAAGATATAAGCTATTAGCTTAGGAATCACCTTGGGCTAAGCTTGGGAACTATTATAGTGGGTAAACGTGTATTGAAAACTCCTACATTCTTAAAACTAAACCGTTTGTCATGGTTCCCATATAGCAATTGGGGACATACTTAGATTAGATTTATCCTATCCAGTACACAGGCTGTGTGCTGTTGTTGGCCATGGTTCCCCATCATTAGTTCTGTCAGCCCTAGCCCAGTGATGAATTACACTGACTCTGCACTCTCTCAGCCTTGGTGGGTGTATTTGTGTGTGGGTATGAGTATTAACGGAGAGAAAATCCTTCAGCGGGCAACCTTAACTGTGGTGGTGTTTTGTTTTGTTTTGTTTTTTTTTTCTCCCCCTTTACATAAAACATGAATCTTGTTTTTAATGCAGGTACATGTTCTGCAATGGCATACACATTTTATTAATTATGTGCTTTAAAGTAGATGCCAGTAAAATGAAATCACTAATCTAATTCAATTTCACCATCTTTGGGATTGACTGGAATTACAAACAACTCATTTAAAATTGTATGTAGGTCATCTATATTAAATACACCGATGTGAATTTTAATCATTTCAAAATCAAATGCATGCTTTAAAAATAGCATCCATGTGCATTACTGTTTTAACATGTAAATATGTATTATTGTAGAGTTGAAATGAAATTCTGTTTTCTGTGTGTGTGTGTGTGTCTGTCAATCAATGTAATAAAATTGAAAGACCTGTGATTTATTGTTAAGAATAAGCATATACGGGGATTCATCTGGGCATACAACTTGACGTGTCTCCAATAGTGTATCTCTTAAGCGCCATAGACTCTACACTGGGCAATGATACTATTAGTCTTTTACATATTTTGTTCTATCTGGCAAAAAATGCATCCTATTGTTATACACATTTGCTAAATGGTTACTCATGAAAAAGAACATCCAATCTACATCAGAACTCAGAAAAGTTTGCTAGGAATGGGTCTCCTGTACAATTATATCTGGAATCGGCCCACAAAGACTAAAAGATGTCTTCACATAGGCACACCATACTGCACTCCCCTTGCACTATGTTGCATTAGGTTTCACGCTTGCTTTATGTTGAAGAGGGCGCTGACAAAGACACATTTATAATTTATAATTCTTGCATTTATTAAGTTAAAAAGCCACATCTTTTCTTTATGTATTTGTAACCTTGTATGTTTTTGTTTTATGGAAAAATTTTAAACCCTATAAACAAAACAAAAAAAGAATAAGCATATAATATGCATTACGAAGCTTGCTTAATATATCTATTCCATCAATTTAAAAATGCAGTGTTATGCTAAATTAAGGCATCCATTTTTTTATTATGTAATTTAAGTTAGGTGACACAACATGTCCAAACACCTGAAAAGAAGTTTTCATTTTGTCAAAAAGGAATTCAAAAAGAAATCTGTGAATTGGATTTTGATTGTATTTACTTTAATCCACCAGGAACAGTTTGCTTAACAGAATTAAAGCATATTCTATTATGTAAAGCTTTTGTTTTAGGTAAACAGAGGCTCTAGTGGTATCACATTAATCCTTACAAGCCTACTTAATGCAGTTGGGTACTGATACTCTCTTGTGCTTTCAAGCGCTAATTATAAGCTAATAGAAAATCATCATGAAATGCTATTTTCTGTGATGTGTATTGCTGGTTTGAAATAATCAAATGCTTTTTGTTATCAAGGACTTTGTTTGCTAATTCTGGTTTACCTCAAAAGACCATAACATTTTTATTGATTATTTCCTATGCACAACACATAATTATGCAGCTATTAGTTCCTTTGTACCTGGATGTCTTACTGTACCACTGTGTGTGTACCAAGGTATTATAACAGTGCTTAAATGCTCATCCAGTGACTTTTGCTTTGGCTTTTGCTTCATGATAACAAAGTTAGCAAAGTTGCACTGTAAGCTCTGCTGTAAAAATCAGGCCCGTCTGTGGGCTTTTCTTTCCTGACTCTAGTCTAAGTGGTCCTTCCAAATTAGATTTTATTCCAAGGATTGCAGTTCAGATTCACAGACTGAGAAATGAGACCTGGTTTAATTCTTATGCTCTCCTGACATGGGTAAAATTATATAATCCAAAAAGGAATATAATTAAACTTTAAATGAACTAAAATGCAGTTAAAGTTGCACCAGCATATTCTAACAATAGATACAAACATTCTCAAGTCCCTTAACATTATAAACATAGATTCATTATACAAATCTGAAGATGTGTATGATGGTCACACAAAAGGTTATTATTTTAGTTTTTGGAGCACAGTGTTTGTTTAGTTATTAGTTAGTTTATTGTGGTTTCTAAATGTGAATGAGTAAATGTTATTGCTTTTTCTGTAAATCTAATATTCTGTTTGGTTATAGCTGTTTCCTGTCTTTGCTGCTGGTGGCAGCAGTTGTGTGGAAGATCAAGCAGAGTTGTTGGGCATCACGACGACGAGAGGTTAGCGACACTGCCATATTGTGAATGTTGTAGTTACATGTGAAGATTTACACCTCGAGAATTTGAGATGCCTACCAACTTGAAACTGTTAAAACTTTGATCAACTGATTATGTAATCAGAAAACATGGGATTTAACAAGCAATTAAGATTTAGCATTTTTTTTACATTACAATGGGAGCACAATAAAATTATTCTGTGACCAAATACATTGCTCCTATGCCAAACTCGGACTAGCATTGTAGAAGAAATTGATGCCAAATCAGAATTTTTGTTTATACTTATATAAATTACAATATGTTTAGATTTTAAGCAACACACAATTATTGCTAAAACTTACATTAGTAATTTTTTTTTACCTGGGTCGTATGGACTTAGCAACTGTACCTTTTGTTTGTGAACTTTTATTTATGCGCAGAGTCCACCACAGCATTTCAGTTGTGTTGAGATTTGGACTTTGACTGAGCCATTGCAAAAACTCAATCCTTTTATTTTTCATCCAGCTGTTCTAGATTTGATCGTGTGCTTAGGATCATTGTCCTGTTGCATGACCTAGTTTCAGCTGAGCTTACATTGTTTGATAGGTTGCTTTATATTTAGCTCAAGAATACTTTTTAAAGTAGAGGATTTTATGATCCTGTGGCTGCATAGTAAACACATTATCACATTTTCACTAATGTGCTTATTTTGGTGTCTTATGCTAAGTTTCAGTTTTTGCCAAGTCAGATATGACTTGTGCATTATGGTTAATTATGCAAAGCATCTCCACTTTAGTCTTGTCTATCCCATAGTCTTGTTTTTTTGCTTAAATGCAACTTTTCAAACTTAAGCTATACTGCCATTAACCTGGACATTTAACATGCTTGAGAAATCATTTAGAATATGGGATGTAGTTCTTGTGGTTTCCTTTTTTTTTGTTTGTTTGGGTTTCCCTCAGCATTACAAAGTGTGACAATTTGGTAATTTTCCGGAAAGGTGGCCAACTTGTATGTCTTATGTTTAAAAATGGCCCTGTAACACATCCCAGATAAACAGCAACAAATAGCTTATTTAAGATCATTGATGAAATCTTTACCCTTTTTTTTAATTCCTATGGCTCGAGAAAAGGTGTACAGTTTTATTTATTTATTTATTTTTTTCAAATCTTACCTTTGCATGCTGGCTTTACCTTTGTGAAATGGAACACATGTTAGCTCATCAGTTATATGATGTTGGTTCAAAATTTACCAGAGTGGGCCTGAAACCTGTCCATACACAATAAGGATCAAACACGGTATTTGCTAAACCATTTCAGCATTTGGCTGGCTGGTGGAACTGCAGGCAAAAAAATAATTACTTTTTATGATTCCACCAACTCGCAACATGAGGCTTTCTTCTCTTCCCAGTTCTCTGAGCCGCCCCTTCTTATCTTCCTGCCCAGACAGTTAGCACAGACAAAATCCATTACCACACCTGCCTTCTTGGCTCTGCCTCTCACTTACCAGTCATTGCCCCAAAAGTGCTGCGTCATTCATGATCCAAATACTTGAGTTAGTTATAATTTATAGGATAGATTCATAGTTTAGAAGTTGCTTTGGGTAATAGCATCTGCAAATGACTGTTATATAAGATAAATAATGACATGGTGCAATTTGCATGTGGTGTTATTCATTTAAAGTTGTATTTACCAAATTTTAAAACCCTCATTTGGTCAGGTGTTTTTATCTCCTGATGAATAAAACTGTGGGTCCTAAAGTTTTAAGAACCAGAAAACAGAATTCATAAACAATTAATAACATTACACATTTCGCATTGAGAACACGTTCATTAATATTGAAAGTTATGAAATCAGGTTTTTAAAAAGAATATTTCTGTTTTTAATTGTCTATTTTGATTTTGTCTATTTAATATACTTGCAGAATGTTTTCTTTTTTGCTTTTTCTCATTTGTATGTTTCCCTCTTGCATCTAAAAGTTTCCCTTTTTTTATTTTCGTGGCTGATTTTATGGTTGGGGCAGGATCTAAACAGCCAATGGTTGCTTGAGTTACCTAGCCCATTCTACACACCCTGCTATGCCAGCGAAAGCTCACCCTGTTTATAAAATGACTGAGCAGAAAACATGGGTGATAAAGTGATCGATTTTGCATACTCTGCTTACACAAAGGAGGAGGAATGATGTGGAGGAATTTGTCTTTGAAACACACACACACACACACACACACACTAATGAAGTACACACACACGTGTCCAGAGCGGTGGGCAGCCTGGTATATGGCACCCAGGTGAGCAATTGGGGTTAGGTGCTATGACTGAAGATATAATCGATCATTTGGTGCTGTATATGCTGCTCGGTCATTTTTTAAACGGAGTGCGCTTTTGCTAATGTAGTAGGGTGTGTAGAATGGGCTGGTGCGGGTGATTTAACTCAAGCAGCCAATGACTGTATAGATCCTGCCCCAACTGTAAAATCAGCTCCTAAAATCAAAAGCGAGAAACATGAGAGGGAGATTGATAGAAGTGCGACTGAGAAAAGGTCCAACGAAAAAGAATTAATCTTAAAATAGACAATTAAAAACAGAACTATTCTGTTTAAAAACCTGCTTTTATAACTATTTATTAAGACCGGATTCTCTTTAGGACCTTTTCTCCCCCTGTCTTTTGACACTGTGGCATTATGTTGGTATGTTATGTGTTTCAGAGCCTCACCTAACTTCATTATCTATCGTTATCAATCTTAACAATTATTTTTTTCGATTTGTCAATTGATCTAACACCCATTACTCTAATGTGATTGTGTTTGGAATTAACTTCTCCAAAATAATAACAAATAAAAAGCGTTAATGTTGAAATTTTCTTTAATCAAACTCTAAGGGCACTATTGAAACACAAAAAATGCTTAAGCATTAACAGCTTCATCAAGGATCAGATCTCAGCCACAAGAGATTAATTAATTTGAGTATAATATGAAGCACATTAGAATGATTGTGGCAAATTAATCTATTACTATTACTGAAATGTCTTATCAAAAATACTGGACGTAAAATTTATTTATTTTTATTTTATTTTATTTTATTTTTTTTACAAAAATTTACTTTAAAGTAATAAATCACCAGATAATGAGTCGGTTCTTGGAGTAAAAAAAATACTGCACTGATTTTGAGGCACATATGACATGACATGACATTTTATGGACTATATATGTTGACTATATTATTTGTTGACCATATACAAGTGCGGACGTTGAAATTGATCTGAATGCGACATGAAAACATGGTGCATGAGCGGTATTAAGAAAAGCTGCATGTATCTACACAGGACTACGAAGAAATGGTTAGCAATGCACTTCTAATAATGGAAACAAGTTTAACCTGTTAAGTCTTAAAATAATATGCTAAGATAAGAAAAAAACAAGTAAACTAAACCTTCGTTGCTGTAGGTTTGGTGGATGTTTTGATGCGCAGTCACGGATGTTTGTGTTTTAAACGCTCGAGCGTAGCAGTTGTACTGTTGTGAAAAGCCGTCTTCACTTTTCAAATCTAACAGAGCACCACATTGTTGTGTTTCTGTGTGAAGTGCTCCCACACTTTAGATGCACGCAGGCGATTTTTTTTTAACTGCTGCACTCCGGATACATCCACCTTTCCGGGAGGGCGCCGCCATTTTGTTGATGTGTCGACACAAATTATGCAAATCGACGTATTTTCTTTAATCAATTACATCAACATACTCGATGCATTGCCCCAACCCTAATGTGTTTTGCTACTTAAATTAAGAGATCAGGTCTCAGTGCATGCTGCATGTTGGAGAACCATATTGTTTGTGGCATGTGGTAATGTGTTTTGGATCCAATCCAGAAATTCAAGGTTCACATGCAACTGTTACCATAGTATAACTTTCATTGTGGTAGTGTAGGGTAGCTAATCATTATTCAGGGGCTAGCCACACAATAATGCTAAACAGCTTCTATCCACATAGTATTTAGATTATTTAAGAGTCTTAATGATGCATGGTTAAAATGAAACTGTAAACAGTGTTACTATGTCCCACCTATGCCCAGGTCTATTTAAAATTTTTAACTTTAAGTGTCATACACTGTCTCATTATTTACAATGTATTTTAATAGACTATTGTGCGCATTTAACTCATTTGTCATGTTTACTTAAAAGTTTGCTTTATGTGCTTTGGCTGTGCAAAAACAATCCACCTGATACATTATGTAATGTAAATATTTATACAGTCTGTAAAACTTGGTCTGGAGTTCTTTACATACATACGCTAATTTTAGACTAGAACACAGATTCTTGGGAATTACTAGTGTTGTAGCTTAGCTGATTTGTCTGCTGACTTCATGCTGTACACAAACATCAGCCTGAGCATTTTTCATCTCGCACTAAAAGAAAATAAACGTATTTCTGAGTAGTGCTGCATGCACAGTATGATTTCCTAATGCTCTTGTTGCAAAAGCTGAAACTGATATGATCATTGGCAGCAAATTATTTACTTGGACAGCTGTAAAATAAGTGTTCTAGGAAATCACAAGTAAACCTGGTCAAGTGTTTCTTTACAACATCATTACTTTTTTTATTTAATTTTTTATAAACCATACACATAATTGGATTCAAATACTTTTTGAAAACACACAAAAAATTTAATTTTAAGTCATATCATGGCTGGACGAGGGTGAGAATGGTCGCTGACCCACTGGGGAAACACGTTAATATTACCATAGACATCATGAATATGACATGAACAACAACAGAATTGGATGCTGCTGATTAATTTAACTTGATGTGGGAAACCTCACCCAGTCCAAATGTAAAAAGAGTGCATAGATACACTTTCTTAATACCAGTGATTGTTGGATTATGGTTGATGTTAGGTGGTGGAGTTATTTGTCTCTTTAATTATTTTAACAAAAATGGCTCTGGCATGAGAAGTAGTTATGCAACCAGTGTTCAGAATTTTAAAGCTACAAGTGTGATTCAGCCACTGGAAATGGAGCAATAACAGATCAGTAATGCATGCCTAGAGGGCTTTTAATTATAACTAGCAACTATTAACTGAATACATCTTTCAGGCAATAGAAATTTAGTTTCTTCAAGCCATGTGTTTAAACTTGCCAATCATGGACTCCTCTAAGTAGCTTCCTAATAATCTGACAACAAAAGTAATTAATGTTCACCAGGCAGAACCAGGCTATTAAAAGAAATACTGTGGCCGCATGAAGGCAAAATGAAGCTCTGTGGCCACACTTGGCAAATAAGTTGCATTTTATGAAAAGAACACCATGTCAATTGTGAAGCATGGTTGTAATTCTTTAGAGTTATGTTGTTGCCAGTGGCATTGGGAATGCTGCAAAGTTGTAGATAATTAATTTCAAAAGGGGTAATATTACCAGCAAATTTTAAAAGGTTAAATGTTTAAAAAAAATTGCTTGTCCCTTGACAATGTGATCTGAAATTGAAGTTAAAACAAAGGAGTGCTATTATTTGGAATTAAATATTTAAATAATTATGTAATTATACAGTTACCTGAGGAGATTCAATTAAATATAATCTACTGCTTTGGAAAGAATGGAATGTTTATTTTGTTTAATCTTGGTTTTATAGAGCTGAAAGTTTCTTCATACAACTGTTCTGCATTGCTTGCCTTCATAAATTTTAAATATTTGAAGTATATATTTTTTGTGTGGTTAAATGAAAGCAAGTATTATTCCCCGTAAGAGCACAATTCAAATGAATGGTGCAACAGACTACGGACATTTTGTTTTGTGAGCTGTGTGGTAGCAGTCCAATAGCAGATGTTGGCCAGCAATAGTTTTGACTCGACATGCCAAATGGGACAGCTTGTTCTTAACCATGCATGTTTTTGTCCCGTTTCAGATCATGTTATAGTCACGACCATATCATTTGCTTTAGGATGTCACAAAACTTCTGGTTTTGATGGGTGTTGGGTGGGCAGATAAATGTCTGTGTGTACATATATGCAAGTCTTTTTGGTTCTGTTATCTTGTCAATTTTGATGCCTTTGCAGTGCAATTTGCTCACAGCGGATGAACATTTGGGATGGATTATAATTGATGGATAACTGAGGAAGATACTCAATGTGAACTCGGTATACTTACATTCTCACACAAACACACTTGTGTATGTGCTTAGATAGAACCTCCTTAGGTGTCTTTGCAGAGGTCAATTTGTTCTGAGAAAACAAATACACAACATACAATTACTTTTGTATGAAGGATACAATAAATGTACCCAAATATTAGGATATATGTGCTAGCAACTTTGTGGGAACTCTTTGTGGAAAACTCTGTTCCATATTATTCCCCAGTACACAAAGCAGGGTCCATATAAAAACATATTTATATGGATTTAGGGTACAAGAATTCAACTGGTCCTGTCGTTATCCCTTCCAAAATCCTTAAATTACATTCTCACACAAACACACTTGTGTATGTGCTTAGATAGAACCTCCTTATGTATCTTTGCAGAGGTCAATTTGTTCTGAGAAAACAAATACACAATATACAATTACTTTTGTGTGAAGGATACAATAAATGTACCCAAATATTAGGATATATGTGCTAGCAACTTTGTGGGAATTCAAATCCATGTTCTTTCCCAACCAGTGGAATCTATTACAGGTGACCAGACTTTGAATGAGATGTCATAAAATCCCCTGTACATGTAATGTATAGTACATATAGTGCATCTGAATTACTATTTTGGAAAGACTTTATTTAGAGGATCTGTTGGAAAAAAAGTTTGCTGCATTTCAACTGCATTTCTCTCTTTCTCTCGCTCTGTGTTGTATTAATTTCTCTAATCTTTAGGGCTGTGGGGGGATTAATTAGGCATTTAAATTGAACCTCATTAGAGAAGTAAACATACATCCTCCAAGGCTAACCCATACCAGCATCTGGTTATCTCCAAGTCTTTGCAGTCACATGACTAAGCGCATGAATTAGTAGAAGGTCAAACTGAGAAGTAACTTGCCCTGTAATTAGATGAAAGATATCCTACTTTATTTGTTAAGAATTCTCCACATCATTTGTTACATCATGAATCTTTGTACCCCTACTAAAAGAAGCAGTAACATTCTCCAGTGGATGGAAATGGGGAACCCCCCCCCCCCCCCCGCAACCTTGTATAGAATTAATTGGAAGCTAATGTATGGATAGGAATATAATAAATATTTAATCACAGTGCAGTAGGTTAAGTAGGTTACTCCCCAAATTGTAAATGACTCATCAGTCTTAATTAACATTTGTATACACCTGCCAGATTTCTGTGTGGTTTTAAGGGGTTAGTACTTCAATTTTTACTTTTTTTTTCTTACAATTTTTATTAAATATTTTATAGATCCACAATTGTTTGCACTAATATGAATTCTGTGTAAAGTCAAATACTTTATTTTCATTCAGCAACATTCTTCTTATTTAACCTGAACAATCAGAAACATAAATGGTCAGACGTGACCTCTTGTTTTACTCTTTTGAGAATTATGAGAGACTCCTCAGTTATGTTGTCTTCAGAAATGTGTGAAATGGCTGTTAAGAAACACAAATCTATGAACATCTAAAGGCAAACAGCTGTATATTTGAAAATTTCATGAACAATTAACAGAGCAGAAATGGAAAATTTAACAATTGGTAATGTCTTTGCAAAGGAGAATGTACATCAACCAAACATAACATTATGACCACTGACAGGTGAATTGAACAGCACTGATTATCTCTTCATCACAGCATTTGTTAGTAGCTGGGTTGTATTAGGCAGGAAGTTAACATTTTATCCTCAAAGTTAATGTGTTAGAAGCAGGTAAAATGTTTGTTTTTTTTAAGTGGGGGCCAAATTCTTAAATTCTTAAGTGGGGGCCAAATTCTGATTGCTAGACTAGATTGCTTATCCAAAAGTGCAGCTCTTTTAGGGTAAACCCTCAACAGGGTCATGGGCAGGCAGGGCACATGAATTTACATAGGGATTGAATGCTGCCACATGTGGTTTGATCCAACAGACATAATTACTATAGCTCAACTGCTTAAATATATTAATGCTGTCCACAACAATAATGGGCAAGTGAGCGTCAGTTTCAAGTTTATTTATATTGCACTTTTTACAGTAGTACGTTGTCTCAAAGCAGCTTCCAAAGCGAACTTCCGAAAAATCTCAGAAAGAGGAAAAAGTCTTTGGTGGTGTTGGAGGAAACTTTGCGGAGGACTCCTCCTCCTTGAGCAGCCAAGTAGCAGAACTGGACTATATAATGGATAGGCTCCGTCATGGTTAGGTTACTGGCAAGTTAGCAAGTTTTGCCAAGTCTCTTCCAATTTCATGATCTAATAAATAAATACCATTGACAATTTAAATAATTTGGATAAATTCTTTTTGTGATCTTTTTTTTCTGTTGTTGATTTGTCAGTGTCAGGCCATATTATATAATCCTTGAAAGTATTTTCTTTATGAAAGCAAGCTTTATCAAGTAATACATGTAGTCTTTTTTTTATTATTCCCTAAAAAGGGTAGCTTTTGTTAATAATAAATGTACATTAAATGTTAAAAAAATATATATATAGTAATATGTTTGCAAAACAACTTTTAAATTGAGTATTTGTTTGCTGTCAAGAGCGGTCAAAACACAATCCATACCTGTCTCAGTAATTCCCTGGCATGAAATTTAGTTTGATGACAGATTAAGTGTACTGCTGACTTTACTGTGATGAGCTCTCTGGACAAATACATTTGTCACATCTTTCAGTGACAACACTATATTGTGGATTGTCAGTATGTTTGCCATCTTGAATAATGAAGCATGAACAGATTCTCAGTTACTGGCCAGGTTCTTTAGTATGTGCTACAAAACACAACAACATCACTCTAGACCGTAAAAACATCGGCATGTCAAATGCATAAAACATTAGAATATGAGCATGAACTGTAACCCAGTGTATATATATATTTTTATTTGGGCTGTATCTGGCCTCAAGTGATCAGATCATGTATAGTCAGCTTTCAGCTTAATTAAACTGGTAATCTTTAAGCAATATAGTATGTTGTAAAACAATAATTTAAACCACATTCAGCGGAAGTCAGAGATTCTTTAATTTAGGTCGTATGTAGAGTATATGTCACATTAGCACCCTCTATCGGTGGTAGTGTCGGCACTTCTGGACGTTTCATCAGCGCCCACTATTGGACACTGTTTGTTGTTAGGGTTGATCTGTTGCAGCTGTGTGTGTTCTTTGTGTAATTATTTCTTTCGTCCTGGTAAATTCGTTTAATCCGCTTCCGATGTGTGTTCCCATCATGTGACTAACCTCTATGTTTAAATACCCAGCCTTTCCAATGTTCCATTTTTGAACATTGTTTTGAGTATGGATAAAAGCGTCTGCTAAATGACTAAATGTAAATGAAATGTAAATGTATGGTCATGTCCTTTCGCGTCCTTTCTTCTGCATTAAATACTAATCTTAAACTTTCGACTGTCTGGATTCTGTCCTTTCTAGCCATGGCATCAGCTGATCGTAACAGTATAAAAGACTAGTGCGTCTTAACTATTTCACGTTAAACATAAAAAAATGCACATAACAATTTAATGTTTGGAAAATACACTAAAAGGTTGTGGCTACAATGTGTACTCAGTTTGTGTACAGCTATTGCATTAAAAGTATGTTAACCCATATCTCGTCTGTATAATACATATGTAAGTAAACTATAGCCTATCAATCATAAAAGGCCTTTGGACCATCTTCATAATTTAAATGTTGAATTTTTAAAAAGAAATGCCTGCTTTAGGAATTGATTAAAATGAGGATCTTTATACTTTAGGAGAAATCCTCATCCATGGAATCTGACAGATTATTTACACATATACTCTTTGATTTCCACTTGGGATCAATTTAACCTCAGGTTATTTTTGCATCTCATTCTATTAAAGCTAAAAAGAACATAATTAAGGACTACAGTTAATGAGAAGTTCTGATAATTACATTCCTCCACCTTCTCATGTACAACTAATCTCATCCAAATAGTGCTTTGAAGTAATAAACACCTATGGTAGTAATCAGTCACTGTAATTCATTTACCTAATTACAGTTGACACATTTGGGTTTTTTCAGTTTAGTGCTTTGTTTATGAATATATATTTTTTTAAATGTAGTATGTTTGTAATTCTTTCTAATGGATATTTGATCTTAATTTTTTTACTCTTTACTCAACCTAAGGCTTTACAGCGTTTAAGGTCAGTTTCCAGTTCTTTTTTACATTGGAACATCCTGTAAATGTGTACTTCAACATCTAATACAATAAATTATTGACTTGATTACATTTTACTTTAGACAATCAGCTTTTACAAGGCTCACCTGCAAATGTAGAATTCAGAATCATGCATACTTTCTTACTCCAGAAAGCATTGTATTTAGCACTTAATTTTTTTACAGCTTTCTTTCTCTATTTCCATGTTTTCTTCCATGCTATCTACATGCATGTCACATACTACTCATGTACTTGCTGTGTGAATTTTCAAAGGCTGTCAGACAGTGAAGAGTGACTATAACATGCCTTTGTGTGGCATGCACTCTGAGTCTGCATAAGGTGTGTGAGAGAGAGTGTGTTGTTTTTTTTTTCCCCAAAAGACTCCTGCGTTATTTGTCTTTGTTATCTTTATGTTAGCAACTCCTACGAGAGATGCAGCAGATGGCCAGTCGTCCATTCGCTACCATCAATGTCGCCTTGGAAATGGACGAAGAACCACCTGACCTGATTGGAGGAAACGTGAAGGTGAGTGCAACCTTTTTGTGACTGGGTCTAGAATTGGGTTAATAATTACAGTTTTCAAATGTCTAGACCTAATTAAATGTTAGTTATTATTATTATTATTATTATTATTATTATTATTTACATCAGACAGTTGCTACACTTTTTTTCTTCAAAAATGAGTTGGGAAGTAAAATGGATGGAACTTAATACTTAATACACTTAATATGTTTTCTGATCATCTTTATTAACACTTCTCCATCTTTTCTATTTCTATTCACTGCCTTAGCACCTGTATCAACACTCCCTGTCTTTTTTTTTTGTCTTTTCACTATAGATTATCCATTTTGCTTAAATCACCTGCTACTCCTCAAACAATAAAACAATTCACATCAGATCCACATAATTATTTATGCGGTATATTTCTTTAAATAATTGGAAATATCCAACCGTTTAGCTTACACTGACTTGCTGTGCAAATTGCTCAGTTTACCCATCAGTGCATGAGGTAAATTAAAATAACATGGTGGGATGAAGTCAAGCTTGCAAGACATTAGCAAAATATAGCATCCCTTTACAGTTCCCCTTGGTTAATTGCACATAATCCCTTTATATGTGCATGTGTGTGTTCCCATTAGGGTTAGATATATCTTTTGGTATTTTTTATTGTTGGCCTGGTTTCACTGGAACTCCCTGGTTTTCTTCCAGGGGAGCAGAAAAAAGCCCCAAAGCAGAGATTTCATTTAGATTCACTTCTCTTCTATGTGCTTTTTTTCTCTCTGATGCACACATTTATATGTTCCCTGTTTTCAATATCATCCAGAAATGCAGTATGCAGGCAAGTGGTTGGCAGCAAGAAAACAAATGATGCCACTTGCTTTTCACATTTCACAGTAATTACTCTTACAATGAATTACTAAAAGCAAGAAAAAATAAAAAGCAGTTGTACTATTTGGACTGTACATTTGCAACAACTGACTAAACAGACAATTAATTAATTTCTCAGTAGCACATAAATGGGTTTGTTATCATGAACATAATATAGAAACTCCAATATACACTAATAATTTTTCAATTATTACCTTGACCAATATGTCATTTATAGGCACATTTTCTAAATCCAAGCTGGATAAACTTGAATGCTTAATGGATTTATGTATAGCAGGTGATGCATATCTTGTGTAATGATGGTGGGTGTGGCCTAAGATGTGTGTGCATAAATATATATAGTCAGTGCATCAGATAAACTTTAGTATTTTACTGTAACTGGAATCTTTTGCCAATTCTAACTGAGTGCAAGACTTAATCTGCTCAACAGTCTGTGGCTGCTGTTGTCTGATTCGCTTCATGATGCACCATACATTTTTAATAAGGGGAAGATTTAGGTTTTGTACCTTTATATTGAAACTCTAAGGATGGCAAATACAAGAAACCAAAAAGGAATATGAAATGTATAAGAAATAAAATGGAAGGCTTATTTTGTACTTTTATTAAACTATTTTTAAAATGTACTCCTACACACTAGGTTTGTTTTTTGTATTTGTGTAACAGACAGAGCATTGACATTTCAAAATGTCTTGCTAACTTTTCTTCACATATTTGACATCCAGCTATGGGGAATGTGATATTCCCAGTTTAATATATTTTTTTCTGGCAAGTTCCTGTCATGCACTGTTGTTTTTAAATTTTGACTGTTCTTCTTGCATTGTGTTGACTCCTTACTAGTCATTAAATCTGATCTGAAGAAAAACAGCTTAAGGACAGAAAAGTAAAACCCCATCTTCAAAGATTAAATATCTATTTTACCAAAAAACTGCAATAAAACTGACCTTTTAAGGGCTTTCAAGGCTTATTTTAGTGCAATTTTGTATATATTGGTTGTTGAAATTAACAATTGGTCCTGAGCACATTGGTATGAAATGTATTGGTTTGTAAGGATTTGAACTTACCTGCTTGCATAACAACAAATTTGACATTTTGAGAAAGTGTGTGTGTGTGTGTTTGTATGTGTGTGTGTGTGTTTGCATGTGTGCATGTCTGTTAACAAACTTTTTAACTCAAAGACATTTTTTTGGGAATATTCTTACATTTTTTTATTATTATTATTATTTCATTATTAATTTTTTTTTATAACTATCAAACTCTTTACTATGGCTTCATTGCTATTCTTGTCCTCTCCATCTCTTGTGTTCCCCCCTTCTGTTTTATTTATATGGTTTAATTAGAGGGAACCTGTGTTTTGGTCTGTTTGTCTTGGATAATCTCCCATCTCTAAATTGCATAGACACCCCAACATTTTTTCCTCTCTGAAATGTTCCTTTGTTTTTTCTTTTTGTTTTTTTTTCTTTCGTCTTTTAGTCTAGTAGTTTCAATTGTTACCTTAGCCCAATTTTTAGTTTGTGCAACAGGTTGAAAAATGGTATAGTAAATGTGGGAAGGCAGGCGATTAAAGAAATTAGGTTGTGACAATGTTTTTGTTTCTATGAGCTAAAGCAAAAGAGTGAAAGGAAGTGCGTCAATGAGAAGAGAGTAAATCTTGAGGACTGACAGCAAAATAAATAATTAATATGGGTTAATATTTGATTTAGCTGATTGAGGGTTACATTAAAGGTGTACCAGGATTTCCATTTGGTGCAGGAGATGGGTATGTGCTTTTTTTTTGTCTTGTCCAAATTACATAGAAGCTTTATCTAGAGCACTATAATTACACTTTCATTTATCTATTTCAGAATGTGTTTTAAGCCCAGAAAGATGTTATGCTTGCATTACATCAAAATTCTAATTCTAATTCTAATAATAACAATCAGAACCAAACCAAAGGTTTTTTGTGTGTTTACTGCATGACCCTAAATTTAGGGGGGGTTGTCTCTAATTCGTGTTCTAAACAAATTAAACAATTATTAATTATTATCATCTGCTCTTATTTAAGGTATTTAATAAGTAAATGTTACCAATGAGTGTATGTAAAAATCATAAAGAGATGACTGATGCCTGAATAATTATACATAAAAACTGCAATAAAGACATCAGAATGATTCCTGTAAATAGATTTGATGTTATTTTGCTTTTATGCATCTGCAGGCTGCGCCAAAGCCGATAGCTTTGGAACCATGTTTTGGGAATAAAGCCGCTGTGCTGTCTATCTTCATCAGATTACCCAGAGGCCCCAGTGGCATCCCAACTCCAGGACAGTCAGGTGAGAGCATGTGATGGACCCAAATACCAGTTCCCAGAACCCTATTTTAAAACTGCAGTCATTCTAAAGCCAATAAACATTTTTCCTTTTAGGTCTGGCAGTAGCAAGTGCACTAGTGGACGTATCGCAGCAGATGTGTGTGGGATATAAGGAGAAATCTGGAGGACTTCGAAACCGCAAGCAGCAACCTTTAGCACAGCCTGCTACATGCATCTAAACTTTGCCCAACAAATCAAGAGCTTGGATCTCTATCAGGACTAAGCTATGGACCAATATCCATGGTGGAGATCAATTGCTCCGTTGTGGCATAAGGATTCGGCATAATTAGAGAACTGAGAGTCTCTCAGCCAATAGAATGTATCTGAACAGTGGAGTAAAGGAGAAGTATGAACAGACAGAGGGAAAGATGGCGTCCTTTCTCATTGATTACTGAGAACAGGACATGTCTTCCTCTTGTGCTATGTGATATTTAACTTATTCTTCTTGATCCTGTTTAAGTCCCTTTCTATGCTCAGGAGGTCGTTCCTCTGGGCTGCTGCACCATGGTCTCTGCAATATACAGCCGGACCACCCATAGCTAGCTATTACATATACACAAACACTCGTTACATCATTTTACACTTAAACATTTTACTAAACACACAGTTTCTGCCGCTTGATTTCCCAAAAATACTCATACATTTCTCTAAAGCTTAAACACTACAGCTTTATCTAGCCATGCATATTCAGTATGTGGATAGTGTTGGAAGATAAACTTTGTGAGTCCTGTGAAATTGCTTTGATTTCTTTGATAAATACTCAAACAATATATTGAATCTGGTTACAGTTCAAGTTTTATTTATTTAAATGGAGCACAGAGTCCAGTAAAGTCCAAATATGAAGCTTGCACGAGCCATTTGACAAACTGCTCTCCCCACACTCGTTTTGTTGTAACTACTAGTCAGTAATAAATATTACCGTTAGAACAGCCCACAAAAATGTAAAAACGGTTTTGTTGGAAAATAGATCCCCATCTTTATGCCATGACAACCTAATATCTAGGGTATAACTTTTTCCTTACCAAATTTTTCAACAAAAATATTTTGGTGCATTATCAGGTTTCAGTCAGAAGATATCTTATTTCATTACTTTTTACTATTTGGAGTTTATCTAATAACCAAGATGATAAACAGGATGATAACCACAAGCTTTACACACATGGTAACTCATGCACTCTAAATAGACTTAAATACATAAAAGTCTTTTACTGTAATTTCACAGGGTTGACAAACGATGACTGTCCATATTCACTTATGCAAGTGTATTAAACCTACAGTGCTTGACAGAAGTACTTACCCACTTAGTGTTTTTATCATGTTGCATTACAACTTGGAATTAATATTAGTTTTATGTAATTATCACTATAGGCCATTTAAAAAGTTAAAAAGTGTGCGGTACAAAGGCTATTTTAAATGACAATTGACAATGTTTGCATTAGTGCACAGGCACTACATTGGGGGTTCTAATCAAGATCTATTTTCGAATGCCCCAAAATAAAATAAAAATCAAATCTTTGGTAGAGGGCAACTCCAAAACTTTGAGAACACTGCATGACTGAAGTCAGCGAAAACGACAGTATATGCCATTCACCACTGAAAATGTCGTCATGTCATGTGAAAATGCAGCAACTGTCATATTTAAGAAGCTAGCATGCTGAAATTCTGGAAGCATCTGCGTTGCCCCATTTGTGATGCATTCTGTGTAATATTACAATGTGGCATTTCGGCCTGCTGGGTCTCCCGTTCACATAAATATTGATTTGGCTCAGTGACTACCTCTGCTACCAACTTTAGGTGGGACAATGGCACTCTACTCTCCAAATAAACAATACACATATAGTATCTAACTTTAAACATCTCAGAAAGCAACATATAAAGTACACTGTAACAAAATTTTAAAAAGTTTCACTGCTACTGAATCTGTCCATAATACCACTTTATACCATACATGCTGCTGAGTGGTATTTTATGGAGGAGTAACCAAAAAAGACATTTTTTTGTGGTAGTGATTCCAAAAAAAGGAAGATTTTCTTACCAGATACAGCCAAAATAAAACCTTCTGGAAATTCTCTTCAACCCATTACCTTTAGAACACAATTTCCACAGTAACGCATGGTGGTGGCAGCATGTTATGAAATAGTGTTCATTGTCAGGGAGAGGAATGTTTTTAATTCCAAATTTTAATGCACCAATACTGAAAACACTTTTGAAAGGCACTGTATACATCATTAACTTTACACACTGTCAGTTTTTATACACACACACACACACACATAAGGGGTTAGTCCGAGGCAAGTTGTTCATCTATGTCCCTTAAATCATCGCTCTAAATGCAAGTGCTGCTGCAATGAGGCTGTCTGCATGTTTGCATGTGTGACAGTGAAATATCTAATGGCTCATCTTCATGGTAAGTTATGCCTTTTGTCTATATAAAAGGCTGTTTATTTTGATCATCTTTTAGATTAATGACAAAGATAAGTACTCTTGGACGTTTCATTTCTTTTACCCTTGTTGGGATTCTGCTTTTGCTAACTGTAGTCTTATTAGGCTTACTTTAATGCTAGCCTCAAATACAAACAGGGAGGTGCGAAAACATACAGACAAAAGACCTAGAATTTCATCTAAGCACTAGCTTTTATGACTTTTTTTTTTAATGTCAGATGCCAGTTTAACCACATTGTTTTTCTAAACACATTCTCAGCAGTAGATCTGATTGCAATGAAATGTAAGTGTGAGTGTGTGGTTATCAGGGAGAAAAAAGCTGGTTTTATAGCAAAGCTAAATTCTGAAATTTATATAAATTAGATTTTGTTTTTAGAAAAACTTTATTTATTGTATTTTTATTTTATTATATGTTTTATAAAATGGGGACTCTTGAGACTTTTTGTTGGCGCTGTGAAATTTGGACAGTTTTCCCCCCTTATTCACCCTGATGGTACCTAACAAAACATAGCAGTGTAACCTGGCACTTTGTATAATTTGGAGTAAATTAAATAATATGTTTGGTAACTTTAGTTTTTCCAAAATTGACCACAGAGCCACTACCACCATGTAAAGGGACAACTAAAGGGACAAATTACATTTTCAAATCTTTTTTTTCTCTGCATTTTTATTGACCATTTTGGATATTTCTTTCTTTCACCCTGGAAGATGCCTCTTTAGTATTATTTCTTTAGAATGTTTGCCTGCGGTATCTACAGAAGACCACTGATCTCAATTTGGAGAGGTTAATGATCTCTGTTTTCCACACATTGTCTGAGCTTTCAATGTTTCTTTTTACTTTAACTTTTATTCAAATGTTAACTGCTGCTGCTCTTGTTTCCTGCACTTCATAATAATGTATAGGAGTTACTGTAAGTGTTTTTCTTCATTTTCTGTGTTTGCATTATACATGCATGTCATTTAAATCATCACATATTGTCTTTTATGTAGGTCTATGGCACTGTGGTCCATTCTGTACATAAATAGTTGTGATGTTTTTTGAGATCTCACAGAGAAATTGAACAGGTTTCATGTCTCTGATTGCGAGCTTTTCAATTTCCTTGTGATTGATAAGCCGTGATTGAAGAGACATGGACTGTTCAATCAGAGCGCTTTTAACCAAACAAGACCTCCTACGGCTAAATCCCTTAAAGCTCAGAACTAATATGATTGTTCTGGGAATCTGCCTTTCAGGTTCATGGATTTATGAAAGATGCAACTGATATTAATAACTTGAATTCTGCTGAAGACAGAAGCGAATGGCTCAGTTTAATTACATTAAAAAGCAAGACATTCTGGCAGGTTATACAGTACTTGGCAAGACAGCAATTCTAAAATTAATCTTAAACCACGAAGGCTGAAACATATGACATGCACGATGAAAGCTCTTAACGGTCACCAGCGTCAACTTATTCAGATCTTAAATATCTTTTTCACCTTTAACATACACAGCTGGTCATGCCATTAAATTTCTGTACAGAACTTGCTGTAGATACTGAGATCTGTAGTTTAATGTGTATAATGTAGCAGCGGCTGCAGTCTTGGTTTTGTAAAATAATGGACAGTAATGTGAATGCAGTTTTTGTTGAATGACTTGCTTGTCAGGTCGAGTATCCCAAGCTTTTTCAGTGGGAACTCTCTGCAGCTTCTTTTGTATATATTATGGTGAACGCCACCATGAACAAATCTTAAATTAAGCACAAATGAGGTGTACAAAATGAAACCAATATTGACAATTGTAACTAAAATTGTAATTATACCTGTACATGAAGAATGACAAACATTTTGTCTATAATAAATGTAAAAAATCAAGTATGTGGTCTAAAACTTTCGTAAATCGCATCACTGTGGTTTGTTCTCTACAGATTAAAAATATCCATTCCCTAAATATCTGATGGTGGACTGGAATAGGATAGGTTTTAAAGTATTTGCAAACTAACCAAATGATTTGTTTTTAGTTCTGTATCATATTGTGTTTGTGCTGCAAGCTTCAGGATCATGAAGTCATTTTCTGTCTAAATATTGTTTATAATTAATCATGTGCCTTGGTGTGGGAGAAGGTTAATTTTCCCTCCTAAAATAATATCAGATGGTTATTAGGACTTGTGGTTAATTTATTGTGATGGCTGCAGTGTCTGACATCGGCTTGTGAAAGGGAGGCAGAGCCAAGGAAACGATAAAGGTATTAGCTCACTTGCCATAGAGACACTAAAAATGTGTTAATGTATGATCATAATAATGTCTAAAACTAAATTACTTCACTCACATCACATCCACACACACTTTTACACTCGGGTTATCTTGAGCCTCTTATTAAAATATTTATCTGGTAAAAAAATTTCCTTAGTTAACCATATTCCTTTTATTGACATATTCAAGTTAACCATATTACAGATAATACAGATGGCATAAATAAAGGCATGAACTTTATTTTTAACAACCATATTATCTGTAATATGGTTATTCATCTTGAAATGTACCACTGTGATGTCTCCTGTTTGGTATAGGACATTTAGGTCTAGGTTATAAGTAATTATTTTTTTAATATGACATGTAGCTCCTCATCTAGCTGCTCCCTGGATTTCTTATTACAGGGATTCATTAGTTGCATTACATTGTTTTGGCAAATATTCTTAATTATGCTGGATTGAAAAACATGAAGAATTGTTTTCTATATCTTATTAAGATATGTTTTAACCAAAAACTTTGCATTTCTTTTGTGGGTTTTCCTCTCTTGTCTGGCTGTCTGTGCTGCTAGCCTGCTTACTAATGAGCATATTTAAATACCTCATTTCTTGTGATAATGGATCACTGTCGGTGAATCTCTGCTTTGGATGCACATTACTTTAACCTTAATTAAAAGTCCCAATTGATAGAGTGAATATACATCCAGTGAATATTGGAGTTTTGTCCAATTTAAACTATTTTAATTCACTTGCGAGCATACACAGTTGACCCTTTCAACTTTAAATCAAGGTTTTTTCCTTTGCATAATCCTTTGCATTCTGCAATTTAATTTGAATGTTTTTGCACCACACAAAGACTTCACTTTGTATTTGATTAAAACCCAGCTGTAATATTCTTAAATGATGTTGTATTAAAGGGTGCTTAAAAGGTTATTGGTTATAGGTTAAAGGTTATTTTTAAATGTTTTCACATAAATCCGTAATATAAATGTGAACGAAATTATTAAAATTGTTATTTAGGAAAATGGATCCAAGGATTAGTTCATAATTTTGTAATTGGGGTTTTCACTCAATGGGATAAGAATCATTTGTGAGTAGGAAACTTACTTAAAAAACTAAATTATTACAATCTCATCACAAAACATGAAACCATATCAAGAATGACCTTAAAATAAAAGTTGTTGATACTCATTCGGCTTAAAAATGTACCTCTGTTTCCCATATGTGTGAACGTTTATACCAAAATATTAGTTATATACTTAAACATATAGTTTGTTATTCTTCTGTTCTTATAAGTTGATTATTCATTCATTCATTATCTTCCACTTTATCCTATATTAGGGTATAGGATAACTGCAAATTTATATATATATCTATCTATCTATCTATCTATCTATATCGATATCTATCTATCTATCTATCTATCTATCTATCTATCTATCTAGCTATCTATCTATCTAGCTATCTAGCTATCTAGCTATCTAGCTATCTATCTATCTATCTATCTATCTATCTATCTAGCTATCTAGCTATCTAATTTTTTTTTATGTGTTCCTGATTAAATGCTCTTTGGAGAAATGTAAAACAATATTTTCCATTGACAAATTTTTATCTGATTGTAATGATTACACACTGAATAGAGCATTTGATCACTATTTTTAACTACTTAAGTTTAATATTTTTACATTAATTGACCATCCAAAAAAAAAAAGAATGTTAGCTATTACATCTAAAGCAACAATAAGAGCTTTTACATACAATTATGTAAACGGTGGCACTAAGCACGTGTTGTTTCCTGTGGTTGTCAAATTACTCTGAAAATTATTTTCATTATTGTTGTTATAGTTGTAATGTAAATCACATCTCTTTCACTCTTTCACACCTGATGTAAAGGAGAGGGGGTGGGGTGCAGGATAGGATAATGATCAGGTTCTATAGTTTTGCTGCATTCTTCCTTAACTACTGACTTGTGGTGTTCTCATTTGTAAGTCGTTTTGGGTAAAAGCATCTGCTAAATGTAAATGTAATGTGAACTTCAGTTAAGAAATGTATGGTTTGAATTTAAATTGATCACTGTTGGTTTGTCCTTAATGCTTGCTGTTGGAACTGATTTTTAAACAAGTCAGAGCTGTACGTGAATTTGATGAATGTGATGGCCATGTTGAAAACACAAACACAATGTGCACAAAAATTTACATTTTAAGCTTAACTTATCATTTGCTTAATCCATCTACTAGGATCGCAGGGGAGTAAGACTCTAGACAGACACCCAGGACGGTGCACCAATCCATCGCTGGGTATGTACACAGACACACACACTATAGATGGACAATTTAGATAGGGGCAATATAGAGCAGCCAATTCACCTTAAATCCATGTTTTTGGACTGTGGGAGAACCCAGAGAAGACTCATACATACTACATGAAAAGTGTACTATACTGAATCTGAATCCCCAACGCTGAGAGGTTTACTGTCCTATATCTAATTTTAAAAATTAAACCAATTTACTGATGGAAGCTTGTCACCAATCTATTGTGAGCATATCTGTTGATGTAGTACCGCCAGCCTTTACAGTGAGCAAAGTAAAAATATGCACCCAATCCTCACAGTGAGCGAAGCGCGAAATGCTCTAAAGATTTAATGTTTTAAATGCAGCCATGGTGAACAGGGAGGTGGTAAGGTGATAAAACTAATCAGAGTGAATGGTACACCCAAGTCAGGTGAACTGGCTGAATATTTCTTTAGCATTTTTTTTTTTTTTTGGTCCAAAAGAACAGTATCGTTCCCTCATGCCTTATATTTATCCATTTTTCTTTTCATGTTCTAACTGCAACCCAGAGGTGAAAGTTATGTGCAATGTAAGATTTGGTTTGCCTAAAGACTTAAACAGGAGCAACCTTATTCAGCTGGTTACCAATAGTGAGAAACAACCTGATGAGCACCCTGCACCAGCAAGTGTTGTTTGCTGATGAGCGCGAACGGAAACCAAACACAATTATTGATGACAACTCCCTGAAGATATTTATATGCATAATGATTTGTTTTTAAAGTGTGTCACAATTGTTTTACAATATTTAATTTTCTTTAAATATTTTACAGTGCAGTGTTGACGTAATGGACCAGAAGGCATGTGTCGAAATGGTGCATGCTAGCACAACGCAGGTGGCCTATTTCTGATTTTTACAATCTGCTAGACCTGGCTTGGTGTATGCCCATGTATTGTACAAGGCATGCTCCGGTTCTACTGAGTCAAGAAGAAACTTCATGTATGGCCTTGCAGAGGAATTGTGACAGCGTCATATGACAGAAAAGGCCATGAACAAAAGGGAACACCCTACGCCTGGAAAGACCGCACAGTGTCAGGTGAAACTGTGCAACAGAAATCACTGAATCTTTATTTTTGCAGCATGCCGTCGAGGCAGCAGATGCATTGAGCAACATGCTCCATGAAGGAATGTATATGTATTATGTTTCCACGCTGGCCTCATGTATTTGAAGTATTCACATTTCACCTTCGTTTTACAGAACTTAGCAATCAGTTTCCCCAAAATGTTCTGCAAAAGGAGCGTGTATCTGGTGCACCCGACACCGACTGCAGTATGCCATGGAAATGTGTAACAGCATGCTCTATGGAACACATAGCTAATTATAAACATGTATGTTGTACAGTAAATGTTATTTTAAATAAATATTGCTTACATTTCCTATTTAATTATATTTTTTTGGTTCGTGTTTAGAGTATTACTTTTAGAAATAACCATTTTATATACAGCACAGCCCGACGCCAGCACGCACATAATGAATAATAATGATTACGTGCTGTTTTAGTACATAATTCATTTGAAAACCTGCTTTCCGGTCTGCAGTCTGAAATTTGTCAGGGTATTTAAATTCAGGAATTGAACTTTGTGTTATGCATTAGCGTAACAATAGCAGCACACTGCAGGGGAGCGCACGCACAAATGGCATAAAAATACTCGGCTTTCACCAAATTAGTTTTGTTTATGGAACTAAACATCTTTGTGAGCTTTTGAGTTCCATTTAAAGGAAGGCTTTAATGCACAGTGCACATTAGCAGTGGCAATATCTACAGGACAGTCATGGTGGAACTTTGCCTGGAGCACTGAGTACTAAGGAATCCCTGAAGGCTGATCTCCACACAAATGTCACATGTTAAAATGTGAAAAAAACCTAAAACCCTTTAGGGCAATGTAGCACAGACTGGCAGGGGGAAAAAAGCTGAACTGAATCTAGCTTTGTTACTGCAAGTTATTGCATATCTGTATTTGAATTTAAATGGCATTGTACAATATTCTTTTATAAATTGTGTTAACTTACTCTGATTATGATGAATAAAAAAAGACCTAGCAAAGTATAAATATGCAATGAAAAAACTAAAGAGAAAGGGCCCTGTATTTCAGCTGTATACTGAGAAAGATGTAACTGTGGTTAGAGTTCTTACCTCACAGCACCTTCAATTGAAAGTCAAGTGTAATATGTTAACACAGACTTGGAATTGACCTGAGCAATTACCACATAAAATAGGCTACACATTAATAATGACCTACAGGTAAAGGATTAAGTGGAAGATGATGAGATGAATATTTAAATTTCTTCATTGATTGAATAATACATCAATGTATCTGTGTCTTAACATGTAATATGTGTTGTCTGTGTACAAACAAACTGCTGTCTACAGATGGATATTTTCTTAACTATAATTTACTTCCACTGCATTTTGACAAGTTGCCTATAACTAAAGTAGTAATGTTTTGTCACTGTCATTTCAGAGACCTGTAAGAGGTGCATTTTATTTAGTGTGCTTCTCATTAGCAGTTTGTTCGGCTGACTGCCACTCGCTTCAGCGTGCCTTCTCTGCAGAACAGTCAGCTCCAATTAGATTTGGTACAGTAAAGGTGTGACTTGGAAAGGAAGCTGCCAGACAAATTCACATGTCTGTTCACTTAGGCTTACATGTACTGCAGCACTGTAATTGGACAAGAACCTAGCAACATACAAAGCCAATTTCAGCTAAATAGTGTATGTGGGGATTTAATAAGGGTAAGCTTTTTGCCTATGAAATATACAATGATTAAATATCTAGTGATTAGGCAGAGGGGAAGGGGGTACTTGGTAATTGTAAGTAGTTGGTAATTGGACAGCAATGGAATTTTAAAATGTTGACTTTTGAAGGTTCCTGAAAACTAGGCCATTTTCTGTTTGTCTCTTTTAACTCTTCATATCTCAGAAATAAGTTACGAAGCAGATAACAATCCTTCAAAAACACTTAATGTAGCAAAGGATTTAATCACCTGTAATCCAGTATATTTTTGTTCATTATAAAGTTACATCCTTCTAAAAGCCCTTATTAGAATTTGGGCTGCCTTTAATGCATTTGTTTGTTTTAGTTTTTGTCTTTAGTTTACCTATTGGCATGTTCTTGGATCGTGGAAGGAAATTGGAGTACCTGGAGTAAATTTTTTCAGGCATTGTTCACCCCAACTAGGAATCATACGCAGAACTTGCTGTGAAGCGGAAGCGCTAACTGCAGTACCACTATGCCGCGGATGTTTCAGATAAGAAATAGACAGAATAAAAATGAGATGTAAATGATAAGATTGAATATATTTAGTTAAATTCATGTAATCTAAGTGGATTGATTGCCATATAATTATGCTTGTCCTAAAGAGAATGAAACTTCCAGCAGTTTACCTGTCAATTATCAAATCTGACACAGTCGTCAACAGTTTACAATTAAAAAGTAAACAGAAAAGCAGACATCACCACAAAGGATTTTGGTATCAGGGCAAATTCAACCAAAAAGACATATAATTTCACTTAAACATTTAAGGTGGGCATGCGGCATTCAAATCAGTCTATCTATTGTTCTTTTTTACAGTAACAAACAGAACCTTTCTGTACTGTGTTGTGTGATGCAGTCTGGCACTTTTACATGACTTAGAAAGCAAATTAGATATAAGGAACAAATACCTTGACACTAAACTGCAAAAATGTGGGTTTAACAGGAATGGCACACATAAAAAAAAATAACCTCAGCTTTTTCTATGCAGCGAAAAATTTTTTAGAGTGACACCGCTCCTTCCAGCACCCCAAAGTACCAGCCTTGATTTACTTTATGTTTATTTCTTTGTGTCTCTTTCTTCATGGAAAAATACGAGTCTTCTTTCCACCTGTAGAAAAGTACAAGCACAAGATTTTCATTGTTTTCAATGATGAATTTTAGGAAGGAGCATACATTTAAGGCTTAGTCTTTGCAAGCAAGGATGATTTTACTTTGTGTCAAATGTTGTGAAAAAAAATTGTCAGTGAGGTCACCATCAGGCTCTTCAGGTACAAAAACTGACGCACAAGTTAATGTTTCTTTTTGTTTTGGGGTTAAACAAAACAGACAGCCCTGATTCACTTCACATTTGTTTCTTTTTGTCTTTAACTCCTCATGCAAATATTCTTGTCATTTTCCTTCCTAAAATAAGCTTTTGGTACTTAGCAAAGCAAAGTATGTATAAGCAGTACGTCATGAGCCAGAGTAAAGTCCTAAGATACAATGTGTTGATTTAATTTGTTTGTTGAAAAAGGAGTGTAAAATAAAAAAATATATAAAGATTTATGACCCAAGATTTGACATACAGTGCAGTCACCCATCTGTTTACTTGTGTAGTTGTATAATATGAAAGTAATTGATGGCAAAAAATTGCTAAAGTACTTTCAATCAGATGTTTAGGTTTTTGTCTTAGACTTCTGGAATTACTCTGAATCTGACCCCAGTCATCTTTTCCTGACAAGTTTTGCAGTCTCTGTTGATGAACATTGATTTGGCATGACTGGGTTACTGCCAAATGTACCATTTTGAAGTAGGGCCAGTAATCCTGTTTTATTCTCAACAGACAAATAATCCTCATTTATAGTATTTTAAGTATGGCACAGCAACCTGCTAACTTATTTAAAAGTATGATTTTACCCTAAATGGAATGTATAGATACATTTCTGTCATATTTTTTAAAGCCTCCCAAACAACATTCAGTCAATATGTGTATATGAACACAGACAGTAGAAAGGCTCAACACAGCTAATACTTTCTTTCTCTTTATTTGTCTGATTTTGCTATTCTTTATGAAGTAAATGAAAATAAATTTATTTCCAACTCAGCTTTATTTCCACATGGCAACTTTATTATTCAGAAAATCCATAAATTGTACCTGGTCAGCAACATCATTTATGTTGTCATTGATGCTGATTTGTTAAAAGACTTTAGAGGTGAGATACAACTCAAAGTCATTAAACAGTACTTCAGAAGTCATCAAACCCCAAAGGTATTCTCCTACAAGTTGCTTATTGTGCTCCATTTCTTTTGCAGAGAGAACAACTTTATCATCAGCAGAAGTAATGGAATATGGCTCCAGGATATCTGATAAGTAGGAGGTCAAACTTCTTTTTTTTTTTTTAATCAATGGCTCCTAAAAAGGCTTTCTTTAATGACAGCCACATTTGGTAGTCATCATAACTGTCGATTCTGCCATTGTGCAGTTTGCTTAAAATGTTTAATGGCTTGTGGACTACCTGAATAATGTAGTTGGATTTTTAATTTAAAGAAATTTTTTAATGTATTTGATTCTGTTTATTGTTTGTACTTTTGTTTTATTTTTTGATAATTAGTTGATTTACATTGTATTTATGTAAACTGTTATTAGTACAAAATACACCAATTTCTTTATACAAACATCTAATCGGACAATCATTTGGCGGCATGTAACTGCTAAACCTCTGCAAACACAGCAGGTTCCAATGTTTACTCACAATGGTGCATTTAAAAAAAATCACCTATTAAGTTGCTGTTTCCATTCTGCAAATAGAAACATTTTTTAAGGTGAGCAGACAAAGGATAGCTGAAATTCTAAGTCAATAACCATTCAGTAAAATTGCAGAGAACTGTAAATCATTTCCGAATGCACATCATAATAAACCGTGAGGCTATTTTAGGATTGAAGCAAGGTAGGAGGTCATATCAAGTATTGGTAAAGTGTTTCTATTAAAGCGCCCACTGTCAAATTCTTATACTAATACTTTCTCATTTGAATCAAGTAAGTTACCAAAACAGCTCAAGAACCTAAAATCTAATTAAGCTCCTCATTACACAGCCTCATTACACAGCTCCTCAGTACTACGCAGAGTTTAAAGTCTGTGCAAAATAGTTTTTCTAGCTTTTTAGTGTATTTTAATCATTGACCGTAATTATATGTTGAGGTTTTAAGTTTGATCATTTGTAAGCTTGCTTCTATCTATAGTGTAATACCACCAGCAATTTTGTGTGTAGAGTGAACATAATTATGTATCTTATCTTGCTTTAACAATCATGTTCCTTTACAAACTAAATTTCTAGAAATTAGGAATATTCCTCATTAAAATTTGTAATTGGTTAATTCACTTTAACCTTTATTTAACAAAAAAAAGACAAGTGCAAGAATTTCGCTGTTTTCAATGATAAAATGTTTTCAATGATAAACGGTTTTCAATGATAAAGGAGCATACATTGAAGGCTTAGTCTTTGCAAGCAAGGATGATTTGTGGTAAATCACTTTGTGTCAAATGTTGTGAAAGAATTGTCCATCAAGCTCTTCAGACAGCCTAACATTTTGTTTTTGATTTGAACAAAACCGACATTCGATTCTACATGCCAAAGATGATAATGAGAATTGATTTAAAATAATTTATTTGTTTTGCGTTTATTTAAATGTGTTCTCATGCGTGAGAGCTCCTGTAGCCCATTACAGTTGCTCCATTCTGTTTATGCAATTTATTGATCAATATAGTATTGTAATTTAGATTTAGTTGAATGTTGACTATTTTCTGTTTCTCTCATTTTTCCTGTTTTTTTTTGTAAGTATTCCTTTGTTTCAATACGGGCCAGCATGGTGGCTTAGTGGTTGGCACGTAAAACAGAATGGATGGATGGATCTTTCAATATGAAAGCCTTTGTTTGTGCTTACTGTCAGAATATTTATATAGAAAAATTTATGGTTCAGAATCTAAGTCTGTCGGTGCCAAGAGCTCACCTGTTCTTATTAGTGAAGCTCATTTGTTTGCTTGGAAAACTTCTAATAATGTAGTTTCCCAGTATATATTTTTATTTCCATGGTTGTTCTTGATTCTATTGACTGAGAATGTCAGTTTAGAGAGCATATTGTTATTACTTAAGTTTCATATTGTAATTCTGTCAATTTCACCAACTCACTTCAGAGCATTCTTAATTCTGTCTTCTCCATAAGTGAGTCTGAATCTGAGTCCATCGGCTTAAAGAGCAAATCCTAGTTAAATTAAATCAATACAATGATATAAAATATTTTCTTTTCTTCTTTGTTACAACTTCTACTGTCAACTGTAGAAGTTGTTAAATTAGATTTTGCCAGTGTTAGTAAACAAAAGCTGTGCTTCATCATTAAAGCATTTATTAAAGCATTTATAAAGAAAATAAGAAACCAAAATATATAGACTGAAATGTTTATATTAATACCACTGCATTGTTTTAATTTGTGTGCTGACTCCCAGCGTTAAAATGACTAAAGCTGTTGAGCTAGTTATTCATTTACATGTTGTGCTGCTTGTTATAACTTATTTGTCAGAATATTCAACATGAGAGTGATATATTTTACCAGTGGCTTGTGTAATGATGCATAGCACATACAATTACTTAATGACACAAAATGTGATTACCTCTAACTTGTGTCAATGCTGAATGAGTAGCAAGATGCTACATTGTACAGGTAGTCCAATGTTTGCCATATAGACAGTTTTGTTTTTAACTCGCTTACAAAACAAACAGCGCTGTATCTCTTGTTTCCATTCAACTCATTTCCTGATCATCTTTGCATTTTGTAAGCAAACATAAAATGTTTAAATCTTTAAAAGCTCAAGATGGTTCAGTAATCTCCAGCACAATGTGAGTGTAATATTTATACTTCACTGCAGACGAACACTGCGACAAATAACAAAACTGGATGTCACCATAACATATGGTCAAGTATTACACATTACAAAAATAAACATCATATATTTTAAACATCTCTGTGAATGAATCAGCATAGAGTGTCTCAACATCTAACCTGTGATTAACTTCAGAGGGAGTTTGGTCTGTGCACCATATGTCTTCAGTTAGTAAAGTCTCCTGTGCAACAACTTGGCCAAATCCAAAACAGCAAAACTTTTAGCTTTTAATTGGTTTCACAATTAGTGAGAATTATTAAAACAGAACAGAAAAATTACTTATTTAGATTTGGTTCAAATTTTTAAAGCCTCATTGGGGAAACTCACGGACAAGAATAGTTAAAGTTTTAATGCTGTATGTACATAGAACTATTGTTAAATATAGCTTGCAATTATTTTAAATCTCACATCATGCACCATGAACAGTTTTGGATTTGAGTGATTTGTGACTATATGAAACAATTTTCGGTGTTCTTCCGCAAACAATTCACAAAAGCACAGTTTCACAATGAGTGCATTGTTTAAGCCACATGTAAACTTAAAAAAAAGATTTTCAAAATTGTTGTTTTATAAAAAAAAATTTTTTGGTTCCTTGAAAATTTTTTGTGATTTTGATACAGATTTAAGAAAGTTTTTGATTGTCCATATCATGTAGACAATTGGCGCAACATGATATTAAGTTTTACTGCTTACAATGCATTCAAATCTTACACATGCCTTTAGTTCAACTGAGCTAAGAGTATGTTGCTGCTAATTTCTTTTTTTGTAGTCAGAATGGTGCATCTTGCATTAGTGACAGTAATGGTCAGCCAGCATTGATGTGATGTGATTGCAGTGATGACCCCTGCTAGATTATTTACTGCATCAGGGTTAACATGTATTGAATATAATAAGCAGATATTCCAGCAACATTGCATTCATCACCTTGTAAGCTTGAAGAAGCTTGTTATCCATTTTCATGTAGTTTGGTTCTCATTAGATGCCAATGAATTCTTAGCAAAAGGATGTTGCTTCAGATTTTTAAGAACAAAGCATAAATGTTTTCCTAGTAGGTTCCACCATCAGATCTTCTTAGAGATTGTCATTTATGATGTCAAAAATGCTTTTCTTAATCTTGCAATTAGTTATTCTTTGAAATACTTGTCTCAAATAATGAGTGTTCATTGCTTTCAGGAATTTTTGTCATCCTGTGTTCTATTTGACATTGCTGTACCTGATGTGTTTCAATTTCATGATCTTTTATATTTCCTTTTTGTGTGTAACCAAAAGAAAGCATTCGCCATTGTTTAACATCCAGCATTGTGACTTAAAATGTAATAAATGAAAGAGATGCTATCATGTGGGCTCCTGCTCTCAAACAAAAGCTTTAAATCCATTGATTTAGATGCAAAATTACTTTGTCTAGTCAACTTAACATTTGTAAAACTTTCATACCACATGACAGCAACCCAGTAACTTTGAATTTGCTATTGACAAATCCATGTCCCTCACCAAGACATTAAATTATGAACCAATGTAGCTTTCCATTTCTGACCTATAGACTGCAATCTTTACATTCTGCTTGAGGCTTCATTTCTCTAGTAGCAAATTTAGATATTTAATGGATTTCATTTTTTCAGCAAAAAAACAGAAACAGAAGTAACACAGTAACTGAACATTAACATAAACAAACTGATATGAAACCAATAGCAGCATATGCGTGCTATCTACTTTTATAGCCTCTGCATACAGCAGTCAGAAACATGTCTAATCTTTAAAAATCCACTATAGTTGTGCAGCTTCTATCAAATGCAAAGAATTCCACGAAACAAGACATGTTGTTATTGATGGATACAGACAGAAAAATAAAACAGAAAAAATACATACAAAAAAATGCTGAAATATTTATCAGCAGCTTAAAATATATAAGGTAAAAAAAGGTATTCAAGAAACTTATTTATTATTATCATTATTATTATTATTAAGTCTTCTCAAAATCAGCTGGCTTTCCTTCAATTCCTGTTTTTTATCCCCTTTTTATCCAACGTAGCTTCTAATGGTGGACCTAGCACCAATAAACTTTACAGGCTTAATGACTAACTTTTCTGCCTGTGCCCATCCAAGTCACTTTTTCCTTTTGTTAAGTGATCTGGTAAACAGTGTTCGAGTAGTAGACATTGGAAGTAAATGTGTTTCCTGCCAAAATGAAACTGTGCAAGGTGAAGACAATTGTTCATAGCAATATAACTATAACAAAAGGAACCTATATGGAATTAATATTAAACCACAGACCTACTCCACGCTACGTACACAGCACACTCCATGGCATATAGACTGACAAGCCAACTTTTAAAATTTATTTACCAACTTTCCTTTTTCTTTTATTATTAATTATAATTATATCTTAATTATATCTTAATTATATAATAATTTGTTGCTTTAAATTAAAACTCTTTTTTTTGCTATTTTGGATGTAGCCTATTTTTGTTCCAGAGAAGCAAACACAAGTAGACTTTCTAATATTTGAAATATTAAAAATCAGATGAGTATGAGCTTTATGTTACATTTGTTGTTTCATTATGTGCACGTGAAAAGTGTTTGCATTGCTTTCACTTTCCACATAAGCATTACATACCAGCTGTATAAATGTATTGTATACATTCTCTAGCTTTAACACACATTATTTGTTTACTGCATCAATTGTAGATCTGTATTCCAAAAATAACTACACATAGAGACCTGGAAATTGAATAGTTGTCTTTGTAAACACTTGTCTCTTTAGTGCTTTTCGTCTTTGCAGTAGGGTTAGATGATCAGATCAGTATTAGTTCAAATTAACTTTCATCCACACGCATATGGTTCTGTTTCCATGCTGTTGGGCAATGATTGGATGGCTTTTTCCTAGAAGTGAAGAACCACTGACAGAAAAAGTAAAAGAAAAATTGGCACTGCCCGGCCTGTGCAGCCAGCACTGCTGTCATTGAGATCAGTTGATGGCATGGTAGAATCACTCAAAAGTCTGTCTCTCTCATTTATCTGTGTAGGAGAAATGACAAAGGAACAAAAAGGGAGGACAACATTTAGCTTCATCATGCCAGAGATTACATGTCTGCTCATATCAATGTTTGTTCTGACATTCTGATTCTCAACCTTATTTCACTTATTGAATATTACTTTACCCCCTTTTATCCCCAAGTTTCCATTAGTAGACTAGTTGGAATACCAAATGTTGACACAGATGCCTTCTAACATTTGCATATAAAAAGTGTTTTTGCAAAGACTTGGCAGATAAATTTTATGTTTTGTTTTATTTTATTTTAGACATAATTGAACACATTGTACAGACATGAATGTTTATGAAGAATCACATCTGCACACAGAATTAACCTGTCAAAAGCAATGGTTTTCTTTAAGCATTTTGTTTGTTTCAATAAGTTTAATTTAAAAGAACAATTTATCATAAATATGATTTCAGAAAACTGTTATAGCTATTGAGTATTAATAAAGCTTAAATAACAATAAAATAGAAACAATGAAATATTTACCTCTGTGGGAATCTTGGGATGAAGAATGTTCCTATCAACTTCCATTGCCACTGTAGCAGTAGTTATGCTGCGGGTAAATGGGTGGCGATTAGGAGTGCTGGTGCTTGAGCTGGGAACTACAGGCTCGTTTGTGGCTGATTTACCATCAGTGTCATTGCCAAAAGCAAGAATGGCATTTTCTGGGGAAAAAAAAGGTAATAAAAAATACTTTAAATTAATTGGACAGTCTTGTGATCACAATTGGTTATTGTACTTATTTCATGAAAAGTCTCCACTTTATATGTAGTTTATTCCCTGTCAAACATGATGGCTTTAAACTCAGAAATTATTCTTAAGAAAATTGTGTTAGAACATCTAAAATGGACAGGCTAAACTCACTTAACTGTAAAAACATATTTAGACAGCTTATTTTCTTTTTATAATTTTAGTTTGAAAGTTAGTTTTGCCAGTTAGGTTTAGTTCCACTGATATACCGCTGTGTGTTACAAATGCATTTAACCCACAGGAGCCTTGGGCTATTTTTGAATTTTGGTTTGTTAATAGTAACATTTTATGTTAAATGGACACTTTGACTAATCAGTTTGTTTTGAATGTCACCTACAGTAGAGTGTAGTACAAATTTGTCTTGAATTCTCTCAAGGTTTTATAGTTGCCTTTGGCTTTTAGTCTGAATATTAAAGCTTTGGTGAATCTTATGGATTTTTCATTAGACTGTAGAAGCATTACAAATGTTAATTTTATATTTAATATTAGAAGATATGCCTAAATAATCAATTATTCTATTTTGAATTCTCTATAATAAATTATGAAAATTGCAGATGAATTATGTAAATCGGTAAAGCATCAATGTCAACCCAGATTATAAATTGTATAATGGTATAAATGAAAAAGACGAGAGCATGTAATGCAAATGAAAGACAGCCAATATTACAGTCACACATTTAAAATAATAAATTTAGTCCAGCAGGATGAAGCCTAGAGCTGAACATAAAGTTCTGCAAGGACGGTGGCAAAGGGTGGATATGAAGAGTGCTGACAGTCAGTGAACAAGTGGTTCACATCTAGACAACCGTGAATGAGGGCAGATGGCACCGCGACAGGCTGCAGTCCCAGATGATGAGGTAATGCCAGGGAGACTTCTGCTAGAGTGATATAGGGCGTGCTGAGTGCTGCGGAAAAGAAGGTAAGAACAAAAAACTCTAGAATAGAATGGCATGCAGAAAAACATCTGTGTTTCAAAACAAAGTATGAAGAAAATGATAATATAGAAGGTAAGAGGGTGTGGCATCAATGAGAATTTAAGAGGGTCAAAGTGCAAACAAAGAACAATAAAAGTTAATTACATGCACTCAAGCAGCAACCAAAAATGTTTGAATTGAGCCAAACAACTTCCTAAGGTGGTTCTATAAGAACAATCTGTGAAATCTTTGCCTCAATGTTTGAGATGTCAATGAACTTGTGGCAAAATTTTGCTCCTGCAAAACAGATAGCTTTAGTACTTGTGTTGATGCCAGTCAATCAGTGATATAAAGAAGTTCCATCCAGGGGAGAATTCAATTGACTTGATCCATTTTTTTGGACTGTGGGAGGAAACCGGAGAACACGGAGGAAACCCACGCGGACACGGGGAGAACATGGAAACTCCACCCAGATGGGGATTCGAACCGGGAATCCCTAGCGCTGAGAGGCGAACGTGCTAACCACTAAGCCACCGTGCCGCCCAGTTATACCCAGTTTTTAAAAAAATATTGAAACACTGTGGTGAATAATTGGGTCCACCAGTTTAAAGATTATTCTTTAGTGGGGGGTGTCCTGTAAAATAACTCAGGAGTCCCATAGAATAAATACTCCTAAGTTGTCTCTAATACCCGCTTCTTGTCTCTAACTTGGATTAGTATAAAAAAAGCTTTAAAACTCTTAAAAACCCTACAAGAATAAATAAATGTTTTTTGGTCTGTTTCTTACAGCCAAATCATAAATTCACATTAAAGCTGTTAAATTGTCTTTTAAGGAATGAAATATTTCTGCAATGAACTATTGTTCCCAATGTATAGGACAGATGGGTATATTGTACGTAGGGTCAGGCTTAGGCTGGTTGAAACATAAAGAAGAAAAACATTAAAATTGCATTTATTTTAAGTTGTTTCTTTTGTTCCTTGTTCTATATGTGACTTTCATTAGAAAATTATTTACTTTATATATACTTTATATAGCCATACGCATCTGTAACAACAGGCTCTCTAATCATATTTTGTCTGTGTATATGTTTTATGTAGAAATACATAAAATACAGTTGCAACAGAATGCAACAGACCTATTTTGCTATTTTGAGTGATTTTTAGATGTTTGCCAGTACTCTGTGTCCTTTTCAATCCCCTTTAAAGTTCTCTCACTATACCCTATACAGTTTCCTGAACATCCATCAACCCAAAACAGCTCATTAGTGTGTAATTTTCTCTCCTCCTCATCATCATCCTGGCAGTATGTGAACTGACTAAATATCCAGAGGACACCAGGCCTATCTTAGTGAATCAGTCAGATACGGTCTACAAGTTAAATGTTTGCCATGTGTTTTTAATTCACTAAGTGCTTGCTTCCATCGTATTCAACACAATCTATTCATTGTCAAACTTACCTGTCTCTTGCTCCACTTTTGGATAATAAGTATACTTACTTACGTCTATCTCAATTTGTTTTCTACTTTTGCAGTGTTATGTGTTATGTTATGTAACATTATGTGCAAGCATGTGCTATGGTAGTATAGTAGTTTCTCAAGCAATACTGCTTAAGTACTTAATGATCACAACAATTTAGTAGTGGTTCTCACTCTTGGTTTTTTGTGCACTAAAAGTTTTCGTCAATAATATATAGATTGTATAAATATTAAGTCTATATTGTTGACTGCATCATTTTAATAAAGTTGGCACATATTAAACGTATTAAACTATTTCCATTTAATTTCATTGTTTTGTGTAAAAGTGTTATTCAACAGAGGAAACTAATTTGTAAGTAGAATTTTACACAGCTTGATATAAATCTGTGTTGTCTAACACACCTTTTCGTCATATCTTCGTCAAAACTTTTGATTAAAAACAGCTAGGCTGTGAATGCGTCAGTGAGGCACACACATTTGTTAACAAAGCTACATGGTTGTTGCACATGCTGAACAATGTCTTGCATTGTTTTTTCCTGAAATAACCATGGACCTAATGAAAAATGTATTACCTTGGTGACAACATTAAACATATCCTTCTAAAACCACAATATTTGCATCAATGGATGGATCTTGTGTACAAATAATCAGGGTTTTCAGTGAGTGTTATTTTCCAAAATAATAATGTAATTATATGAGGTTATTGTTGCTGATTTTTATGAGTGGATACACAAGTGTTGGGGCTGGGTAAAAAGGACTGGAGACAGGACTCCACATGCTCAGTAACAGGCTTCATGTACATGTTACTTTAAACTTACACACAAGTTAAAACAGACAAGTTGGCTGATGCTATCCAACCTCCCCCCCTCCCCAATCTAAGTTGATTGCCGGCAGCTCCAGCTTTCTCCCCCAGTGCCGCTGTGATACCATCACAACCAGTCATCTATCTGCAATGCAATTGCTCTTTATACAGTATTTCTGCATGTTTTTTTCTGCACATAGCCATAAAATAGTTATTGACAGATATATTCATTCACTTAGCGCATTACTGAAGGCCTAAGTGTGAAATCCATGGCCCATCACTGATATGTATATTTATAAAATGGGTAGTTCCAGTCCTTGAATCTGATTGGCCAGCTGTGACATTATTGACAAAATGAACCCCTCGGCAGCTTTTGATACAGTAAATATTTCAGATTGTACTGTTCACTCTATTTAAACTAGGCTTCTCTGGTACAACATTTGAATGGTTTCGATCCTATCTAACAGGAAGGACCTTCGATGTGTTATTGAATGGGGGTGTTTCTAATTCTCACCAAGAACTCACTGGAGTTCCTCAGGGCTCTGTACTTCGTCCTCTCCTCTTTTCATTGTACATGACATCGCTGGGCACCATCATTCAAGCACATGGTTTCTCTTACCACTGTTATGCTGATGACACTTCATTTGTCTTTTGCCCCTGAAGACACCACTATCCCAAATCGGATATCCACATGCCTCACCGACATATCTGTTTGGATGAAGGTCCGGCATCTCGAATCAAATTTGGAAAAAACAGCTTCTCATAATTTCAGCTAAACACTCAATCCATCACGACCTGAACTTCCAAAGTAATGGCTCCACAATCTCATCAACTGACTCAGTCCGTAACCTTGCTTTCAAAATTGACTCACACAAAACTTAAACTATCTTATCAGGTCACTAAAACTGCACATTCCTGTACAACCATTCTTCAAACCATTCTTAACTGAATATGCTACTCAGCTGTTAGTTCAAGCCCTAATTCTACAGTGTTGCTAGTTTTTCCTTAACCACTGACTTGTGGTGTTCTCTCTTTTGTAAGTCGCTTTGGATAAAAGCATTTGCTAAATGACTAAATGTAAATGTTAGTGCACACTTCTAACCTCTCACATTTATATCAATGTGTGATATATAATACATTATTTTCCTGATGAGTGACTAAGTATTTTGTGGCAATTTTTTTATAAAGTGTTCTTTAATTTGGCCATTAGATGGCAGAATTTTATTGTTAGAGAACCTGGAATCCTGTTAGTCAGTGATCAGTGTTCACTTTAAAACTGGACTAGATTCCACTATGCATTGTGCCTAATAACACCTCATTACATTAATGAATGACCTCTTGTGCCTTATTGCTTTAATAATAACTTTGTTCAATGCTTTGTTTTCTATTTTCATTGTTTTGCATTCTTTTACTAATATCAAAGTAATTTTAGGTTTGCTAGAGTTTTAATACATTTGAATGCTTCAAGCTTTACTCAAGTAATACACACGTGGACAAAATTGTTGGTACCCCTTGGTTAATGACAGAAAAACCCACAATGGTAACAGAAATAACTTTAATCTGATAAAAGTAATAATAAATATTGCTTTTCAACCATGCTTTAACAGAATTATTTTTTTAAAAATTAACTCATGAAAAAAATTGTTGAAAGCATGGTTGAAAAGCAATGTCTGACTTTCATTTGTACATTTTCATAGAATTTTTATTTATTATTACTTTTATCAGATTAAAGTTATTTCTGTTACCATTGTGGGTTTTTCTGTCATTAACCAAGGGGTGCCAACAATTTTGTCCACGTGTGTAGTCTACCTTGCATGTCACTAAAGTTGATGTACATTTTCACCACTGGTGGAAAATTGTAACCACAAACCTTTGAGTCACTGTAGTCTTATACACAGTAAGAATGCAAAACCACAACTTTATTCTCTCCAAATTCTCTCCTTCAAAAAATTTTATTAAAAGAATAGGTGATGTGACCCAGTGGTGAACATGACTCTGTCTTAATGTTTAAAGTGTTTGAGTGTGTTAAAAGCATTCATTTCTTAATGTATCTTTATTTTTAAAATAAGATTTGTGTTTATAATTTACACAATGACATGAATTATTAAATTAATAAATTACATGATTCTTATTTAATTGCATTTTTGGAAAGTGTCCAAACTAAACTGGATATGGGGTTTCTAAATACATTTACTCAAAAATTTGCAAAATCACTAAACGCAGTTCTCACCCACATACCTGTTAGAAGCAGAGTTTTAGGTGAGCTGAATACTAAGAGTTAGCTTCTGTAAGTTGTCAGTAAAATGCTTCCTGTGCTTATCTTTGCTTTTCTCATTTTGCAACTCTTCAACTCTTTCTGCACCATTAGTTTTACTGCAGGGAGCCAAATTACATGCAATTACTAAGACATCAGACTCACTGCGTAGACCCAAACCAATACACATACCCAGAAACCCAGCTCTTCAGACAGCACATTCAAGGGAAAATACAAGCAAACAGACAAATGAAATATTTAGCAGTATCAATTAAAATAATACTAGATAAGCCATGTCAGGAGTACAGTCCTCAAAATGTATTGAGGTGAAAGCACTCTGAAAGGAAATTTGCTAATCGATCATTTTAACTTCAGTAAATTGTACACACAAGGTCGGGATACATTATTAAAATATAATTAAAACCAAAGTTTTTCTATTGTAATTACACTCCAATTTGTTTTGAATAGCTCAATTTTATTTGCTAAATATAAACAAAATCAGAAATGGATGCCTGTAACACACTCAAAAAAGTAGAGACAGGCAAAATTAAATGAAATAGGTTACAGTAACACTATAGCTGTTTAAGTTATAAGTTTTAAAGAAAAATCCAGAAAAGCCTAATTCTTTACAAACAAGAACAATTTGCAGTTTACCAAACTGTGTCCTTTTAAAAGACTAAATGAAATTGTAGCCATTTACAAAAACAGCTTAGCATTAACGCGGATTGAAAAATGAACAAATTGATTTAAGATAAGAGATAGAACTTTGGGCTTCATTTAATCTATGTATGAAATACAAGTTTTAACTAGGGTGTAAAGTTGACACTACAAACACACACACACACACAAGATAGAAATTTTAAGCAACAGTTAATGGAACAAGTTTTATAATAGAGCACATTCTGAAGGATTAAACTAGTTGGTAACTACTTTTTTGGCTTTTAACATCGTACAAAAGCATTATATATTGGGATAATATTACAACCTGAATTGTGGCTAGTCCCAACATAGTTTTTTTTTTCAAAGTTCTTAAGGTAGTTGCTAACTTCTTTAGCTAGATTAGTTAGTTTGAACTAGATCTACCTCCAGTAGTATGCACTTGCACACTAATGCTTCAGTAGTAACAATCTAATGATGCCATCTACAAACTGTATTTCCTGAAAACGTTTTAAAACTGCAGTAAAAAATAAAATCTGTAATTTGTTAATTTACTTAAACCACTGGGCACTGATGCACCCCCATACTATTAAAAATGCTCCTTGGCTTTTTGTATGTTACAATTTAAATAGTCTTTATAATATTTGTTATGTGGAACCTGATGTTTTTGATGTTTTTACACTGAGATCATCCCTGACCTTGTGAATATTTTTATGATATTATAAGCTATAGACTCTGCAAAATTTAATTTCTTTACATTTTTGCATTGAAAAACATTTTCTTTGATTTGGCTATTAATGTCCTTTCATAGTTTTTAAAAAGGGTTAACAATGACACATAATTGATTGCAAAACAAGTCTTTTGTAGATTCTTCTTTTGTCAGAAAGCTCGTTCTTCCCCGGATGAGAGCAGCTATGCGGAGCAATTGCGTACGCCGCTCGCGCATAGTGAGCGCTTCCCGGGCACCGGCTTCGCAGGGAATATGCAGGGAAACGCTCCCACGAGTACGACCTGCGCAGAGCTATTGCGCAGCGACGCACCGTGGCAGAACGCGGAAGGAGAAGTCCAGAAAACACCGGGATAAAAACCAAACCGATTTATTCATAAAAACTGGTGACGGAACACCAACGAAAAGGGGGAAACAAACGAACAAACTAACATTGGGTAGATTAACCGCAAAACAAAGACGTGCACCGAGAAGAGGGAAAACGGAAACTAAATAACAAATCAACTAATCACGTGCACAGAAACAAACCAATCACCCAGCTGAGACAATAAAAAAACCCAAACGAGGGACAGGTGCCCCAGGCACCTGTGACATCTTTTAAACATAATCTTGATTACTAAACCTGTTACAGTTTAACTGCTAGTAACTATTAAAATGGTATTGCTGTAATCTTTTTTTTAGCTTAATTTTGCACTTTTGCATGATTTTATTTAGAACGTCACAGGCATTAATTTATTGCCTTTGCCTTTTGAAACACTACAAATATTATCTGTTGTTTTATACATATATCTTTATGTAAATTTACAAATTAAGTTTTTTTTATACGTATAATTTGTATAATATAATCAACGGTATGAAAACTACTAGAAAAAATATTAAACTGTTTATCCTTTATTTCATAACTGTTAAATGTACATAAAATATTCAACATTTTTATTGACAAACCAAATTATATTTTACAAAAATAAAACAATAGATTGTGATTGTTGCTGGTAATGATGTGAAAACTTATATAGGGATTTTGGAGAGACAACTGCTATTGTCACTGTAAAGTCTTTTGCCAGGAACTCCATGTTGATTTAGGCAGAAAAATGTCAGGCCTAATTCTATAGAAGTTACAACACTGTGGCTGCATAAAAAGTTGCTGTGTGCTTGACTTGTCTGTGCACAGTCCACATCTAAAATATTAGATTAACAATGTATGCTGCATCATAAATTCTAAAGTATCAGACAATGGGGATCAAATACTGTTGAGCACCTAAGTTTTGAAATCCAGCAAATATTTAGAAAATATTACACTTGCAAAACTGCAACAATTAATATATTTGATATCGAAAAAGCTGTCTTTTTCCCAAATTTCTGTCTTTTTCCTTAAATGTAATTAGATCTATTATTAAAAAATCCTGTTTGATTTGACTTTTTAAGTGAATTAAATGATTAATTCAATTTTAATTTCATTTAAAGTGTAAAAGCAGTAAGAAATTTTTATATTCTTAGGTTATATTTCCTTAGTGTCCATGACTACTTGTAATTAGTGATTGTTGTTTTATGGCAAATTTCATATAAAATGTGACTTACTTAGGCAGGAGTTGTCATGGAAATGGCTAATGAAGTCACTGCACTGCTCTTTGTGATTCCCACTAGCTGCACATGAGCACCACGGGCCCACATTGGATGTAACGTTATCCAAGTAGTTTGGAGTGAGAGAGGTCCCTATAGAAAGAACCAAAGGAGAAGAAGATGATAAATAAATAAACTAATAAATGGCATGGTTGTACTGTAGAAAAGAAATCTAGTCCCGTCTGACTGGCCTTTATGGTCCTATGTACATACATTTTTGCAATGTGACTTCAATTCCCCATTAGTGCCTCTTAGCAACCTAGTGTAAGTTAGTGTAAGTCTACATAAAAAAAGGTACTGCTTTTTTTTGCTAGAAAATGGAAATGAACTTACCACCACTGCATATGCATTTTTTCTGCTATTCTGTCTAAATTGTGTGTATAGGTGATTAACTAGCCTTCAGCCTCAAAAATGCAAGAATGTTTCATAGAGAGTGAAAATGTTGGTTGTTTTCTTTGTATGGGAGGGTGTAGGGTAGAGGTAAAAGCTGCACTTTAGAGCTTTTGTAGGTTTAGATGGACTTGTTTGAATACCATTTTTTTGTCCCAACACACATGTGTACAGAACACCTCACAGGATTTTTGTTAATGATTAAGGCCAAGCTAAGTTTAAAAGATTTTTCATCTTTCAGCCTCTCGTTCTCTTGAAAACTACACATTTATACCTGCTAAGATATAAATAAAAGTTCAATACACATAATTCTATACAAAGACAAGTAGAATGTGTAAATAGAAAACTAGACTATCATTATACTGTTGCTTGAGGAGTCAACCAACAAAGTGTATAGTAGTGTGTGTTGTCACAATAGGACACAAGAGGAACAACATGTACATTTTTAGCAACTAATGTTAAATTTCACTGAACAACAATGTTGCAGAGCAGAGTTGCAAAGAGAAAACCACTTTGGTTTGCCTGACTGCAAATTGTTAATGATCTATTTGAAAAGCCTGTAGGCTACTGGAATTTGGATATGTTTATCCAATTTAGATATTTTAATTTGATTATATGTTATTTGATGGGCGGCACGGTGGCTTAGTGGTTAGCACATTCGCCTCTCAACGCTAGGGATTCCCGGTTTGAATCCCCATCTGGGTGGAGTTTCCATGTTCTCCCCGTGTCCGCATGGGTTTCCTCCGGGTTCTCTGGTTTCCTTCCACAGTCCAAAAACATGGATCAAGTCAACGGAGTTCTCCAAATTGCTCCATATAGAGTGTGATGTCTGTGTGAGTGTGTGCCCAGCGATAGATTGGCGCCCTGTCCTGGGTGTATCTGCCCAGCTCCCAAATGTTCTCCCCTGGATGGGCATGGGGAACACTAATATAGGATAAAGCGGAAGATAATGGATGGATATATGTTATTAGGAGACGGAAAAATTAATTTTGAATTTTAATCAAAATTTTATGGCATGGCCTAAAAACAATTCTGACATTACAACTGAAGCAAGCAGTTGAAGTGAGGAAACCTTAAACATCCCAGAGTTGAAGTGGTTTTATAAATTAAGAGTTAATGTGTTTAGATGCAGTTATTGCTCCACAAAATGTTTGCATCAAAAGCAAGGCAAAGCAAACTTTGTCACTTAAAGTGACATATACTTGACATATATATGACAAATACTTACTATAGTAAGTATTATTGGACAAGTTCATTCAAAAGATAACCAACCAATTATACTTCGTCCAATTTGTTATTTTAGTTCTTTTGATCTACCATGTTAAAAGTTACCCAAATGGCACGTCTAAGGAATCGGTTGAACCGTTCCCGAGATATTCTAATTTTTCTAAGCTAAAATTTCCACTCACTTTGCATTGCGGTGATTTGTGCACTCCTGAAACTCAAAATTCGCTGCAGTCAGGGATGGCTGTAGCTAGACCAGTCTTGTGAAGTTGTAGTGTGATTGCTCTTTTCATTCACTACTGATCAATCAAAGTTGACTTAGTTCATTTTCTATGATTTTCAAATAAATGCATTTGATTTTCAAAGTGGTATAACTCGGTCAATTTATGAGCTACAAACACGAAACTTGCAACGTCCTGAGTGTCCCGTTCCAATTGTAAACTGCCCCCACCATTGATGTGACCACGGCTTATTGACATCCTATAACCCAACCATGCCCACTTTTTAATTTGTTTACTGTATTGCTTCAATATACTTATGCAGTGTCTCTTACTGCCAAGCTTCAATCACACTCACATTCGTCTTCAGGAAATACACTTCTCTAGTTTCTGTTTCAAATCATTCTTTTTCAAATTTTCAATATACTTGGTTGGTGGGGCACTAGGACCTAGAGAAGGCACTGCTGCCTCACAACAGCCTGAAACCTGAAACACAAATTGAGTCGAAAAGGATTAAATATCTAAGGAATCTGTGACATCCTTGGTTATTGCATTGCACTACTTCTGCTCTGCTAAAGCTTTCAAGAAGGTTAAGACTGTCTCAACTTAAAGGGTCTCTGTGTAAAATGATGTCCCTGTGTAACTTCACCATAACATTAAGAAAATCACTTTTAAAGCTAAAATGTGTGCAGTGTGAAAAATAACACTTTGAAAGTACAAACATCAAACATTCTAAATATATTATTTGGACAGCATTGATAGTTATTTACAGTACACAATGGTTTAAAGTGATACAGTCATGAAAGGTTGAGCAATTTGACTTTTTTACTAGTTTACCTTCTGGCTAGACTTCAAAATATGTGAGAATCTGGAAGAAACTCTTAAGGTCTCTTACACCTCACCTGTGAATCAAGCCGAGATTTATTTTCTGTGAGGTGGAATTAATAACTGCTGTACTGTTGCACTGCACCTTAAAGATTCAACATATGTAATATTTCATTTTGAGATTGTTAAAAATATATGATAAAACTTGTTTTTATTTATATTAAGTAAAAATTCTTAAAAATGTTATTGTAGGTAATCTTATAATTTTACACTAATTGAGAAAACAATATGATGTATTTACTATATTTAACATGATTATACATTTTAAATTAAGAATCTTAGCAAGTTAACATTTGAACAATACTATTTTCAGCACAACTCAAAAAGTAAATTGCTATGTGTATTGCTGAGAAATGTGTTGCCCAGTGGAAAGTTTGGTCTCAGTCGTAGGTCATGGGCCTTACAACAAGAAAATTACCCAAAACACACAGCTGAAAACACCCAGGAATGGCTAATAGGAAACATTGGACTATTTGGAACTGGCCTCTTATGAGCCCTGACCTAAACCTTTTGAGCATCTTTAGAAGGAGCTGAATCATCTGTCCATCCATCCATCCATTTTCTGGGCTGAATCTGAGAGGGGCTGTGCAGATACACCCAGGACAGGGCACCAAACCATGCTGGATGCACATTCACTCACACACACACACACCCACTCTGTATGGGGTAATTTGTAGGATTTGATTCATCTTGATCCATTTTTTTGGACTGTAGGAGGAAACCTGAGAACCCAGAGGAAACCCACACAGACACGGGGAGAACAAGGACACTCCCATATTCTCCCCATGTCCTCGAGCGTTTCGAACTGGAAATCCCTAGCGCTGAGAGGCAAACGTGCCAACCACTGAGCCACTGTGCCACTCTGGAGCTGAAACATTCCATCTAGAAAAGGCACCTCTTCCAACCTGAGAAAACTGGAGCTGGTTGCTCATGAGGAGTGGGCCAAAAAACCAGCTAAGAGGTGCAGAAGTCTTATTGACAGTTATAGGAATCGTTTGATTTCCTCAAAAGGCTGTGCAACAAAATATTAAGTTAAGGGAACCATCATTATTTAAAAAAATAATTCTGTTGAAGCATGGTTGAAAATCAATGATTTTCATTGGTTATTTTTCAAAGCATTTTAATTTATTTTTACTTAAGTAAGATTCAAGTTATTTATGTGACCATTGTGGTTCAATTTCATAAACCGAGTGGGACCAACAATTTTGTCCATGTGTGCATATTTAACAAATAGAAATACATTTGCTATTAAAAATACTAAAGAAAAAACTTGCCTATCAGGCCTGTATAAGCAACAAGACAGGCCCCATAATCCTCCTGCTGGCAGCCACTGGGAGTAACCTCTGAAGGCTGACAGTCAAACTTATACTGGGCCCAACGTGACCTAAAAAGAAAATCACATTTGTCATATACAGTATAGTATGTCGATCACACTTTGCCACATATCATGTGTTAAGTGTTGAATTAAAAAATATATGCGGACTCATAGATACCTAGAAAGAAGTTCATATGACAGAGAGCTCTAATTTAATTGAGAGTTTATACAAAGAGAAGTAAACAATGGATCACAAGCTTCTGAAACTTACATAATGTATATGCAAGTATTGTCAGACAATTAATTTAAACAATTAATCAAAATGAGGTAAAAAAAAAAAGAATAAGGTGAACTCACAACAAAAACAAAAGAATGAAACAATGAAACATGTCATGCAGTCATAGACATTCCAAAAACAAATATCCACAGTGTTTCTTACTTGTGATAGAAACACACAGTGGCAGGAGAGACTCGTACTGGACAAGACAAAAAACTAAAGTCTGGTCTAAATCTCCTTTTACGGGAAGGTGTGAAGTAAAAGTCAATTCCCCAGTCCATTCATGTGGCCACTCAACATCCATCCCATGCATTCATGTGCAAAACTTTGCACAATGGCACAAATGTCCTAGAGAGGACACTGATTTCTGAAGTATGAGAAAGTTGGAGGAAGCACAGGGTGTTCGAACACTGAGTCTTGCGCAAAGGTACAAAAGCTTGAAAATGAGTGTGGGGATCCTTTGAGCTCAATGAGGACAACTGACACAAAGAGTCTCCAAGTGATCAGTTCACGCTAAAGTGTGAAAGTCCATCCACCACCAATATGCTAAATACTCCAACAGTGTGCGGGTGACTGAAAGAAATTGGGCAGTGCAGGGGGAGTGAAAAAGATGGTACAGTGAATGGGGCAAGCAGATGAAGAGTGTGGAGCAAGTGGTAGAGCTACGAGGGAAGCAGGTGAATGAAGGACCACAGAGACATGAGGCAGGAGGAGATAGGGACACTGTCTACAGAGAAGGCAGGAGCTTCAGAGTAAAGACCAATACTGAGCAATGGTTTAAGCAAAGTGAATGTCCCAGAAACATCAACCAGCAAAGCAGGAACCTGGAAAGCCGAGGAAAGGAAGTAGCAAGAGCCTATTTGGCCAGGACCTATATATCCCCATGAACATCGCTGTGGTGGGACAAGTGGGAAAAAAATACGATCCCCAAAAAAAACTTCCTATGGTGTTCCTGCAAGCATAAGTTTTTTAATCAGCAGGTAAAGCGACTTCAGACAGATATAAGACACAGAGTTTCTATATCTATAGAAACACACAGCTGAAAGTATTCATGAGACATGAGCAAATTAGCAAGGAATGATCAACTAATTAATAGAGATTAATTACACACAGATGCAGATCGGATGAGATGAAACTGAAGTTCGGTCAGATGCAAGACTACCGTGCCTCTGACATTATGTTGACCCCAGCAGACTTAAAACCAGACTTAAAACTACTCTACTTGCATGAGCTAGCCCACTGAAGTATCTGTAATCATATATTGTATGCTGTCAGTGTATCTGATGCTTGTTTCATTGGCTGGTAATGTGAATCTGATCAATACACAAGATGGATGACAGTCTTTTGGTTTGTGACAAGGAGTGCTGTAGAGGTGAGCTCAAGCACAACCTGTCACCTGTCTAGCAAAAGCTCTCGCTCTCTCTCTCTCTCTCTCTCTCACTTTCTCACTCTCCCATTACAAAAAATACTAACTCAAATTAACTACCTAAGTCTCATCAGTAAGAACTACTGCTTAAATAGTTATATGTGAATGAGATTTACAATTCCACCTTAATTTTGTGAGAATGATTCCTATGCATCAAATACTCACTTGCAAACAAGGTCGTCTTCACAACTGTTAAGTTGTACCATACAGTTGGGTTTGTCTCTTTCCTCATATGAGCATGTAGGGACAATTGTCTGGCGTCGGCGTTCTGCACAAGCTGTGTCTGAACATGGGCAAAAGAGCAGCTCATGTGTGTAGTCAGATGGCACCCGGTCAAAGAACTTCCGCAGTGCTTTGCTGCAGCGCATACGGTTACATGGCCCTGCTCTAGCTGAAGGGGCGATGCAGGCTGACACATACTCAGTACGCAGCTTTTGGCATGTGTCATCTACATTGCAGGCTTTGGCAGCATCCAGACATCGATTCACAGTTGCCATGCCTGCGTCAGACTCTGCACAAAATGGTTTAAAGAAAGAAGAGAGAAAACTATTTAAGTTCATCTTTAGCACATCAGTAAATCAATCCATGAGTCATAGCACCCAATTTTCTGTTTTCGTCATTATTCCTTGGAAGAGTTGGTATTGTTGGCTTTAAAGTTATGGCTTTAAACTTTTATGTTTAATTAACATAAAATTAAATTTAATTAAATTAAAATTAAATTTAATAATCAAACTTGGAATGGCAAGAAAAATTATAAACTTTTATCAGGTAAATTTAATATTTTATCAGGTGCATTTAATTATTTTTATCTTTTTTGACCAATGTTTAATTTTTTTTAATACTATGCCAAAACCCATAAGGGTAAAGGTGGGGGAAAAAATACCCTGAACACCATGAGTGACTATTACAACTTTGAGAGATGCAGTGCTGCTGATGGTATTGTGAATCCAGGTGGTAGTGCCTGGATCGAGCTAGCATTAGTTATTCTGTACCGAGTGGCCTTTAATTTAAAGATGAGATTGATTGCAAGAATTTCAAGCTTAAACTAGATTATTTAATGGCCATTTAGATTAAACTAGACTGAGATTGTGGGCACAAATTAACCACCTTGTAAATTTCATTCTCCATTTTGAATCCATATCACTATATTCAGTTATTTGTCTTCTTTTTTGTCCTAGCACTAATTATCTCCAGTGCTGACAGAAACTTTGTTGACCATGGGTAATCCAGACACTGAGATGTCACTGTTAAGAAGCTTGGTCTTTAAGTGAGTTTCTTATTAGCTGATGGTCAAGTTCTGGCTTTCCACCAGAAAACTGTCATAGCAGTAATCACACTAAACCTTCCTGGTTTCTTCTCACCTTATAACTCCATCATATTAGGACATTACTGGTGACATGCACAGTCCCACATGATCTGGTCTTTACACTCTATATGATAAATAATATATGATTCTAGCAGTGCTCCTATACCCATGTACTATTTTTTATTTTATAAGAGCAGGCAATTTTTTTATCCAAACCATCATAGCTAAGATTGTGCTACTGAGCCTTTGAGTGCTACTTTTCTTTCAGATTTTTTCTTTCAGATTTTCTGCAGAGCAATCTGTTTTTCCAGATGATCATTTTGCAGGTGGGATTAGTGGAGGTCTGTTTGGCCGTTTTGTACATAATTGACTTCGTCTGTGTGGCCTTACTTCAATTTTTCAAATATATTCCAACTCTGTTTAACCATATTTTTGTAAACTTCAATTTGTATGTATTTGTTAAATGTGGCCCTCAAATAACCTCCATCTCTGTATGGTCAATATTTTTTGAAGTAAGGGGTACTTAATTTAGCTTTTTGTCAAGTTAATGCCAAAGACAAATGGTCAAGAAGCACATGTTAATAAGAAGCTAATTTCTAAGTATACACTGACTTTGAATGCTTCTTCCCATGGGCAGAAATTGCTTAAAATTGTTGTGCAACACTTTCCTTAATCTTACTCTATTTCAGTGCATCCCAGGTTTCCAGACCCCTTTTCACTATCACAGTGGCTGCTAGGTTCAGGCTCCAGGCTAAGATGCACTGTCACATCACAAAGGTCCTGTCTGATTAAAGTCAATGGTACCCATGGTTCTATCCCAAGGCAGATTTTTATGGCTCTGTACTTGGGACATGCATGTTCACTTAGGTAAATACTAGTTTTGAAGTTTATTGGCCTATTCAGCATTGAGAAATGGGTGAGTGCAGTAACGGTGCAATTACCCCTCGTCTTTTTCCAATTTGCAACTTTCTTGAATTGCTTGTTAAACATTAACATTATTAGACTGTGTGAGGTCAGATTACGTTCCGATGCCCATGACTGAAACTGTCACCATGCACTATGCTGAACTTGTAGGTTGCTTCTTTTTTACCCTTCTGTCCAGTTCATCCCCAATAGGTTTCAGTTCAAGAAACTGTGCAAAGAACTCTTTGCATTGTCAGTTAAGAAGAAGTAGAAAATAATTCCAAGTAAAATAACACTATCAGTATCACTATCACTCTTTGTTCAGATTTCAGATTTTTTTAAACAGATTTATATATTTATATATTGTATTTTCAAAGTTTTTTTTCTTTTTTTTTCTTTGACCATGAGGCATACTTTAATGCTAAACACAAAACCCAGTTTATGCCTGCTATAGAGTTGCTGTACAGTGCTGAAATCGATGTGATTTCAAGTGATAGCACTATGTGAACTTAAAATCCCTTCTAGAACAAATAAATGTCAAAATTAAAAACTAAAACCTTTTTTCCATACATGTTGGAACCCTTTTTGAAAATGCAATAAAAATTTAAATAATTTTGATTTTAGATATTTACATGAATTTCAACAAATTTAGAAATAAATTCCTGTAATGCACTCGAAGTTGAGACAGAAGATTATTGGTGCGAATCTCTCAGTGTCTGGAGAGATTTTTTTTTTTGAGGTCACTATTTGATTTAGAAATGATTTTTGATTCATATACGATTTTCCAGTTCAAATGGTCTATAAATGTTTAAACTATGTGATTGACAAGATGAAACAACAATGTATTTAAAACAATACTTTTTATATAATCATTTTATAATTATACAAAAATTGGATATAGGAAAATCGGATAAAATTCTGTAACTAAAATTGCCAGTATTAAATACTGGCAATTTTAAATATTTATTAAATTTAAATTTACATTTACATTAAGTAATTTAGCAGACGCTTTTATCCAAAGCGACTTACAAATGAAAACATTACAAGTCACATTACAAGTCATTAAATAAATTCAGACTTTACAGTCATAGTGCATTTATATTTTGCAAATATCTAAAACTTAACCTTTACTTACATAGTTCAGTCTCTAACTATATTGCACCAAAATTTGCTACAGTTTTAAACCTTAACTATTAAATATATTTTTCAACTTTTCAACTTCTGCCCAGCGATAGATTGGCACCCTGTCCTGGGTGTATCTGCCCAGCGCCCGAGATGTTCTCCCCTGGATGGGCATAGGGAATCCCCCCCGCAACCCTAATAGAGGATAAAGCGGAAGATAATGGATGGATGGAACTTCTTTTAGATCATGGTGATGCCGGCTTACAAGCTTGATGTATGGTGGATATGTAATGCGATATGCTGTACGCTCGGGAGTTGGAGCGGCAAAAAATAAAACTTAAACGCATTTTAAAATCGATTTTTGGGCATTTTGAATCGATTCAGAATCGCCAGGACTAGGAATCGCGATCCTTTGAAGAATCTATTTTTTTAGCACCCCACAAATTAGTAAAAAAGTAACACTGTTTTGGAAACTTTTACAATTAGCAGTTCAACTGGTATTGGATTTACCCTTTTCATACAAGAATAGGTTGTGATACACCAGAATTTTTTATTTTATGCTTGACTGTCCCCATAACAGTCCGAATCTACCCTCTTTTAAAAACATATTGAGAATAATGAAGAGAACAATAATACTAGAGTAAAGTAAAATTGGCAAAATTTGAAATTATCATATCTCTTGAATCATATCTCTGTTTCTAATTTTGCGCGTTTATTGCAGTCATTGATGTTTAACACAGGAAACAAAGAAAATCTGCTCCACTTTATTTACCTCCACCTGCTCCTCTTTTCATGAATGATTGCGTGTCATGTATGGACTGTTTTCAGTTGTCACCCATATTTTTTTATCATGGTATTAGTCATTGTTAATTAGTAATTTGCAATTGTTCATCATTTTGCATTTTTACTTTGTATTAGCATTATTTCATTGGTTATCTTCATTTGCTTCACCTTTGTTTGCCTTGTCATGTGTTCTCCTTTTCATCTGTTTGTTATCTCTCTCTTTATAAGTATTCTATTTTGTATCCTGGGTTGGCTATAGTCACATTTTGTCACGTTATTCTGTCTTTTCATAGTCCAACCCATTTTCACTGCTTCCTAAGTGTTCATTTCAGTGTCTATCACTGACACCCGGAGGCAGCTTGAGACACACTTCCAGTTTCTGGGCGATCACAGTCTCCTTTTCAATTTCTATACCTGCATGCTCTTCACCCTCTTTACTTAATTAGTCACTCCTCTCTCTTCCTCTATTTATGGTCCTCCTCTGGGTTTTTTGTGTTGTAGCACTTGTGTTGCTATAGTTTGCTCATTTATTATGACTACCTGTGGGTTTGGGGGAGTTCTCTCTTTCCTTCTTAGCAGTGAACCTCAACTGGAGTAGCATCAACTTGCTTGGGCTGGGTTTTTTATGCCTCTTCAGCTGCCTAGTCAGTATTCACATGTGCCATTTCCTATCACCTTCATTGTTTAAGCCATATGGCTTTTTTGTTTATTGTTGGCAAAGTATTTTCCTTCATGTAGCATGATATATTCTATTAAAGACTCCCACTGTACTTGTGAAAACATTAAATTTATTACACAATTGAAAGGAGTAAACACAAAAACAATAAACTGTTGTTTTAAAGTCTAAAATTATAATGCACTTGGCAGTATTGGCTGTGTATTTTGGATGAAATAAAATAAGACAAGTAGTGTATATTCTTTGTTTTATATTCTACTGAATATGCATCAGATGTTATCTGTTTGCATCTGCTCTTTCTTCACATTATAATTACAAAGCTATTTCAATTCCTTTAATTTATACAAGGCAAAATATGTCATTTTAACGGATTGCTAAATCTATGGTTAAAAGTGACAATTTACAATTAAATCCAGAACTTTTTTTCTCTGTTATAGAGCATATGTATATAATTTAGAAGAAAAAAGATGAAGTTCTTTTTTAATACATGAATCCAGGGATTAATACTTTTTTCTTCATTACATATACTGTGTTTATACAGTGCACATTAAAGTCTTTCCTACGTACTTAATGAATGTAGGGCATTAGCTTTAAGTTTAAGTGTCATTCATTCATAGTTAATGTACTTCTAATGAAAAGAACATAAATGGGAATAAAAGTTGAATAAGACAGGCCTCAATATCATGGACTATGTCCCAGTTGAGAATGCCTCTGTAGCAGCTTCATTTTTCAAGGCAGACTAATGTGGACCACTGAGACAGTCATCAAGTGTTAGTACTGTAGAGCTTTGCTTATTCTCTTAGACTTTCCTCTTCCTACCTTCTCTGTAGTTTTCACGATTCTCCTTTCATCTTATGTTTTTGATGATTTTCAAATATGAAAATCATTGTGCACTTTCCTTCCCTTTGTTGTTTTATATTTTAAAACATTTTTCTTCCTAAAAAGTATTTGAAATAACAGTTTCATTTATTTGTAGAGTAAATGATTGCTGGCTCTGTAAATGATGTTTAAAATTTGCACAAGGTCATAATAGAGCAATGTTTTTAGAAACTTTTTGACCACTGCGTATCTAATGTTTTGTGCCATCTAAGTTTCAATACATCACTTGAAAAACATTGTTACCGATGAGAGTGAAAGTTCCCTCTACAGTTAAGTACTAATAGCATGTGAAATAGTATACATGAGATGGTGTAAGGAACAAATGTAATTGTGATGAGCCCATTTCTGCATTAGAATCTTTAACATAAATGAACATAGAAGCAGCACATAGTCAGTTGCCATATAATTGTAGAAGTTTATTTTCAAATGTGTGCAATAAAAAAATTCTTATGAGCTGTGATTTATGAATAATTTCTAAAATTATAAAAATATTAAACATATAAAACATATAAAAATGTAAACTTTCTAAAATTATATATATATATATATATATATATATATATATATATATATATATATATATATATATATAAACTATTTCATATATATATATTTTTTTTTCTTCTTTTTCTTAACAAAGGAAGCACTAATGAGGGCGGCACAGTGGCTTAGTGGTTAGCACGTTCGCCTCTCACGCTAGGGATTCCCGGTTCGAATCACAATCTGGGTAGAGATTTAATGTTCAAATCAAAAAATCAAAATCAAATCAGGTTTATTGGTCACATACGTAGATATAAATGGTAAAGCCAGCAGTGAAATTCTTTACTGACATCTTCACATAAAGTTAAATATGTTCTCCCCATGTCTCCATGTTCTCCTGTTTTCTCCCACAGTCCAAAAACATGGTTCAAGTCAATTTAATTCTCCAAATTGCCCCATATAGAGTGTGTCTGTGTGAGTGAGTGTGTGCCCAGCGATAGATTGGCGCCCTGTCCTGGGTGTATCTGCCCAGAGCCCGAAACGTTCTCCCCTGGATGGGCATGGGGAACCCCACCGTGACCCTAATAGAGGATAAGTGGAAGATAATGAATGGATGGATGGAAGCACTAATGTGTTCTGTGTGTAGACACTGTAATTAAAGTGTTATGGCAGTGTTTCATCATCATCCATCACTACTGAATGCTTTCCAGTATAAGCATCTGATCTAAACACTCTTCCATAAAACAATACTCTTAAATAAATAATATTATTATATAGATGTTTTAATATACCGATGTATTTCTTTTATGTAAAGCTGTCATTATGTATAATGGTATTACAAAACAAAAAAAAAATACAAAAACAAATTTCCAGAAAAGTTAGGACACTTTCTAAAAATGCAATTCAAACTGAAATTTGAAATTAAACTTTTAACTTATATTTTACGGAAATGTAACAAATAAAATATATTTTCACAATGATCAATGTTGACATTAACAAACTTATTTCTGAATTTTAAATATAAACATACTTAAACACTGGCTTACATCCCATTATACTTTTTAATTATATTTCAATTAAAGATACTAATCAAGCTGTAATGTGGTCTCATTTAAACCATTTCATTCAGTTTTATGTCCATCTTAGTTAATCTCAGGCTAAAAAAGCTTGTCTAGTCATAGCTACACTGTAAAAAATTCCTGTAAAAAAATATATTATGAATCGGAAAGCTTTATTTACAGCATTACCACATGCTTACAACATGTGATGCATTTTACAGTACAGAACAGTATTTTCATAACGTTGACTTCAGCCCCACCTACACTCTGTTTTCTGTCGTCTATCATTAACAGTAAGTACCTTCAGTTAAATTTGTTATTGTTTTGTTGTGCTTAAACTTTCGGAGTAAATGGCAGACATAATGTCTAGCTCAGAAAACTAGTGCTACACCATTATGTTTTAGCTTGAGAACTGGCTGGTGTGCTAAAGCTATTTTTTAGTATAACCAGCAGGTGTTACATGTAATTGAAATATAGTTTTCAATAATTGCCCAACTGGCTAATTTTAATATCTTGGCAGTGCAAGTCGGCTGGCTGGCAAGTTTACAAGTTAATGCCCCCGAGTTTGAAACGCTGTTGTGGTTTCAAATTACAGTACAATCCAGTATTTTTCTTAAACCATTTTTTGGATCACTCTTTTTTTTTCTAAAGCACCTGCCTAACATTTATTTCTAGCACAACCAAAAGGGTTGCTTATTGTGATAAGCTGCTTTTGTTTTGTCTTGGACAGGAGCCATTTACCAGTGATGTACTAAAAAAGTTGAACTTACATGTTAACCCACAAAATTAATTGCTGCTAATAGTGACATAACCTAGTAATAATTGTTCATGTCTCATATTTATATTATAATGACATTAATTTTATAATGATTTGTCTGGTTTGTGGATTAGCCATTACAGAATACTTTAAATCCAAATCTAAAGATGCAAATGTAAAAGCTGTCCTCTCCAAAACTGAAGACGTCGAACAACCATTCGGTGTTGTACAGCTACTATTGGCTCACTTTGGAGAGAATACCAATGGACTCATGTTTCATGCAGATGTGAGTATCCTTTTTATCTCTTTTGTTAGAACTTGTGTTTAATCTCACTGTTATACTAATAATATAAATATTTTCTTTAGGCCACTGCAACTGCACTGATAATTCTTGGTATGTACATAATACCATCTGTGTTTCTTGACTACCTAAGTCTTTCGCATATTACTATATTTATTTAGAAAATCAATGTTATCCAAGTAATAATGTAAAACTTCAGTAGAATTAAAAATATTAGATGCAAAATACTTCATGTACCTGGACAAGTCACTTATGCACACTGTTCCCTCAGTCAGACACACACACACACACACACACACACATTCTCACTCACATTTCATGTTACTTAGACATACTCATCCACCTTTGATTACTCTCACCTCCACTCATTTATTCACATTCATTTTTACCTCACATACTCGCTGATTATGTCATAAATAAAACCACTCCTAAAGGGAATGTTAAAAAGTGACTTTAAATTTCCAACCTTGAAAATTTATAATAGAGCCAAACTACATATTGCATGCTTTTCCTATGATCCTCTCCAATTGAACTTCAGGAAACCAGGGGTTTGACCCCTAAAATCACCATGTTTCTCACTTCTTTTTTTGAGGCACCTGGGTTAGGGTCATGTTCACATGCACAGAAACTAGTTGACATCAAAATTAAAGCATGACCAGTAGGCAGTAATGTTAGTTGAGTACTCTGTGTAACCCCTAACACACACTCTCTAACTCAGTGTTTAGCGGTCTAAATACAAAAGGAGTGATGATGCTTTGTATTACTGGCAGGTTGTGTCCTTCTTAGTTAAAACAATGTTTTTTTCATTGTTATTAATACAAGGAACGGCGGCATGGTGGCTTAGTGGTTAGCACTTTTGCCTCTCAGCACTAGGGATTCCCAGATCGAATCCCAATCTGGGTGGCGATTCCATGTTTACCCCGTATCCACATGGGTTTAAAACATGGATTAAGGTCAATTGAATTCTCTAAATTGCCCCATATAGAGTGTGAGTTTTTGTGTGAGTGAGTGTGTGCCCAGCGATAGATTGGTGCCTGACCCTAGTAGAGGAAAAAGTGGAAGATAATGAATGAATGAATAATACAAGGAACGGAACTGGTCATTCAATGCTGGATGATTAGCCTTGAGGGACATATCATTTGTGAACTTATCATGCCTGAATTCCTGACAGGGCTTGCAACATTGTCTGCAATCTACTGTGTGTTCAACTTGGAGTACCAAGAAGAGGCCTCTTGTACTTTGGAGTTTATCCATCCATACATTATCTTCCGCTTTATCCTCTACTAGGATTGTGGGGGGGTTCCCCATGCCCATCCAGGGGAGAACGTTTTGGGCGCTGGGCAGATACACCCAGGACAGGGTGCCAATCACTGGGCACACACTCACTCACATAGACACACACACACACACACACACACACACACACACAAACACACTCTGTATGGGGAAATTTGAAGAAGTCAATTGACCTTGATCCATGTTTATGGACTGTGCGAGGAAACCGGAGAACCCGGAGGAAACCCACGTAGATACGGGGAGAACATGGAAACTCCACCCAGATTGGGATTTGAACCAGGAATCCGTAGTGCTGAGAGGCGAATGTGCTAACCACAAAGCCACCATGCCGTCCACTTTGGAGTTTATTCAGAGGTAAAATATTTTGTGTCCTGTATCTGTATTTTTATCTCCAGTGTATTTTTTATTTTTTTATTTTCAAAAACCACTAACTGATTGCTATGTTACACTGTGTTTCTAGGCGCTTTGTTCGAATAAACCCAGAATCGGGTTCAAAGACTAGTCGGGGCAAAGTGACCTCAAAAAAGACAGGTAGAATTGTCAACAAAAAATCTCTCACGGTCAATCCTCGTTTCTCCACACTACTAAATAATCTTATAGACTTTCAGTGGGACTTCATTTAGGCAAGTGAATATTCACACATGCCAATGCACTCACTTTGAATGTAGATAATAAAATCTTTTATATTTTAAAAACATTTATAATTGTTTGAACATATTTATTGCTGAATTAGTGTTTATTCATTTTATCATTTCTACAAATCTGGAAGATACAAAAGATATTTGTATTTCAGTAAACTAATTTCAAATATTATATACTTACAGTGGACAGCGGTCATGTAAAGAATATATTTTTGTATTTTCACAATGGTAAACTCATTCAGAATACAGTATACAGACACTAAAATGACAGTAAAATGTATGCTTTTTTTAATGTTTTTTAATACACTGGAAAGAATTTGTAATTTAGAGTATAGTATATAAACTAAAATTTATGTTTGAGAGCTGGAAACTTTACTGCTAGTATTTTACTGCATTTATTAAAATTCATGGTATTTTAATGTTTTTAATACAACAGAAACTGTAAGTTTAAAATACAGAAGACAAACTGTAAAAATTACAGTATACAGCTGGAAACCCTGCTGCCAACTCTTTTTACTGTAATTTCACAAGAAATATTTTTACAGTGTAGTATACAACATTAAAAAGGCATCGTTTAGATTAAATTCAGACATCATACTGACATTTCCAAATTTCATGCAGAACCAACTATCCTAATGGTTGGGCAGTTTTACTCACTGTGGTCACATTGATTCACACCATATTGATCATATCATTGATACAAATGATAAGCTTTCTCTTTTGTTTGGTCAGGTGATAAGTATGGAAACAAAGAATCATTTCCCCAGGAGTAGGTTAGGGGTTCTTTGTGTGGTGTTCTATGTTAGTTCTAAGTTAGTGTAGCTGATCAGGTGAGATATGATTTCAGAAAACTCTTGTTTGTAACTGTGTACTCCATTCAGAATTAGGGTTGGATATTAGGGTTTCCGGGAATTGTATTCATAATTTATTAAACACAATACACAGTGGTACCCCAATGCTGAGCACTCCAATACTCTCATGAGATCCATTTACATTTACATTACATTACAGATCCATACTGTTTTTTAAAAATTGGCCGTTGATTAATCAAAGAAGGCAGAATGACACTTTTAGTGTAGCTGGCAGATTCACCAGCTGGCATTTACAACATGCCACATAACATTAGCAAATAATGGCATAAATGCCCAGCCAGTAAAAACGGGCTATTAGTCTCAGAACTAGAAGTGCTGCTTTCTCCATATCTCTTAACACAATGCTAATGTAGCGAAACTGAGAGCTATTTTACAGTGTAAACTGTAAGAAGGACCTATCCACATTTATTATGTGTGGGGTTTCCTGTACCGGCATACACAGCCAGGTGGTTTTCTGCCAGCATGATGGCTTCCTCCAACAATATCAAGCAGAAGTATTAAAACCACGCAGCTGGTTCATCACTCTCCTCTTTAAGCAGCCACTACAAGAGATTCTAAGCTGCTTTGCAAAAAGTTAATTAAATGGCTAGCCATATCATTGCAGTATATTCTTGGCTGGGAGTTGTTGTAACATTAGCTGTGTTTCACTCACTGGTTCTCTAGCAAGATAGTAAACACTGCTAGATGTGCTTCTGTATTATTCTGCATCTACCACTGACATATACATTCAGTTTCTCAGCCTTCTGCTTCTCTCCTAGTTTTAATAATTGTTTTAATAAATGTTTTAGTATTTTTGTTTCATATTATAGTTGCATTTTTTATGTTCATGTTATTGTTGTTAAGAAATAGAAACAATATTTCCACATATATTAGTACATTATCTAAATCAAATTAGCTTTATGTGATGGACTGGGACCCTCAGAATCTCTGGCAGTTCTAGATACCACATTTTGTAGTACTTAATTTGTTTTTTTCTGTTTGTTCCTTGTACCAGCACAACAGTAAGTTTAAGGTCCTAATGTTAGTGTACTAAATTGTTCATTTTTGACATAACAAAACCAAAAAGCACTAAAATCACCCAATCTGAATACAATCCTTTACTGGAAAATGAAATCTTTCTGATTCTCTAACCTCTGTCCTCAAGTTTGAGAAGGGGTTTCTTTAAAATTTCTTTACTCAAAAACAATATTAATCAAAAGGTTCAGCTTCTCCGAGCATTAAATCCCTATTCCTGAAAACTCATACAAGAATTTCACAAAACTGCCCTTTACACTGTGTCCTCTAGGTATTTTTTTCTTTACAGCAAATCTGAACCTATTTGCAGTGGGCACACTTTTAAACTTATTTATGTTGTTTGCACTTCTAAACCGGTTTGTGCTAGAGTGTGTTCCTGTATGCACTGTTACACTTGTGTTTCTGCTTCTGAACAGGTTTGCACTGTGAACATTTAAAAATCTGTGCTTGTAAAAGTATTTGTGTTGCGAGGGCTTGGAAAACTATGCTGTAAACACTCGTGAACCTGTTTGTGCTTAGACTGCCTCTGAACTTAGTTTTCACTAATAACATTTGTAAAAATGTTTGTTCTAAAAGCCCTTTTCAATGTGCGCTAAGCGCAGTTATAAAACTGTTCACACATCAAACCTGTATTCACTACAAGCACTTCTTAATCTGGTGGCACTCAAAGTGCTTTTAAACCTGTTTTGTGTTTTTGTACCTGGCTGAACTAAGTGTTTTTGAAATTTCCTGTCAATGCAACAAATAAGTCTGAGCAGTGTGAGACTGCCCCTGCCAGTGCAGTGAGTCTGAATTGTTTGAATTTGTAAGGTTTTCTAAATTTGTGAGTGCTGAATGCTTGCCTGTGCTAAGTATTTGATTAACATAGAAGGCCCAAAATTAGTTTGCTTTATTTCTGGTACTTTCTCTGTCTTCTTTGGAGACAATTTGTACCAGTGCCCTGGATTCTCCCTTGTTCCATTTTAGGTGATTCAGAGCCACACAAAAAGAGAGGAGCTTACTGTTAATAGGGTGTGGGGAATTTGACTTGTGGACTTTTATTTTGTGTATTGTTTTTACATCCTCAGATCAGTCCTAGTCCATAATCATGACAATTTGTATGTATGTATGTGTGTATGTGTGTGTGTGTGTGTGTGTGTGTGTGTGTGTGTACTGAGTGCATCTACTACTGGGTGCTTTAGACAGGGCTGATGAACATTCTCATTATGCTTAGCACACCAGCCCTCAAGCACAAGCAACCCAGACAAATTGATAGTTTTATTTTTATATCAGTGGTGTAATGATATGTTTCTATTTACATTTTGATTTAAGCAGTTTTCAGAGAAGGAAGACAGACAGACATGACAAAAAACAAACCTGACAGGTAAATCATCTTTTATAACTCATTTGAAAGTATTTCAGTGAATCTATTTTTAAACAAAGCATATGTTTGTATATTTGTTCAATTTCATAAATAAATGTATTTTCTACTTATATAAATATATAAATAAATCTGTGTTTTGTGAACATCACATTCATCCATCCATTATCTTTAGCTTTATCCTCTACTAGGGTTGTTACTAGGGTTGTGGGGGGGGGGGTTCCCCATGCCCATCAAGGGGAGAAAGTTTTAGGCGCTGGGCAGATACACCCAGGACAGGGCGCCAATCTATCGCTGGGCACACACTCACACAGACACACAGACACGCACACACTATATGGGGGAATTTACAGCATTCAGTTTACCATGTTTACCACATGGGGAGAACATAGAAACTCCACCCAGATTGGGAACCTGGAATCCCCAACACTGAGAGGCGAACATGCTAACCTCTAAGCCACCATGCTGCCCGTAAACATCACATGTTTAATAAAATAGATGAATACAGTATATGTCATAACAAATCAAATTGAAATATTTAAAAAGCACATTGGTGAACTGTAGGTTTAAGAATTGATGTGAAGTCGTGATTAAAAGCTTATGAACCTTTAGAAGTTTCTATATTTCTGCAGAAATATTGCCTAAAACCATATCATAATTTCAGTTGAAAATATGGCTCATATCAAACACTGTACACATAATGTTCTTTTATCTGCCTTTGGTTCATGAGAAACTTTGAAACAAAACTCCATATATGTATGAGCTGTGTGCATGTATTTGCCTGTGAAGTAAATATAGATTTAAACATACCGGCAGCAATGGAAGCCAGACGTACATAATCAGAACTTCGCCCCACAGGCTCATATGGATAACTCTCTACAAGGTTAAGGCCTGATAAGACACACATACATTTACAAACACACACAAGCAGATAATAAATTATTTACTATTGTTTGTACTGCAGTAAAATGATTTAGTCATTGAGCATGACATGAACTGAATGGTGTACATTAGTGTAAGTGGAGGTGATTTTACCATGTAACACAGACTGCTTTAAGCTCCAGTAGATGCTCAAGCAATTTTTTTCCTTTTTCATGCCACGTTTACACTTGCAACGGTGAAGGGGACTGGACAGCAGCGCAGTCACAGCATTCTCACAGTGGTTGCGTGCCCCAGGGCCCAGCTTTACACTTCCCCCACCTGCCACACACTGGCGCAGTGTACGAAGGCGTGGACTGCATCCCTCATCACTGGAGCAAGAATCACCTGCAGTGAGGCAGTCCCACTGCTCACCAAGAACTAGTTGAGGAACTCCTAAACACAGAAATGAGTAATTATATATACCAGTGGCCTGATATATATTATGAAGTAGCAAATGCTTGCAAAATAAATAAATATTTATAAATGAAATGAAATAACCTGAAGCAAGTATAAAAAATTATGTTTTGAAAGCTTTATACACTATTTAACTATTCTATTTATTCTAACTATTCTATTTAGTCATTATTATGACTTTCTTTACATATATGTTAAGACTTAGAGATATCTTACAGATATGTTTTTTTTAAATATAAAATTAAAAAATTGAAATTAATACATCAAAAACAGTAATACATTAAATGGTTAAGACTCAGTCATGTTGATCACTTTGTCTGAACTGTTTTTGGTTGACCCTGTTCATGGATGACTGGGAGGGCTATAGCCTTGAGAAAAGCTCATGGGTGCCTACCAGCCAGCCAGATCATCGATCAGAATTAGCCCAAATTTAGTCACTTGTTTGGGGATGGTAGAAGATGTCTCTAAAGGGTGTGTATACGGACACGGTGCTTTTAGATCAGGCCCTTGGAACTGAACTTCAACTCCTTGAATTCCACAACCTCATCAACTTGATTCTGCCAACTGCTGAAGCTTTTATTTGTAAGTTTTACCAGGTGTCGTATAATATAATATTCATTCATTCATTCATTCATTCATTCATTATCTTCCGCTTTATCCTCTATTAGGGTCGCGGGGGGTTCCCCATGCCCATCCAGGGGAGAACGTTTTGGGCGCTGGGCAGATACACCGAGGGGAGGGCGCCAATCCATCGCTGGGCACACACTCACTCACACAGATACACTCTATATGGGGCAATTTGGAGAACTCAATTGACTTGATCCATGTTTTTGGACTGTGGGAGGCAACCGGAAAACCCGGAGGAAACCCACGCAGACACGGTAGAACATGGAAACTCCACCCAGATGGGGATTCGAAACGGGAATCCCTAGTGCTGAGAAGCGAACGTGCTAACCACTAAGCCACTGTGCCGCCCCATAAAATAATAGTTTGTATAATTAAAAAAAAAAATCTGTATTGCTGTATAATATTCTCCCCCATCCTCTCTGAGATAATCTTTCTAGATATTGTGAAATTATGTGATTTCACCTAATTTCTACTTTTTGGTATGCAGTGCATGCATTACAGTGTTGCCAAGAATCTTTTATTCTTTAATTTTTTATATATATTCTCTCTCCTGCCATTTTGGCATAGATGATTCTCAGTTTGAAACTACCCAGGTTCACAGCTCAACTCTTGAACATTAAGCACTAGCATTAACCACTTTAGAGAGTTCCTTAAAATGAGCAACAAAAACAAATATGTGAAAAGAGATCCGTCCTATTAGGTAGATGACAAAAACTTACATTCCTCTCATTTCAATTTAGTTTATACTAGAATTGGTATAATAATGAATTACATTAATCAGTTCACTGATTATTCAAGAATTCAAGTATTCAAATATTTTATTTATCATTCCACAATATAAAGTACAGTACAGTATATGTGGAACGAGACAGCGTTCCCCAGGAACAAGGTGCTACGCATAACAGCTACTACACAACCAACATAAAGTGCACATGTGCAAACACAAGGATCACAATAAATACAGGACGATACACAGTACAGTAAACAATAAACATTCATGTATGGTATGAAAGTAAACCCTGAGTTTGGTTATTGTAAACAGTTAACATTAAGTGGAGAGGTAACAGTGCTGGTGGCCTCCTAGTGATGTGAGCCACATTTTCCAGGAAGAAAATGTTCTTGATTTTAAAAATTCTTAAGAGTTTATAATTGTGGCAGTTCTTTATAATGTGCAAAAAGTGTGCTAAAGGTGCAGATGTGCATAAAGGTATGTGCAAACATGCTAGCAGCCTGTGTTGGATCTAGTTAGTTTATAACTAGTGCTTTAATTTATTTCTTGTGAAAACATGTAGAACCGTAGAAACACTATAGAAGAAACAAAAAACTCCATATGCATTATATAAACACTCAGTAATGTGATATTAACTTCCAATGTGGCCAATATCTTATTAATAAGCGCAAAAGTGTGTGTATGTATGTTCTATGTAACTCAAATCCACATAATTGCTTTATTTACCATGTCATCTTTTATACTCTAGATGGATCAAAAAAAACTACACGTCAATAAACATTTACACAATTTAAAAGAAACGTCATCAGAAGCCCTGGCAAAGCAGAACCAAGTTTTATTTAACTATATGATGATATATATATATTATATATAATATATATATATATATATATATATATATATATATATATATATATATATATATATATATATATATATATATATATATATATATATATATATATATACACACAGTATGTATATATATATATATATATATATATATATATATATATATATATATATATATATATATATATATAATATTATATAATTATAATGATTTTTATATATATATATATATATATATATATATATATATATATATATATATATATATATATATATATATATATACATCCATCCATCCATCCATCCATTATCTTCCGCTTTATCCTATATTAGGGTCGCGGGGGAGGGTTCCCCATGCCCATCCAGGGGAGAACGTTTCGGGCGCTGGGCAGATACACCCAGGACAGGGCGCCAATCTATCGCTGTATATATTTTCTCAAACACTGTATTAAAGGTTTACATAACAAATATTTTTGTACCACTAAAGCTAAAATTATAGATAATTAAGATCAAACTATATACATCACAAATTATTATTAAAAACGGAAGCATTGCAGTTTTCACTTCACTGATCACTTCAGTGTATATTCTGTTTTACCTTCTGCTGCTTTCATTATGCTCAAGAGCACAATGTTTTCATTATGCTCGACAGCACAATGATTTTAATTATGCTTGATTGCACAGTGACTTTCCCATCCAACTTCATGATATGACTGCAGCAGATATTCCACTGTCAGCTCCATAAGTGAAAAGATGATAAAGACTAACTAATGCCTGCTCAAACACACTGGCATAATTCCTTGCCATTCTGGACTCAAACATATGAGACAAAATAAACAAATAAATAGCTTTAAAAGTTTATTTAAATCCACACAAAACACTAAAGCAATATAAATACCTCAGGGCATGTGCTACATAATATGCATTGCAGTAAACGATAACTTAGATGAGCATGTGTCCACACAACCAAAATCATACTTCAGGTGGCACACTATGTTATTTACCCTATATGAGGACAAACATTAACTATGAAGAGCGTTGCACCCTACAAAAATAAATCGGACACTCAAGTATTATGAGCTTGGCGCTGGAGCCGATAATTGGCTTCAGATACATGCACATATAAGGACGCATCTGAGCCTAACTATTGCAGCAAAGCACAGCACTTCACTGCTGCAAACAGATAAAATAAGATGGTCTTATGCTAGATCCAGAGTTGGCAACTTACAAAAAGTAATTGACACACTGGACTTTTGTTTGTTTTAAATTCAATGAAAATTGTCTCTGTATGGAGCATTTATGGAAAGTTTAAACTGTCTCTTTTTCACAATCAGAGAAGCCTATGCTGTCTAAACACATCTTATTTAGAGAATTCAAACATTCTTTCTTCTTTGTGTGAAGAGGAAATTAATTCATTGCCGTCTCAATTAGTCTCAATCTCAATTGCATTAACATACCCATCCATCCATTTTCTTCCGCTTTATCCTCTATTAGGGTCGCGGAGGAGGGGGGGTTCCCCATGCCCATCCAGGGGAGAACGTTTCGGGCGCTGGGCAGATACACCCAGGACAGGGCACCAATCTATCGCTGGGCACACACTCACTCACACAGACACACACACAAACACACTCTATATGGGGCAATTTGGATTTGGATATGGATATTTGAATATGGAACTCAATTGACTTGATCCATGTTTTTGGACTGTGGGAGAACCCGGAGGAAACCCATGCGGACACGGGGAGAACATGGAAACTCCACCCAGTAAAACATTACATTTGTTATCACCAAGACATTTTTTTAGAACTTATTTAGGTTGTCGTATTTATTTTTTTATTTTTTTATTTTTACAAAAATTGACATCAGTTTTATTCTTACCTAAAATAAATTAGTTGAGTGGAATTAAAAAAAAATCTTAACTGTATATAACTACAACTATTTAATTAAGTAAAAAACAGACCTGTAGTAGACTATGCTGCAAAAGGAGAGATCCTGATTATTTGTACACAAAATCAAACTTCCTTAAAATGAGTTTAATTAGTTCCAATAAGAAGTCATTTTCTATTACCATAGAAGCAAATGCTGAAAGTCAAGTCATATTTTTGTGATACATTTTAATTGTTTTAATTATCAAAAGTACACTCCAATCAGAGGGCATGAATACGCTGTCATAACTTGAAGCTGCTAATAAACCTTGGTGTCACCAACTCAAAATCTTATTGGTTGGCACTACAGGTTGATCGACACTTATTCAATGCTACATAGCCTGCAAAATTTATTCTAAATGCCTAGGCATATGATTTAACCCTGGCAAATAATGATGCTGAAATGTGATTGGTTAGATGCTTTAATAATTACAACACACATCTGGAAGCAGTGCACCAAGAGAAATGCTGTGAACGGAAGCGTACAGACCAGGCCTACTATATATATATAAATGTTTAGCAAAATATGCTGGAAGGACATTGTAAACCAAAACAATGTGCGAGTGCACTGTACAATCCTTATGTCTTAGATCAATGTGGCGTGACAGTTTTGGATCACCCACCTTACTTCCCTCATCTTACACCTGTTGACATTCTCATTTTTTGCCTTAAGGGGATCATGAAGGGAACAAAGTTTGTTGACATCTCAGAGATTCGGACTTATGTGATAAGAACTTAAAAGGCAATTCCAAAGAAGACATGTCACGACAGTTTTCAAAAACTGTACAAGATTGTCAAAAGTTGTTTGCATCTGATGGACATAAATATCAGTAAATTGTCTATGTATGTTCTTTTTTAAAATAAACTCAAGCATTACTGCTGTTTTGGATCCAATCCTACCATGACAATGACCCTGCAGTGATGAAAAATAGAGTCTGTAACTAAAGAAATAAAATCTATATGGTAAATGAAACTAATATGATGGCAAATGATTCTAAAACCAAATTGGCTAGTAAGGGTACATAGTGGTTTTAAGATGCATTGTGTCTTTCTGCACAGAAATGTTTTTTTTCCAAATAGTTTATGTGGGTGAAAAATTTAAATTAGTAGTATGTGTAGTAGTAGTAGTTGTAGTAGTAGTAGCAGCAGTAACCCATCCATCCATTATCTTTCACTTTATCCTCTAATAGGGTCGTGGGGGGGTTCCCCATAGTAATAATAATAATGTTTTTAAAATACAAGCAATGTATAGTAGTAGGCCACCACTTTTTGCACAGCATGTCAAACACTATCCTTTGTGAAGCCTGTAATAAGATTAATGGCCTGCATCATTTAGTATCATATAGTAATGTACATTGTAGGGAAAAAAAGCTCACTGCATATAAATACTTTCTACTGCCAGTGCAATTGTTACACTCGAATGCATATATATATATATATATATATGGCGGCACGGTGGCTTATTGGTTAGCACGTTCGTCTCTCTGCGCTAGGGATTCACGGTTCGAATCCCCATCTGGGTGGAGTTTCCATGTTCTCCCCGTGTCCGCGTGGGTTTCCTCCGGGTTCTCCGGTTTCCTCCCACAGTCCAAAAAACATGGATCAAGTTAATTGAATTCTCAAAATTGCCCCATATAGAGTGTGTGTGTTTGAGTGAGTGTGTGCCCAGCGATGGATTGGCGCCCTGTCCTGGGTCTATCTGCCCAGCGCCCGAGACGTTCTCCCCTGGATGGGCATGGGGAACCCCACCGCGACCCTAATATAGGATAAAGCGGGAGATAATGAATGAATGATATATATATATATATATATATATATATATATATATATATATATATATATATATATACAAACACACACACTTTTTATTTTTTTATAAAAAGCTTAGTTGCCAGTCCACCATACTTACATGACACCTAACACAAGACTTACTTCTTAACTGAAAATGTACGAAAAATAAATTAATAATGCTAGATGTTGGCACATATCACATGGACATGTAGACTGTCTTAACTGTCAAAATATGATTTAAATAATTAATTAATTTAATTCTGCTCAGGGTCACATTAAATTGACGCCTATCATGAAATCATTGCAAATACAAAATTTGTCCAAATTGCCCACAATCTTTTCACTTGTTCTGGGTTCATGGTATTGTTTCTCTTATCCTCTATCAGCATTCTTTTAGAATCACTGCACTATGAATTCAGTATGTACAAGTACATTAAGATTTGTCCTTTCACCCTGCAAGACAGAGCTTACATCCATCAGTCTAGTTGAATTTGGTAGCAACTCCATCAGCCCCAGGGACAGGGTAGATTGAACTCACAGAGCTCCAGCTTGACTTATCTCTTCCAGGAGCTGAGCACTTACTGAAAACAGCATGACTATGAGCAGTGCCGTAGAGAATTGTGCTATGTTATGCTGTCACATTGCCAGTCTGTGAATAAGATTGGCTTTAATAAGGGAGATTAGGCTTTCTCTAAGGACTGGAACAAACCTATCATGTGCACATGTTAACCCTTTATGTGGAGTATTTTAATTTAATCTGAAGATAAGAATAACCCCTGAGTTTTTTTTTGTCAGTAATTTTTGTCAGTGTTTTTGACACACACACACACACACACACACACACACACACACACACACACACACACACACACACACACACATATATATATATATATATATATATATATATATATATATATATATATATATATATATATATATATATATATATATATATATATATATATAATGACTTCATTACCAGATTAAAAAGATCAAATAAACTTTTACAATTAACTGTGTTTGAGAATATTTGTGCTAGAAGCAGAGCACCACTGTGCGATTAGAAAGCGGGAATGTCACCAAAAATGATTTTGCCGGGGGAAACGAGGCGGAGAGTGAATTTCAATGTCCAGATTTTTACTCAGCTGGCAACATAAATAGACTGCTAAATAACCCACATGCCTGCTCCATCCCACATACTCCTCAGTTGAGACTGTGATTTAAACACCGTCAATCACATGTTTGTCTAAAGAAACATTACAAGGTTTTATAGACAATTGTTTTTATTTTAAGTATTTTGTGAATTTAGAATTTACTGCATGAAATTGACCTAAATCCTAAATCTGATTTTTGAGCTAGTCCCATGATAAAAAAAAAAATCATATATGTGAGTATAAACGCATGATATCTTAAGGATTAATGAGGATGAATAACTAATTTGTTGGTGAAATTAGAGTCAGATGATTTTAAATAATTAAAAAATTAATTCAGGTGTAAGTCCTGTGTTTTAATAGAAGAGTGATCAAACAGTGATCGAAGACAAAGTCTCATCTTTACAAAACAAGGGAGATTTCTGAGGACCTCAGAAGACAGATTTTTGATGTTCATTAAACAGCAAAAAGTTGTCAAACTGGTCGCATACAGAGTTAGTCAGCTTGTAGAGCATTTTAATTCTATTAATTTAGTGAGTGAGTCAGAATCTAAATCTTTTAGTGCAGAAAGTCTTACTGTTTGTATTTATACTGCAATGAGCCTGAATCTTTTATGTGTTTTATTTTATTATTATTACAAATTATTTTATTTGTTACATATTATTATTAATTTTGTTGACTTTGGAGAGAGCTTTAGTGATCTTGTTAATTATCTGGAAGCATCGCAGCTTGAAACAGTTAATTCAGAGTGTATGTTTGTGAAATTCAAATTTTTTGTGTGCTTAAAAAAATTCAGAACTATCTTGCACTGTGTGTGCCTGAACTTGACCTTTACCAAGAAGGCATTGCTAAATCTGTCTATTAGTGAGAGGACCTAACTCTACCTGTCTTGCTTCGAGAGCCTGTCAGAATTTGTCTATAGTCAAGAGAGCCTGTCCAAAACAGTCATCCCTGCAGTTTTAGTTTTACTTCTTGTAGGGTGAATCCAGACTGTGGTTGGGAAACATAATCTTTACCTGAACCTTCTGTTCTTTTGGAGGGACTTTGGCTACCCTTGCAACCCCCCTCAGTGACCCTCTCATTCCACCTTAGGTATCTGGATCTCCTAATTGTGTTTTGTTCCTTAACAGCACATTTTTACAGGAGGTATGATCAGGAACATGTTTCTCTTATTTGTTAGATTAAAATAGTATTTCATTTTAAATTTTGTTACTTGTTGGCTCTCCAAGCAGAATGCCAAAACTTAAGTATTAAGCATGTAAATGAATACAACTGAAAAAATCTATTAGAATATTTTAAAGAATTATGAAAAAGAGCTATAAATAAGTGGAGAAAGTGGAGAAGGATACCAGGGACTCATTATTGTGTTTTGGGACCAAATCCCAAAAAAAAAAAGTAGGAAACAACGAAAGAGATGTTACTGAATAAAGCTCACAGCTAGGTCTGAAGTGGTGGGTTTAAGAAATGTGTTGAGAGCAACTAATAATCCTGGATGGTACAGCTCAAGGAGCAATAAATAGATGGCTTCCAAAAACCTTTTCTGACACACATATGGCCCACTGTAAAGTTATAATGTAGATCAACCTAGAATAATGGTTTTAAATGGTAAATTTCCTCATTGTAGAAGCAATAAAGGCATATCTTATCTTAGCAGCTTAGTAGCTTGTTTTAAACCAATATATTTATTTATGTAATTATTTAATTGTTGATCTTTAATATGTCTTATTTACTTTGGATTCTTATTGGGGTTCTTTCCCTCCCCAGCCACTCACACAGAGTGCCACCTAGGAGGGTGGGAGTGTCACAGACATCCAGACCGCAATCAGTGATGACACTCCTAAGGTGTCCAGTAGGCATGATCAATGTCTATAGGAACTGCTTCCAAACATGTTGGCTTGCAAGAGAGAGTTAAGGCTGAGATCAACATTGACTTCCTGCTGATTGAGGCATGCACATTGTGATCAGATGCAATGGATATGGGGATAGACATGTCAAGATCAATATCTTGATTTCAGCAGGCTACCTCTTGCTGAATCTCTGGCCTAAGGCCTGCTTTAAACAGTGTGGAGAGAGCTACATCATTCCAGCCGCTAAGTGCTGCAGGGTACAAAACTTCAATGCGCAGACAGAAGCTGGTGTCCTGTTGGACCTGCAGTAGCAATTTGCTAGACAATCTACCCTGGTGGGGAGGACAAAGTGTAGCATAAAATGCAGAAAAGTAAGCCTTAGAACAAACAATCACTATGCCCTGCCCCTTGTAAACTACAGTTGCCCACTTAGGTGAAAGTTGATGCAAAAGAGAATGAAAGAGAATGAATTCTGTCTTGATCAGGTATAGACCTGTAAAATCTATAAAGGATTTGAAAGCTTTGGGGGATGATGGTAGGGTGGAAAGCCTAGAAAAGAGAAGTCCAGATGTAAACAGTCTAAATCATTAATGCTTGGTTTAAGGTGAAGCAGGGGGTGGAAATACAGTATTTTGGTATTCATTTAGCCTGAAAAGGTGTATAGTTAAACTGAAGATTTTTTTAAGGCAGCATTTGTGCCTTGTACATCTCATGACTACAAAATTGGAGAAGGGATTTAAAAGATTTGGGGTCGAAAGAGAGTTTTTTTATTGGCCCAGTGTATAGTGTGAGGAGTGTGGCAGTAGCAGTGTAATGAGTCACTGATTTGAGAATGGAAGGCTGAGTCAGGAAATCAACTTAGGAAAGCACTAACCTTTAATTTAATTTAATTTAACCTTTAATGTGTTTGTGATCATAATTGACTACAATCAGTATTTTAACAAGTCAGAAAATCTTTTAAAAAGTTTGAAAAAAAATCTTGTTTTTGACTTGAATAGATTTCTATGTAAATAAATAATCTAGTTTTTATATATATATATATATAAAAACTTTAAAAAATTTTATCAAATTTACTTACTATACTGGCATTTACTTTTACTTGATTCGTGTACATTTTTACTTGATTTGTGTTTATTTTTCTTATTCTTTGACATAGATTTTTTTTGTAACTTGCTAAATTTACCAGCATAGAAGTTTAAAGAGATGTCATTGCAGATGCTAGACAGGGCACAAATTTGGATATCCAAGGTCCAATTCCTAAAATAAAGTATTGATTTTGCTTTTGTACTTAGGCTGTTAGGCTGTTAGGCTGTTTATTAGTTAAAATTACAAAAGAAAACACTAAATGACAATCATATCTAAAAATAACAAGGCTGTGCAAGACAATGCAAATATGGCAGCAACAATAAATTGACAGTGATTGACCTAGTGGCAGCACGGTGGCTTAGTGGTTAGCACATTCGCCTCTCAGCAATAGGGATTCCCGGTTCGAATCCCCATCTGGGTGGAGTTTCCATGTTCTCCCCGTGTCCGTGTGGGTTTCCTCCGGGTTCTCCGGTTTCTCCGGTTTCCTCCCACAGTCCAAAAACATGGATCAAGTCAATTGAGTTCTCCAAATTGCCCCATATAAAGTGTGTTTGTGTGAGTGAGTGTGTGCCCAGCGATAGGTTGGCGCCCTGTCCTGGGTGTATCTGCCCAGCGCCCGAGATGTTCTCCCCTGGATGGGCATGGGGAACCCCACAGCGACCCTAATAGAGGATAAAGAGGAAGATAATGAATGAATGATTGACCTAGTTGACTATTATACAAATTAGGTGATATGGTCTTTTAGCAACTTTTAGGATAGCCAATAGCTACTTTCCTTACTGAGTTGGCAACAGTGGTAAACAGTAACTTGGTACAATGGATTAATTTAATTAAATAAATTGTTTATTAACACTGCTTTTCCTGGACCCTTGAAATTCTAAGAACACAGCCCCCCTTTTTTCTAACCCTGAAAGGGTCATCAGTCAGCTATTCATATGCATAACGACCTACAGCCCATCCACCCCCTCTGTCTCACAGGTGTGAAACGCTAGGTAAAAACTGAATTCAAAGGTAAATTCCCTGAAATTCAGCAAAATGCAATGCAATAACAGACATTCTGCAATGAAAGTTTAGTGAAATTTAGTGAACTTTATTTTAGTTAATATTGAAAGCACAATAATAATTCAGTTTTACTTCCATTTTATTTCGCATACTTGTTTTTTAGCGTGCCAGTGGCGGCACGCCGCCATTCACACAGTCAAAGAATTTGACTGATTCATTGACGGTAAAAACTTGGTAAAAACTACATTCATAGGAAATTCATAATTACAGTGACAAATAATGTAATGTACTGTATTTTTCTGCAATAAAAGTTTAGTGAAATTTAACATACTTTCAGTGATTACAAATAAAATGAAACAGATACCACCTGTGCATTTTTTCGCTGGTTTATTTGTTATTCCTTTTTGGATCCTCAATCAGAAGTTTATGCACTGGCCATGCAGTACAATGTATGATAAAACACAATTGATTGTTAAAAATCTAATCAAGTAGTCTACACAACTACTACTGTAACATGATTATATTATTTTAAAAGCACAATAACAAAGGCATTATATATTTGTAATCAGATCATGTAATTCAGATTTCATTAGACAATTTCCATTGAATACATCACATAGATATGTGCTTTCCTGCTGATAGCCTGCTTGGAATGCTAAATGAGAGACTGCTGTGTGCCAAATGCAGAGGGTCAGATCTAATTTCCCTCAGTGTGTCCTCACAATCAATTCCTCTCAGAGGGAGGGAGAGAAGGGAGAGTATGATTTAAGAAGGAGGAGACTAATAAAGAAAAATGGATGAGACAAGTAGAGAGATCATAAGTGTTGAATATACACACAAATATACATATGATTTTTCATTGTTTATACTTCTGTCACAATCTTTTGTTTTTTCAAGCGGACTGTTCTGTTTATTTTGTTTTTACTACATTGCTATTTTGCAAAAATCTATGTGGTCCACAGCGTTTCTAAGCTGAAGCACAGTTTTCCCAGGACACAGTGGAACAGGCACACATTTACAGACTGACTTCTCCCATGAGAGGAACGAAAAATGACTGTATGGTTGGTATGAATTAGGAACTGCAGAATTGATATGTTTTAGTGGTTTTCACAAATATAACATGTTTAGTTAAATGCACATCACAATTTTGGACTTACAAATGACATCACATGGCCACTAAGTGCCCAAATGCATATGCATAAAAGTACTGAAAGAGGATTTAATGCATTTTAAAATTTGTTTCAGTGGGACTATATGACAATATAGACTATGGGGAAACAATAGACTTTTAAGTTACTTTTGTAATCATAAATTAATCATGACAAACTAACATGACACACTAATAAAAGGTTTAAATTTGTTCTGCACTGTTTTCCTTTACATGTCTGCTTAATAATCTGTTTCCAACGCTATATTTCCTCATTTTTCAACAACTCAAACATTATGCTTTTACAGGTAACATTTGTAGACATTTCTGTATCGCCATTTCTTTGATTTTAAAAACAGAAAACAGTGTAAGCAAGCATAATAAGTATATTCAATTGGGGAAACATAATGATGGTAGCATCATAGTTTGGGCTTGACTTTTTTGATCTATACAGACTGACTTGCCATTATTGATGAAAGAATTAATTTTAAATTATACCAGCAAACTCTAAAAGAAAATATCAGGATATCTGTCCATGAACTGAATCACATGCATTTACAAAATAATCTATTTAGAACAGCGATAAGGCTGGTTAAAGAAAACATATTTTAAAACTGGAGCTAACATATTATGTGAAGAACAGCACCAAATTCCCACAGTTTAAATTGTACTGTATACTGTACTATAAATCGGATTTGTATGACATGTGCTAACCCCCCACCCCCCATCACAATACAACAGTTACCAGAAAGAAGGCACAAAAGAAGCAAGAACCATTTGAAAAGTGACATTTGGAAGTGACATGGTTGAGATATGTTCACTAGTTCAAAGGATCCTGTAAAAGGCTCTTCTATATGAAGTTATAGTTAAAATTTAAAATCTTTCACCCCTGGTGGCTGGTTACCCACAATGTGCTGGAATTACTACAATCAGTGGTAGGAAAACAGCTGTCTGAATTTACTTTAAACCTTCAGTGGGGGAGAGAAAGGAAAGTGAATTTGGGCATAAACTAAAAAGACTGCAGAAGAAATGGAACCATCAGTGATCTGGAAGCAAAACAAGTTATAGGGAAAGAGTTCCAGCTTATGCTCCGCAGCAGTAAGACATACTTTACTGGCTACCATTACTTAGCTGCATGTTGTACACAATACACACTTTGTCTAGATGTTTTCTTCTTCTTTGGTGCACTACTAGATCACAATGACTAAAGAGAGAACTGAAGTACATGTGAGGATTTATTTATTTAAAAAAAGAAGTAACAAGCTGACCAAAACCGACAAAACAAATCACTCAATCAAGATAGAATAAATACCCAAAGCACGTATTAAGTAAGATTGAAAAAAGTTAGTTATATTTTAAAAGATCAAAAATTGTTCAGAGCATTTCCTTGCAATGTGTCATGCAAGTTGATATAAGCCAAAAATAGTTGAAAATACTTGAAATTTTGTAATGACCTGACCATTCAAAAACCAAATGCCGTAGTTAACAAAAATGATTTTTTTTGTTGTTGTTGCAGAAGTCTAATGAATTAAAGAGTAAAATATTAACCCAAGAGTAAAAAAAACAAAAAAAACACAAATAATTAAAAAGTTCACTAATCATCAATACTGCATTGTATACTTTCATTCATTATCTTCCACTTTTATCCTCTATTAGGGTCGTGGTGGTGGTGGTGGGGGGGGGGTTCCCGATGCCCATCCAGGGGAGAACGTCTTGGGCGCTGGGCAGATACACCCACGACAATGCGCCAATCTATGGCTGGGCACACTCACTCTTACAGACCCATTCTCACATTCTATATGGGGTAATTTGGAGAATTCAATTGACTTGATCCATGTTTTTGGACTGTGGGAGCCGGAGGGAACCCACACGGACACGGGGAGTACATGGAAACTCCACCCAGATTGGGATTTGAACCGGGAATCCCTAGCGCTGAGAGGTGAATCTGCTAACCACTAAGCCGCCCACATTGTATACTTGAAGAGCATAATTCATGTTAAAGAGAGTTCACTTGTCATTATATTGTTGCTGTTAGATGCATCTGTAAACTATTTTGACTTCCTAGCATAAAAAACTTTCCAGGATTTTTCAGGCTGAACCCAGTGACCATGGGAAAGTCACATTTTATCTTTCATAGTTGCTAGGAATGGCCTTACAGTGGGCTAAAAATCTTGTTTTCTCCAAGCATTCCTGCCATTTGCTCAAGTCTTTGGAGACACTCTACATACCAGACATCATTAAGCTCTCAGGTGAAGGCCAGGCTCTAAGTTTGTCAGTCCTCCTGTGCCAGAGGCATTTATGCCACCATTGAACCTGTCTGTGCCATGGTCACTATTGACCTTCCTGTCTATTTTGAATGGCTTGCGGTGTCTTCCCCCTGTGCTATGATGAGATCCTCATTTTCATCTGGATCTCATCCTCATGGTCACTATTGACCTTCCTGAGTTTTATGTTTCTCTGGTTTGACCCATCTACACTGTGATAGCTTTGCTATAAGTTATCATACCTGTTGTGCTGTGTGTATTTATCCATTTACAAGTTGCAATAAACATTATTTGTATAATAGTAAAAGCAATATATACTAGAATCACTTTATTTATTAAAATATTCCTTTACTAATATTACATTTGCATAGCAATATAAAAACATTTATATGATTAATAATTAGGCAAATGGAAAATGACTGCAATATACTATATATATATATTTTTTTAATTGACATTAGTTATGTAATTTGTCCACTGTGATGTGTATGTGTGCATCTGTTCAGTCAAATAAGGAGCTAAATGTCAACTGCAATGTCCTTCATGTAAACTGTGAGAAACATGTCTATTGAGCTCAGGCTGTGGGTGTGACAGCAACCTGGGTTTCAATGAGGAGAGGGACAGTAAAAGTGACAGTCTCCTACTGATGATGTCATGAACTCTCATATAAATAATGGTATGTGACAGTTACTGCTTTGTTATGCTGAGAATTAAGATAATCCCACAGCAAGCAAGTCTTGTGATATGTCACCGGTATATATGTTATATGGGCATGCTGTTTTTTTGTTTTGTTTATGCATTTGAATAATAAAGTTTGTCGTACATTTTTATTCCATTGAAGAATTTTAGTAGTTTATGTGCCGCCTTGTGTTTATTCTTTTTGTATTTAGATATGGTCAGGCTTTATGTTTTTTGTGTGCTAATTAAAAAAGAAAAATGAATACTAATTATAATTTTATTACATATGTACATGATACATAATTCTGAATCTGTCTACCAGTAATGGCTAATGTGTGTTTCTTTATTCTATCTAGTTGAGCTTTTAAAAAAATTGCAGTCAGGACACCTGTTTTAATACCTGCAGGTCATGCTCATTAGTGGGTGGAATAGTGGTCAAGTGTTTAGTGCTTCTGCCTCACAGCATGAGGTCCTTTCTGTGTGGAGTCTGTGTGTCCTCCCCCTGTGTGGGTTTCCTCTGGGGCTCTGCTTTCCCAACATTACAAAGAGACTTACTAACCCTGCTTCATGTTCATTAAAGCTTTTAAGCAGAAGAATATTTTTCTTATCACTACAAAAAAATATATGAAGTTAAACCATTTAGTGGTCTCCAATTCTTGATAATTTTTCATTGTAATGATGATCCATTTTCTGTGAAAAGCTAGGAAGGACAATTTTCATAAATTTTCAAAAATGTATGTTTTTTTTTCTTAGACCTAAAGTGATACCCAGTAACATTGTAAAAAAAAAAAATTCCAGATGCTAGATTTAGGTCAGCCTGTTCTGCACCCTATGCTTAGTTTCTAGTTTGTTATTTTTTTAATACTATAGTAGCTGTATAATAAAGAAATAAGGCATGAGAGGGCATACATTATTGTGAACAAATCAGGGGAAGAGGTGTTATTAGGCACGATGTAAAGCCTGTCCTGTTAAATCTTTTTCCCATGATTTATTTACAATAATACACATTTATAAAATAGATACAAACATACTATAATAAAAAAATTAATAAATCAAGGTTTGATAAATGCATAAATGCATTTATTGAAAGCATAATCGTTGATAAACTGGTCTACCGTGAATAACAATTAAAAACTGCAATTTAATGTCCAAATTACAGAACACAGTTTATAAAAACAAGCTCACTGTTTATATTAATTTGTGCTTTATGATTTAAAATAATGTATTGTATATTAAAGCAATAAGGCATGAGAAGGCATGCCTTATTGTGAATAAATCACAGAAAAGAGCAAGCCTCTTATCTGAACCTTTCACCTAGTTTCCTTTTACCTTAAGGAATTTCATTCAAATATTCGCAATGACAAACTTCACCCACTACTCTGTCCACTGCTGGTCTATCCTAATCTCTGTGTCTGTCTCCAGCAAATTGAGATTATGCATACCGTCTTTGTCTGTTGTCTCCTACTTGTCATGAAAGAAAATCTTTTATGACGATTGGAGGAATAGAGTAGAATGAAGATTGCAAGGAAGAGGCATTTTTATTGGCTCCTTAAGAATTGAGTCTTATGAGGTGAACTGCAGAGGTTATTTATCGCTGTTAGTTTAATCTGGCTCTGCTTTTTCACAAGTTGGTAAGAGTCCAGCTCCACCTCTCACCATCTCATTTGCCCTAGCAGTATAACCTAAGTACAATGGTAGAACCTGTGGTGACCCCAAGGCTTTTTGCTTCAGTGTTCTCTTCAGTGTTTTCAGCGATCCTCATACAAGTGATTAAGACATGGCTGTTTAGACTACACAAAAAATGGTATGATCTTATAAGCAGTTCCTAAAGATTTTTTAACAAATTCTTTAGCCATCCTCGGGAGACACTCTGGCATCAAATATCTTTTAGAACTTTTCTAGGTCATTTGCTTTGCTGCAGAATATAATTTAGAGTTCTGTAATCTGTCAGCATGCAGCAGATGGAATGAACCAGTGCTTCTTTTGGATTGGGCCATGGGGCTAAATTTCATACTTAGAAAATTGTAAAGCTACTTTGTAAAAATACAATACTGTAGAAAGTGGTATATAAATAAATTAACTTTCACTTGAACATAAAGGTTACAAATGATAGTGACAGTGTATCACCAACACAGCACACAAGTATCTTTCATGTGCAAAAAATTGTGCTGTTCTGTTCCTTTTACCGAAGATGTTTCTAGCCACTAGATTGGTGTTGTTGCCTGGTACACCTATATTCCATACATGGAGGAATTTTGTTTAGATCTAACTAGTGGCAGACTCCGCCTACTGCGTTGTTTGCTTGTATTGTTTATCTGCCTTGATCTTTGTTTTTGTGCTTCTACTTCTATGAACAAAGACTTCTGCATAAAGACTTTGGCTGTTGACTCCCATCTGGCATAGCATCATAATGCTGTACATATCTTCATTCATTTATCCATTATAATAAGTTGTTTATCCTAATTAGTGTAGAATTAGGAAGCTCATTCCAGCTCTTTCCAGGCAAAAGGCAGCAAAACAGGAGTACAAAACAAGCAGGCTTGTAAATATATTTTTTGTGTATTTACTTTGTATTTTCTTGTTTGTTTGTTTTAATCTCTTGCAATTCCTTTATTTTATCAAAAGTATGTGTAATATGGCTAAAGGCTTTTTACCACTAGCCATGTGTCACATTCTGTGGTATGTTTGGCATAAACGCAAGGATGGCTCAGATGCACCTGTGTTTCGTTACACTTACAGGCATCTCGCTGTTAAAATATACATACATACTTCAGCTCGGAGGAGAGCTAATGCCAAAACAGCATGTTTCTTTTATTGGGGACAGCTACTGTATTCGATTCTAAGCTGTCTGTGTAATAGGGCACCCACTCTTTATCCAACCATGTCCCTCAACATTAGTATAGCGGGAGTGGAAGATAGTCTCATGCACCGTCACTCGGCTGTCCGTCTGGGCAGAACGCAGTCAGTCTTGTCATCCTACTGAATGAAAGTGTAGGCAATGCAGCAGTAAGCTGCCAGCCAACTGCCAGTTGGATGGAAGCCAATCCCCACTCCTGCCTTCACTGGCGCTGCTCTGATGAGCGTCTGGAGAGGATCAGAGCTCCCCCAGTCACGATCGGTGCAGTAGCTTAGAATCGGATAGGTAAGCACTCTTTCATTTCTGTTAATTTTATTTATTTATTGTATTTGTGTGTGTACACTCTCTGAACAACATTACTTTTATGTAGTAGTAAGAGAAGGGTGTCCCTTGCAAATATTTTCACGTGTACATCTGAAGTATTATCTGCAGATATGTAAGGTGTGCACATGCCCTGAGATAATTTATATTGCTTTCGTTATATTTATTTATTCATGCTGAAATAAACCTTTTCAACATTTATTTGTCTCTTGTGGTTCTGCCTTACAAGGCCATGACCAGCATGACCAGGGTATGTGTGAGGCCTGTTTCATTGAATTAATGTCATGTACAAGGATAAGCTTTGGAAAATAGGTTTCTCCAAAAAGATCATCCCTGTCATCACTAATACTTGGCTTTTCAATCTAACTGTGGTTTACTAAATATGTAATATGTGTTTTATGTACGTATTTAGGTACAAAACCACAAAACTGAAAATTTTGTCCTATGCTTATGCTTACATGTTAAATATTAGGCACCGGTGATAGAAGGGGATTAGCATGATCTCCAACAGGTCCAGTTGTTATGTCTATACTGTATAAATTATAGATTTTTGTGTACAATTTTAATTTATCTTGAAATGACCTATTTTCTGTCTGGTTTTGTTAACACAATTTACATTGGCTAACTAGGACTTTTAACCGTTTAGATGTTCAATGTACAATACAATATTTTATCTAATGTCCTTAGATATCTTTCTGTGTCCTTGATGATAGTTCATTTCCTAAAAAAATAAAATTCCTGGATGGCACGGTCCACAATGTTCTCCCGTTGTCCGCATAGGTTTCTTCCGGGTTCTCTGGTTTCCTCTCACAATCCAAAGCATTAATTTAAGGTAAATTGAATATTCTAAATTGCCCCATACAGTGTGTGTATCTGTATGAGTAAGTGTGCCCAGCAATAGATTGGCACCCTGTCCTGGGTGTATCTGCCTAGTGCATGAAACTTTCTCCTCTGGTTGGGGATGGGGATCCTAGTAGAGGATTAAGAAAAAGATAATAAATTAATGAATGAAAAATATCCCTTTTAATTTTTTTTACTTTTGTAATCCCAATTTTTAGATTAAGTTAAAAAAACACCCAGTATGTATTAACAGAAACCTCCAATTCTACAAAGCACAAAGCAGTATGTATAGAATAGAATTTGCATGCATTCTCTTAATGGAGTCAGTCCTTCGAATTTATTGATCAACCAGTGTGGTTGCAGATTACTTCATGCCATCACAGTTCCTTGGTGACTTATTATCTTTCCTTCCCGTTTCAATAGAATTTGATAAAACAGGTCCAATTATAACACAGTTCCTTAAAATTTGGATAAATTGAAAGCATTTTGATTGGCATGAAATTCTTTAAATTCTCCCCTGCGTGCAATTCACAATGTTCATCCATATCTAGTTATATGACTTTTTCAATTTAGACTTATTATGACAATAAAGAAATAGTGACCTGTTTGCAAATTATACATAATTTTGAACAAAAGTTCAGTATACTATCATAGGATCATTAAAATTTTTTAGCCCAGGTTATCATACTCTTATCTTTGTCAGTTGGCAGACATTAAATTAACTATAATGTTAGCACATTTGAAGTTTTATAAATATACTGTATATAGTATGTACCACTGAACCATTACAATGCATAGTGACAGATTGTGCCCAATAGGATGAAATAAAAAATAATAACCTATAGTAGTTTAGAATTACCACTTTAAATTCATGTTTATTGGATTAAAGCAACAAAATAGTACATGGCATTGATACCCATTTTTGAATTGGAGAAATGTACAAAAGTGCTTTATATTCATAACTTGAGCTTCTAGATGATCTAGACATTAGAAAGCAAATACTGTATATGAAACAGTGAACACTTTTTTTTAACATGTCAGACATGAATGAAAGCGAAGTAAAAGAAGATGGATGCTTTTATATGACACTTTAAAAACAAAGCACAAAAACCATAAGAATATCTATATTTCAGAGATTTGAAATAACATCATAGTGCGTATTTGAAACAAAAAGAAAATATACTGCCTGAAACATGCAATCTATAAATGCTTTTTGTGAACAATATGTAATACTTATGCATTTCTTGCTTTCAGTTTTGTCACATCATTTAGTAACTCTTAACAACTTGATCATGATTATACACAAATGATTTTAACTCCTTAAACAAGTAAAACAAATAACATATTCAATCATTTTATTGACATGGTCAAAAAGTGAATGTATTTTACAAAGCCTTTAAATGAGTAAAATAAACACAATATAGCAACTCTGGATTATTAGGTAATGTTTTAATCTGTTAATTTAAATGTACATTTAGTCATTTAGCAGACACATTTATCCAAAGCAACTTACAGAAGAGAGAACAATACAAGTCAGTAGTTAAGGAAAAACCAGCAACACTGTAAAATTATCAAAACTGATCATTATCCACTCTGGCTTCTACATTGTGTGCAGAATTATTATCTCACTTGTTTATTTTCACCAGGTAAACCGATATAACAACAGAAAATTTAGAAATAAACATTTCTGACATTCAAAAACAAAACCAAAAACAAATCAGTGACCAATATAGCCATCTTTCCTTACGATGACACTCAAAAGCCTTCCATCCATAGATTCTGTCAGTTGCTTGATCTGTTTACGATCAACATTGCGTGCAGCAGTCACCACAGCCTACCAGACACTGTTCAGAGAGCTGTACTGTTTTCCCTCTCTGTAGATCTCACTTTTTATGGGGGATCACAGGTTCTCTATGGAGTTCAGATCAGGTGAACACAGGGGCCATGTCATTATTTTTTCTTCTTTTAGACCTTTACTGGCCAGCCACTCTGTGGAGTATTTGGATGCATGTGATGGAGCATTGTCCTGCATGAAAATCATGTTTTTGTTGAACGATAAATACTTCTTCCTGTACCACTGCTTGAAGAAGGTGTCTTCCAGAAACTGGCAGTAGGTTTGGGAATTGAGCTTCACTCCATCCTCAACCCGAAAAGGTCCCACAAGTTCATCTTTGATGATACCAGCCCATACCAGTACCCCACATCCACCTTGCTGGCATCTGAGTTGGAGTGGAGCTATCTGCCCGTTACTGATCCAGGCTCGGGCCCATCCATCTGGCCCATCAAGGGTCACTCTCATTTCATCAGTCCATAAAACTTTTAAAAAATCAGTCTTAAGATATTTCTTGGCCCAGTCTTGACATTTTATCTTATGTTTCTTGTGCAAAGGTGGTCATTTTTCAGCCTTCCTTACTTTGGCCATGTCCCTGAGTATCGCACACCTTGCGCTTTTTGATACTCCAGTAACGTTGCAGCTCTGAAATATGCCTAAACTGGTGGCTAATGGCATCTTGGCAGCTTCACGCTTGATTTTCCTCAATTCATGGGCAGTTATTTTGCGCCTTTTTTCAACACGCTTCTTGCAACCCTGTATTTGCCATGAAACGCTTGATTGTACGGTGATCACGCTTCAAAAGTTTGGCAATTTCAAGACTGCTGCATCACTCTGCAAGACATCTCATAATTTTGGAATTTTCAGAATCCGTCAAATCTCTCTTCTGACCCATTTTGGTAAAGGAAAGGAAGTTGCCTCATAATTAAGCACAACTTATATAGGGTGTTGATGTCATTAGACCACACCCCTCCTTATTACAGAGATGCACTTCACCAGATTTACTTAATTGGTAGTAGCTTGGAGTAGGACAACATGTATAAAAATGATGATGTGATCAAAATACTCATTTGCCTAATAATTCTGCACACAGTGTAGATTATTATTATTATTATTTATTAGGGGTGTATTCAACTTCAGATTTTCGTAGTCGAATCTGATTCGTCAGATTTTCCCTATAGTCGACTGATAGTCGAATCAGTTCAAATTCCACCACAAGATGGCGCTATAAGCATAGTTTTTTTTTATATATATTTTACTTGTTTTTCTAACAAAAGAAAACCTTTTTTTGTTGTTTTTCTTTTTTTTCCCTACAAATTAGGATGATTTTATTTGACAAAAGGCTATATATATATAACGAAAACAAAGACATTTCATGTAAAAACTAATGCTTAGCAGCAGCCATGGGCTCCCCCATGTGGTCAAAATGGTACATTCGACTATGAGGTTCATAGTCGACTACGGTTCTCCGAATCGAATCGTCGAATCAGCGAATATTGCAGCTCACCCCTATTATTTATTATTATTATTTTAAATAGCAAGTGCTTGTGGAATTTACAGATAAATTGTCAAATTTCTTACTATACTCTATAATAAAAGTACATTTTTACATAATTAAATATATTTTTACTTTTCTGTACTGTTTTTGATTGATTAAATTGGTTGATCTGTGTTTGATTTTCTACTTTTGTTTTCTTTATAAGAAATGGTGCAACATTACAATGTATTGCTTTCCAGTCTATAGTTAATTTGCTACAATAGTTTCTATGATTTATTTGAAATATAAATATGGCAGCAAAAATAGTTTAAGCGGTGAATGAGCGGCAATGCCGGAGAAGCAGATGAGTGTGGAAACACAGGCCATTTACAAACCATTGTGATTGGAAATTTAAACCACAGAGCTTTCCTTATTCTCTCTTGCCACTTTCTTTTTCCTTTACTCTTCTACTCATGTGTCTTACCCACTTAGGTCAAATATTCATTGCATATTCCTCTGAAACCCCAACACAGCACTGCACCAGCACTGTTACCAGCACAAAGTATGCAAAGTTGAAGTTTTGACCAGCTTAGTGGTATGGAAATATGTGTATACGTAAAGTGTACGTGTTTCACGGTAACAAGCTTATGTATGCACTTGTGCATATCACCATCAAACACAAACTGGAGGGATAAGTAAGATAGATAAAGGTGGAAATGTCAGAGGGAGGAACTGATTGGGCAGGCAGGTTACAATTGGGAACAGTATATAGGAGGAATACCAGGGTGAGTGTAAAGTTAAAGGAACTGTGCTCACCTAACTGCTTCAGCATGCAGTATATTGCCTAGAGATGCCAATCAGCGAGCACATTTCCAGTGGAGCATAACAACGAGAGGCAGGATGCCACAGCAAAATCAGAATTAAGACATAGTTATAGTCTACAAAATCATTAACCACCTCATCCCAGTGCCTTGTTGAGATCTAAAGCATCACTAAAATATTTTAGTATTGTTTATTTTAAAAGATGAATATTTAGCTTCTAAAATAAAATTTCTAGAAATTGGAATATAAATGGAAAGTTTCATAGTACAATGGATTGATTAAAAAAAACAAAAAAAAACTCTTTAAATTTTTTTTAAATCAATATTTAACATTTGTAGGGTTTTGGGACATATCCAACCCTAAATGACAAATTTATAAATCTAAATGACATAATAATGATATTGTTTTGTCCTGGTTGTATCTGCCCAGCGCCCGAAACGTTTTCCTCTGGATGGGAATAAGGATCCCCCCGCGACCCTAGTAGAGGAAAAAGTGTAAGATAATAGATGGATAATAATGATATATCTTAGGTTAATTATTTAGGTAAATCTGTTACTCCTCTAGTATCTAGTATATATATTGAAGTTTTAAATTACTCTGCAGGAGGAACTACAATTTGAAATGACACCAAAAGCATTGAACTGCTGGATTTAATAAGCTTCCTAACAAAACACGTTTATTAGTTGGACTTTTGGTTCCGTGGACTGTTATCATTGTTGTTAAAAAATACTTCATCACTGTACACCTTGAATGTATTCTGGGCAAAATTGTTGCTGAATTAATTTAATTATTAGTGTTCTTAATAAAATAGCATGATTTCATAGATAAGCTAGTGTTTGCTACTTAATCATGTGAGAAGGCAATGATTGAAACATCAAGTTTAGTGACTGCATAATGTGTAATGTTACTTATAACCAACACAGTCCTCCAGTTCCATATTTTCACAAAATGTACCTTTGTTGATATTCACAATTCCAGCTTTGCATTTTTTGCAATATCTTGGCACAGTTACCACATATGAAGGAAGAAGATAGTGGATACATGCTAGCTTTTGGCTAAATATGAACTACTTAGAAGGGGAAAGCATAAGGGGAAAGGGGAAAGCATTAGGACGACCAAATTTGAGAATTAGGTTCATGTTGTTCCTGCTGTTCGCAGTATATTCTGACCCTAAATGTATGCCTGAGCAGAAAATCAAGTGTCTTCTGGCTGGGCAGTGTTTTCCATGTTCACCAGTTTTGTGGAAATCTCAAAAAGTTTAAATGAGAACAGCATTTTCACGTAAGCTGTTTTTTTTTTTTATTAATGTAAAATAGATGTTGTAGTTCCTATATACACTCACTGACTTGTATAAACCAACTCTTGAGCATGCAAGGAGCGGAAATTCAACTTGTTCCTAGAACATAAAGGGACACTGTAACCCACTTTCAGAGAGTGACTGAACATGTATTTCTGTTCTGTAGTCAAATAAAGTTTGTTTGTGAGTTATGACTGCAGCAAAAAAAATCCAAGCGGATATTTGTAATATATGCAGCAACCAACACCTGCACTTGCACTGTGTCTAGCTTGTACTGTCATTAATTTTTTCTCACATATTAGGTCCCTAATTACATTAAGTTAAGGCATAGGCTACATAAGTACGTGAGCACACACACGCACACACAGCAATTGGTATTTTTTGTGTGTCACATCTGTGAAATTGCAACATTGCCATGAACTTTTTGCAGTGTCCAGAAAATATTAAAAATTTATACTAGAGGCAGACATTACCTCAATACTGGGTCACTTCAAAGATAGTAATTAATGTTCACAGCCACTACATTTACGAAGAAATATGGATGCACTTTATCTACTTTGTATAGTAATAGATAAGTGGCTATTACTTAGAAGTTCCCAGTTCAGTCACCTCTTTTCATTTTTTATTCTAAATTAAGTGAAGTGTGTCAGGTTGGGAGGGTTGGGCCCCTCCCACCTGCCTCCCGTGTTTCGGGTTTTTTGGCCGTTTCGTGCGTCCGTAGGTAGGACCCACCCCCTTGGGCAGGGATTGGTTCCTACCTAATCTCGGGCGACCTACTGGCAGGATTTAAGGGATCTCGGCTGAGCTGCCAGTAGGTCAGCATTGTGTATATACACCGTTTATGTGCATCGTGACGTCGGGTTTTCAGTGTGGGGTTTAATTCGGTGTTTTCACTCCCGGCTTTCTATGCCGAGCACTCAGCGGCTATTCCTCTGTGTGTGGTTTTTGTTTTGGTTTGTTTTCTTATTCGGACACGCTTCGTCGTGTGGGCAGCAGCGTTCCTGCTGTGTTTATGTTGGTTTTCTACGTGTGTCGGATCACGTTTCCTCCAGCGGCGTTCCCGCTGCGTAGAGCTAATAAAAGCTTTTGGATTCTCTTACCTGGTCGCCTGGCTCTGTGATCTATCACCGCACCACGCTGCACCGCCATTATTCGGGCAGTGCGCCCCGTCGTAACATAATGCTGACCTCCAAAAACTGTAGCAGAGTCCAGGAGTCCCCCTCCGGGTAAGCAAACACATTTATTATATTTCTGCGTGACCGCGTGTAGCCGCGCTCCCCGGCTTTCGTCCCGGGTGTATTAGTTCTCTGCGCTAGCTACGTTAGCATCCCTGCTAACCGCGTTCGGCCGCGTTTCCCGGCTTTCGTCCCGGGTTTTGTTTTTATTTATTCGCGCTAGCTACGTTAGCATCCATGCTAACCGCGTGTAGCCGCATTTCCCGGCTTTCATCCCGGTCGTGTTTGTTTTGTTTATTAGCGCGAGCCGCGTTAGCACCCGTGCTAACCGCGTTTTAGCCGCGTTTCCCGGGTTTCGTCCCGGGGTTAGTTTTTTTTCCCCCCACTATCGGCAGCTGCGTTAGCTTCGGCGCTAACCGCGATTCGCCGCATCTTCCGGCTGTTCGCGTACTTAGCGCCGGTGCTGGCCCGCGTCGATAGTGATTTCTCCGCCGCAGCATTTCGGCTATTTAGTTTGGCGCTAGCCACGCCGCTAGCCGCATTTCTTTGTAGCTGTATTTGGCTATTTAGATCAGCGTTAGCCACGCTATTAGCCGCGGGTTTTGCTGCAGCATCTGGCTGTTTAATCCGGCACTAGCCATGCCATTACACACCTCTACGGCAACGATCGGCTTCCTTGGCCTGGCGCCGGCCACGCCGCTTGACAACCGCTGCCGTACTCGCTCCCCGGGGGTTGGAGCGAGGAGGCCCGGGGAAGTCAGGGTCACCTCAAATAGCCGGGTCAAATCGGCATTTCCTGCCCGGTTCGCCCCGGGTTCTGATGCCGGCCCCATGGGTGAGCACCTGGACGCGGTGAGGAGACCGTTTCACCGCGGTAAGACCGGGAGTCCTCGGCGCGAGCCGGCGCGTGAGTTGAAGCGCGAGCATCCGCGCTCCTCCGCGCGTCTCCCGCCGTGGGAGATTCCCGGCCCCAGGGTTCACCCACTGAGCGAGTTTTTTCTCGCCGCCCGGGATTCAGCGCGCGCCCCTCCGTGCGAGTCTCTGGACTCCACGGATGACCCTTTCTGGGAACTAGGGCTGCCCACTCGGGTCCCGTCTCCCGGTCCTCCATTGGAGCCTTTCTCCACGGAGGATCCCCTCGGCGAGTTCTTCCGGGTCTCGCAGACCCCGTCTTCGGCTCCTCCGTTGGACCCTTTTTCCACGGAGGACCCGTTCGACGCGCGTCCCCCGCCGTGGGAGATTCCCTACCCCACGGTTCACCCACTAAGCGAGCTTTTTTGCGCCGCCAGGGAGTCGTCGTGCACCCCTCCGTGCGAGTCTCTGGACTCCACGGAGGACGCCTTCGACGAGCTGGGGTGGGCTGCGCAGGTTCCTTCTCCCGGTCCTCCGTCGGAGCCTTTCTCCACGGAGGACCCGCTCGGCGAGTTCTTCCGGGTCTCGCGGACTCCGTCGTCGGTCCCTCCTTTGGACCCTTTCTTCACGGAGGACCCGTTCTTCGAGTGCCCTCTCGCCGACCGGGCCGCGTTGCGCGCCTCTCCGTGCGAGCCTCGCTACGCCACGGAGCCCCCGTGCAGTGATTTTACTCCCACTGCTCGGATTTGGCCTCGCGTGCCTCGCGCTGTGTCGTCTCGTCCCGCGCGCCGCGCTGGGTCGCCCCGCGTCGTGCGGAATAGCGTCGCATCCCGCACCTGACCGCGTAGCACCGCATCCCGCGCTGCGCCGTCTCGCGCGGCACCTCGCGTCTCGCGCTGCACCTCGCGTCTCGCGCCGCGTTCGCGTTCCTCCGTGCGAGTCTCCTATCTCCACGGAGGACGCGTTCAGCGAGTTCCCCCTCGCTGCCCGGGATCTGCCTCGTGCCGCGTCCCGCGCCGTGCCGCCTCTCGTCGCACCCCGCGCAGCTGCACCTCGCGCTGCGCCGCCTCGTGCTGTGTCGTCTCGCGCTGCCCCTCGCGCCGCGTTCCCGTTCCTCCGTGCGAGTCTCCTATCTCCACGGAGGACGCGTTCAGCGAGTTCCCCCTCGCTGCCCGGGATCCGCCTGTCGCCGTGCCGCCTGTCGCCGCACCCTGCGCCTTGCCGCCTCGCGCCGCACCCCGCGCCGTGCCGCCTCTCGCCGCACCCCGCGCCGTGCCGCCTAGTAAGGCACTTTGTGTGGATGCGTCTCTCGACGCGTTGGATGAGGCTTTCCCTCAGCGCGTGTTCTCTCGCGGTTCTCCCCGCGATTTTCTCCGCGTTGACCGTCCTAGCCCTCCGCACGTCGCTCCACGCGATTCCACTCGCGGCTCCTCTCGCACGGTCCCTCGTGCTGCGTCTCCCGACGTTCCTGTGGAGACTTCACCTCTCCCCGTCTCTCCTCGTGGTGTTCCTCGAGGTCCTCCTCCACGCGTGTTACCTCGCAGTCCTCCCCGCGATTCCCCCCGCGTTGACCCTCTCATCCCTCCGCACATCGCTCCCCGCGCTTCCGCTCGCAGCTCCCCCTGCACGGTCTTTCGTGCTGCGTCTCCCGACGCTCTGGTTGAGACTTCTTCTCAACAGGGGGTCTCGCACTATTCGCCCCGGGTTGCCCCTCGCGATTCCGCTCGCGACTCAGCACGTGCCGGTCCTCGTGATATTCAGGACGAGAATAAGCGTAGTGTGGACGAGATACTGGCTCTCCTTCCTTGTGTCCAGGTGGCGGAGAGGCGGCAAGCTGAGAATCGGAGCATGGTGCTCGGTGCGTCCCCCGAAGGGCAGTCCCGTGATCTGGTGGGGAATCGCTGGGTTCCTGTGGACCCTGCACAGGATCAGCTCACCCCTCTATGGGTCCGCCTCGTTTCCGCGGACTATGGGTCCTCTATGGTGGATGATCAGCCACCTGAGAAGGACAATCTGCCACCTGGCCTGAACAAAGGGACTGCCGGGCACAGGACTTTAGAGGAGGAAAACTTCACATGGGACCCTGGTCCGGCTGCCCGTATCATGGACCATTTCGGATTCACCGCGGCGTTCACTCGGGTCACCACTGCATTCACTCGGGTCAGTTCTACGTTCACTCGGGTCACTAATGCGTTCACTCGGGCCACATGTACGTTCACTCGGGTCACTTTTACGTTCACTCGGGTTGTGTCCGTCTCCACTCGGTTCACATGTGCGTCCACTCGGGTCACCTCTGCGGTCGCGTGTACCCCAGTTCCTCCTGTCTCTCCGTTTTCTCGGTTCCCTCAGGGGTTCAGCTACTCTTGCGTCCCCGAGGGTCCTCAGCACCATCGCGCACTTAAGGGGTTAGGGCATCCCGGCATCCTCCGAGGCGCTCGTCCTCTGCCCGCACATAAGGGTCCTCGCCTTTTCGGTACCCCTAAAAGGGTACACCCCTCTAGCGCCTTCTTGGGGCCGTGTCCCCTGCGCACTCACTGGAGGTCAGGGCTTTTTCGCACCCCTCGTGCTCTCAGAGGGTCACGGTGCTCCCGTACCCTCAACGACTTGGGCCCCTCTCGTGCCCACCGGGTGCCAGGTTCTCCGTGCACACACCAGGGGTCACGGCGCCCCTGCAGACGTAAGGGGCCCCGTCACTTTCGTGTCCTGAGGACGGCTTGGTACCCCACCCACAAAAGGCCATACCCCTTCCGCTTCCACTTGGGGTCACCGGGCTTCCACACCCTGCGGGTCTCACAACGGCCCCGTATCCTCAAGGGATCTCGTGCCCCGCGTCAGTCCACGTGGGCATGCCGGCCTCACCCTCACACGGGGTCACGGTGCCGCCGCACTCTTTGGCACGGCATCCCCGCACACTCCAGGGGCCTCCACGCTGCCCTTGAGCCCCCTTTCGGTTCCTTTTCGGCGTCCCCGGGTGTCTTTGCCCCCCGGTTGTTTTTGGGGGGGGCGATATGTTAGGTTGGGAGGGTTGGGCCCCTCCCACCTGCCTCCCGTGTTTCGGGTTTTTTGGCCGTTTCGTGCGTCCGTAGGTAGGACCCACCCCCTTGGGCAGGGATTGGTTCCTACCTAATCTCGGGCGACCTACTGGCAGGATTTAAGGGATCTCGGCTGAGCTGCCAGTAGGTCAGCATTGTGTATATACACCGTTTATGTGTATCGTGACGTCGGGTTTTCAGTGTGGGGTTTAATTCGGTGTTTTCACTCCCGGCTTTCTATGCCGAGCACTCAGCGGCTATTCCTCTGTGTGTGGTTTTTGTTTTGGTTTGTTTTCTTATTCGGACACGCTTCGTCGTGTGGGCAGCAGCGTTCCTGCTGTGTTTATGTTGGTTTTCTACGTGTGTCGGATCACGTTTCCTCCAGCGGCGTTCCCGCTGCGTAGAGCTAATAAAAGCTTTTGGATTCTCTTACCTGGTCGCCTGGCTCTGTGATCTATCACCGCACCACGCTGCACCGCCATTATTCGGGCAGTGCGCCCCGTCGTAACAAAGTGATTATGTGTATCATTAAATGCATACACACTGATTTAGAACAAACAGCACTGAAAATACTGTAGCTACAGAAAACTAAAGAAATTAAAAAATTGGAAACTGAAGTGCCACAATTAAAAGTGCCAACATTTTTCATCCAAAGACTAAGTGAATACTGTAAATTACATCTTTCTGAACATCTACAACAAGAGTGTGGTAGCTCAGTGGTTAAGGTGTTGGTATATCAATCTGAAGGTTGGCCTATAAAGTTACTAATGTTGGCCCTTGAGCAAGGTTCTTAACCCTCATTGCTTAAGGAGATGCTGCACACTAGTACACTTATAATATACACTCAGAGTATATATAAAACATGTGAAGTGATTATGTCTCATCTTTGTCTTATACTATTTCTAATAAGCAATTTTAGGAAAAAACATCTGTGACAAAGTTGATCTTCAAATGAGTTATAAGTAAGATTTATATATAAAAAAAGTCTCTTGAGACATCAAAGATCAACATTTGAATACAATTTCCCTCTGGGTAAGAATGAATTAATTATATCCTTAGCTATAGATAGAGCTACAGATGTGACTTTGTTAACTATTTTGTTTTGGTAAAAATAGTGCATTATGAAACCTGGCTGAGATTAAAATATCTTTCTCTGTTGTAGTATTTGGCTAATACCCAAAGAATAATACAGAAATACTTAAGTGTGTAAATTAAAAACATATTGGTGTAAATGAACTGGACGTTTACCAAAGTAAGAAGACAAGACCAAATTTGGGGTTTATTGTTGTACTAATAAATGCAATTTGGATATTTGCTTATGGGCAAAATAAGGCGAGTGAGTGGGAGAGCTAAAAAGGGAAGGAAAGGGAGAGAGAGAGAGAGCGAGAGAGAGAGAGATAAAGAGAGAGAGAGAGCAAGCAAGCAAGCATGTAAATACCGCAGTCAGTATTTGAGTACTTGGTACTATCCATTCTGTAATGCAAAGTTTTAACCCACAATAAAGCCCCAAAGCACACAGTGTAATTGGGCTCAAGCTTCAAGCAAAGCAGCCAACAGTGCCAGAGCATTTCAGTTTCCTCATTACAGAAGACATCTCCATTGCACTCTTCCTTTTTTTATGGCTGTCAAACCACTTCCTGCTCTCAAGTATTTTTACTTTAACCTTTAAAGATGGTTCCTGATTGTGATAAAAGACAGAAATCATGGTTTGTACCAATATTTTAGAAAATATATTAAACTGAGACAGTTGGAGAATTGTGTGTCAGGTAGGTTCTAAATATAAAAAAAGTTTTTATTATTGCTTTATGAACAGAAGAAATTTGATTACAATAAATGTATGTTTTAATATCAATACAAATCCTTTAATTAATAAACTATACCTATTGAATATGCATGTAAAGGTGTTTGCTTGTGTATGCAGAATTGGTGATCACGTGTGGTCAATGAACAATAATTTGAGATCTTCAAATTATAGCTTCAATATGCTAATTAGTTTGAATTTAACTGACAAAAGTATGGCAAGATTTCCAATATTTTTATTGTCCAACTCAATACATAAATATAGAAATTTTTTATTGAACACCTACACTATCAGTTACATCATCCCATTTTCAATAAATTGTAGATTATCATCATTATGCATTATCATTACTGGGTGGCACAGTGGCTTAGTGGCTAGCACGCTTGCCTCTCAGTGCTGGGAATCCAGGTTCGAATCCCAATCTGATAGAAGTTTCCATGTTCTCCCCATATCCACGTGGTTTCCTCTGGATTCTCCGGTTTCCTTACACAGACCAAAACCTGGGTTGAAGGTAAATTGGCTAACTTAAATTGTCCCATATTGTCTGTGTGTCGTATGTGTGTGAGTTAGTGTGCCCAGCGATGGAATAGAGCACTGTCATGTGTGAAGGACAGACAGTATAATGTCAACGGCATGGCCTACAAATGGTCCAAATTTTCTTCCATTTGAAAATCATTGGTGGACATTGAAGAAAATGACATGGATCCAGCCTGCAAAGCCAACCTGGCAACACAAAAAGAGACAACTGGAGCCAGATTGATAAAGAAAACTGTAATTAGTCAAGACCAAACCTAAGAAAATTAAAGCTGTTGGTGGTGCATCAATGGTACAGTCTTTTTATATGAATCCATAATATCTTTCTCAGAAAAATAATTTTATTTAATTTTTTATTGAAAGATGTAATTCAACAAAAGCACTAACTGGTGCATGATCTGAACCTTTGATGTTATGTTATTTGGTGTCTAATACATTTGGTAAAAGCTGTTTTTGTTGTGCCTATAGGGTTGGTTCCAAATCACTGCCTAGATTCAAGGCAAGGCAAATTGCAAAGCAAATAACTAAAGCTGAGATTAAGGTGATTATAGTGAGCTACACTTTAGAGACACTTGTAATAAATTGAATGGGGTAGATCAACTCTGTATTAATTGTTTGTTGCTTCATAAATATATGAGCACTGATTAACTAACCTAAATGAGGAAAAGTTCCTGTTTATGACCGAGCTATCATTTTTAATTTTAATTTGATCTGACCAATAAATATTCCCAGTATTCCCACTTTGATTACTTGCTGACAATATGAAACGTTTATGACTCATTATGTCTACTACTACTTTGTCTACTACTCAATGTGACTGTCCATTTTCCAGAGTAAAAATATACTATTATATACTAATATAATATTACAAGTTACAAAGAGTGCTATTTAAGCTTTAGCTGTAACACCCAGCTTTGTTCTTCAACGTGTATTTTCCAAAATATACATTTTGTGCAAACACATACAGTTGTGATCAAATTTATTCAACCCCCACTGAAATAAAGTGTTTTGGCCAGTTTGACATTGATTTGGATCATTTCAGTCATCTTATTTACAATTATATCAAAGAGGCACTTATAAATTAGACAAATATAACATAATATTTATGATGGAATAACCACAAATGTCTTTACTGTGCTCACATCATTATCAGTTTTATTCAACCCCCTAGTGACATTATTTTTTAGTACTTAGTACAACATCCTTTTCCAGTTATGACAGCTTTCAAGCGTGAAGCATAGCTTGACACAAGTGTCTTGCAGCGACCTATGGGTATCTTAGCCCATTCTTCATGGGCAAAAGCCTCCAGTTCAGTCACATTCTTAGGCTTGCGCACTGCAACTGCCTTCTTTAGGTCCCACCAGAGGTTCTCAATTGGATTTAAGTCTGGTGATTGCGATGGCCACTCTAGAATGTTCCAGCCTTTCATGTTCAACCATGCTCTAGTGGACTTGGATGTGTGCTTCGGATCATTGTCCTGTTGGAAGGTCCAACGTCTCCCAAGCCGCAGGTTTGTGACTGACTCCATCACATTTTCCTCCAAGATCTCCTGGTACTGAAGGGAATTCATGGTACCCTGCACACGTTGAAGCTTTCCTGTACCATTAGAAGCAAAACAGCCCCAAAGCATAATTAACCCCCCGCCATGCTTCACAGTAGGCAAGGTGTTCTTTTGTTCATAAGTCTGGTTCTTCCTCCTCCAAACATAGCGCTGGTCCATTGTCCCAAACAGTTCTAATTTAGTTTCATCTGACCACAGTACACTGTCCCAAAACCTTTGTGGCTTGTCCACATGACTTTTGGCATACTGCAGTCGACTTTTCTTGTTCTTTGGAGTCAGCAAGGGGGTGCGCCTGGGAGTTCTGGCTTGGAGGTCTTCGTTATGCAGTGCGCGCCTTATTGTCTGAGCTGAAACTTCAGTGCCCACATCTGACAGGTCTTTTTTCAGTTCCTTAGCAGTCACGCGGGGATTTTTCTCCACATTACGCTTCAGGTAGCGCACAGCAGTCGCGGTCAGGATCTTCTTTCTGCCACGACCAGGTAACGTTTCCACTGTGCCCTTTAACTTGAACTTGCGAATGATACTTCCGATAGTGTCTCTTGGAATATTTAACAACTTCGCAATCTTTTTATATCCATTGCCATTCTTGTGAAGAGCAATAACCTCTTCTCTTGTCTTCTGGGACCATTCTCTTGCCTTCACCATGCTTGTAAACACACCAGTAGATGTCTAGAAGGAGCTGAGTATCACAGTCCTTTTAAATCTGCCTAATTGGTGCTTATCATGCTTGATTGCTGCTCGTTGACATCCACAGGTGTTTTCAATACCTGATTGAAAACACTGGAATGAACCTCTGTTCTTATGAGTGGTAGTTGTAAAGGGGTTGAATAATTGTGTCAATGAAGAAATCACAAAAAGGCCATTTAATACTTTATGACAAAAACAATTGATGCTATCTTAGTTGCATTTAGTTCTTTAACAAGTCCTTGTAAGATTTCATTATGAACACAATTACAAATGTGCACTGAATTCCATAAAACCCTTCGCAGCATTGGGGGTTGAATAAATTTGATCACAACTGTAGATTAAAATCACATGGTCAACTTCTTACAAAGAGAAAATGAAAAGAAAGAACTGGATCAGTGCTTTTATTATAACAGATGAGGGTGGTTAGCCAATCAACTGAGGAGTCCTGGGAAATGAAGTTTCATTTCCTAGTGCACCTCTGCCACCCACAGAATGGGATGTGTGCTGCACTCCAGAATGATCTGCCAAAAAGAGAAGACTGGAAGATAAAACCAACTTGGCCCTTGTGAAGATTTTGCCCCTGTAAATAGCAGAGGGTTTCAGAATCTTTTTTTCAGCCACTATTTCCTACAAATAGTTGGAAATATAACACTTAACTTTAACTGTTTCCAATGTCAGCACATAGTAAAGCTCAGTTTTGTTCTGGATGCTGAGTAATGGGTATAAGCAGTTTGAAGAAGAAGATAATTTTTTATTATACTTCTTGTGGCGTAAGGTACTTACTTAAACATCTAGAACTATGCATATTTAGGCTAAGAGCATTTAGTGCTCAGTACTGTGTCATTATGTCAACATGCATAGTGGCATGTCTGGTGAAATCCCAGCTGCCTCAAGTCACATACTGTTAGACAATCATGGTTCTGACTGGTGCGCCAAAGCAGGTTGCTTTCCACCACCTGAGGTACATGACAATATAGTGAGATGACTATATAGTGACTATAACCAGAGTAGGCACTTGGTTACTTTTTTGTTTTTGTAAACGTTAATTCACGATTAACTGATTGCACTGCACCGTTGAAATATTAGTCCGTCAGACAGCAACAGGCTTTTAAAGGGAATGGCACGTGACAATGTTTTATTGCACCTAACGCCCAAAACACACCCATGAATCATTTCATCACAGACAGAAAAATAATAGACAGAAAAATAACAGACAGAAAAATAATAAAGACAAACTGACATGCCCTAAATTAAGTTGCAGGTGCAACTTTGGCCGATTGCTTAAGATCGCTAAAATCAAGCCTCTTGAGCCAGTTCTTGGTGTTTGTAAAGAGTATATATACATAAGTATATATTGGCTATATATATATATATATATATATATATATATATATATATATATATATATATATATCGTCTAGGTCGGATGTGGTTCTGCCTACCTTCCCACCGTTTAACTGAGTCAGTTCTGATAGGTATCCCTTTTCTTTTATTTTTATGTTATGCATGGAGAGACCTGAGTTTGGCTGCACTGCACATTAGACTGTATTTATATTGTGTCAAAAGTGATCTTCCTGCACTACCTTTTCTATCTACTTGTTATATTGATGTATTGGGCAGCCCTAAACTTATCCTTTTGCTCTATAACCGGTTCTGTCCCATGGTTAAATTCTTGCTTTACTGGGACCTTTCATGATGGGATTCACCCAACATTTGGATACTTATACTCCAATTCAGTTCAGTTTGAAAAACTGTAATAATATTTATGAGTAATATGTCAATCAACAACAACAAAAGAAGTCAGTTGTTATCAAATTCTGTGTATTAAGGCACTGAGGTTCACATATCTATAAAGCATTTTTGACCCTCCACATTCATTTTTATCAAGATCCCCTGTGAAAAATCATCCACATCCTCTTATACGTTCTCTCCATCTTAGAATTTCAGTACCAGCTCACATCATGTCACTGATGGCCTGAAGCATGATTTCCACTAAAACTTTAATAGTTCTTTAATCTTTTAAACAGACATGATGATAGACTGACCTGAGTTGACTGAAGGAGTATGCCGCTGGCCGACTACAAGGTCAGCTTAGAAGCTGAAATGCTCTGTGTGTGTGTGTGTGTGTGTGTGTGTGTGTGTGTGTGTTGTGTGCTGGACATAAAAAGTGATGGTGAGACAAGTGGTTTTTGCCTGGCACAGCAGAAATAAGTTAAAGCAAAGCCATCTTTATTTGAGCTGTCAGACTAGAGGCCATGCCAGCTGTTGGGAAAATATTAAAAACCACTGTAAATGTACAAGTGCCACAGGAAAATATTACCTACAAAACATGGTACATTACTGTTGTTCTATGATGAAATACATTTTCCAGGTGTTATTACAATCCAGTTGCTTTATATAGGTAATAATATAAATAATATTTATATAGGTAATATATTAATAATATAGTAACACAAATTATATCCACCCCTAGCTTAACTATTGTGACTTTACATATTGCTGAAATAGAAAATGAATAAATTGTTATGTTGAGCAAAAGCATTCAATTTTGACAATTTGTTAAACATTTATGGAATGAAACCTGAGACAAAGTAAAATACAGAATGTACTAAAATTATAATTATATACTGCAGAATTAAAATTATATGTTGAACATTGTCTTTTTCCTCTCATGCACAAAATGCCCTTGTGATTTAGGTACTGGCCCCAGACTGCCACCCCCCACAAAAGGTCTAAAACCACTACTGAAACCTTACCTTTTATAATGTATTCCCACAGTTGTTGAGCTAGAACCATTTTGCAGGATGGTAGGACATAAATATGTCCAAGATGCATCTGTTTTTCAAAGAAATTAAATGTACCGTCAAAGCCATTTTTTCTTATAGAAACTAATTATAAATCCGCTCAGGGTGAAGACATTTGTCTACAGCAATGTAAAGGGAGCATAAAACCTTTACAAAAGTTGCCACAAATACATCTTATGTGTTGAAAACACAGCACCCAGTGACGGTTGATCAAAAGTATGCAGACACCCTGGCATGTTTGTCAAAAATAGTAGACACCTAGAAATGTTTGTTCACATTTATGTGGACAACTAAGAATGTGTCCAATTGTATTCATACACCCAGGGACAAGTATGTTGAAAAGTATTTGTACATTTGTACACAGGGATGTTTGTCTAGTAAGTACAGTATTTCGACGCCTAGAGACATATGATATTTTAATACTTTTAATGAGCTTTGGCTCAGAGAAGACAAAGTTGTTGTATATTTTGTTCACATATGCTTTGTTTGTTGCATTATACAGGTTAAACTTGATTTATATATTGCATGGTAAACTGTGTTCACGGACACTGATTTCTGAAAGCCAATGTAGTAAAATCATGCCTGAGTGCAGCCTGAGGACCAAAGTTAACAAGCATTGGGACTTCTCATATGTCTCTAAATCTTTAGATATTATGGACTATAGATTTTATTATCATTTATGTTGAGAAACCTTTGTTTGAAATTGTTTCACAATTTTTAACTGTAGTTTTTCACAAAATTTTGAGTTGTGTTGCCGACTTAAAATAATCTAGTATTTTCCATGAAACTGTAAAATCTCACAGTGTGAAGATCTATGTTGTTTTTGTTCTATTGGAAAATAATATTTGCAAATCATCGCTTAATGTCCTACTGTATCTCACTTCATCACCAACATTGCATGTCCGACTTTTTTGCCCAGACAAGATTTTGGTTGCACTGCTGTTAGCGGTGTTGATACCTGAAGCATTGTTCAGGAGAATGAATATCCCATTTTATCATCTCCGAACTCATGCATATACACTTTTTTATCACTGCCAGCATCTATAGCCAGAACAGGTGCTGCATCTTGCAATGTTTTTATGCAAAGCTTCAGTGTTCAGTGTGAGTTGAACATGCTATCTTAAATTCTCTGACATCCACACAATCACGAAAGCTTTAAAAGTCTTTCTGTACTGCTGGTATAAACTGTGGATAAATATATTCAGTAAGCGTGCTTTGCTGTCTGCATACTTTTGGACGACCGTCACTGGGTCACTGGGTGCTGTGAATTTTAAACACATAAGATGTATTTGTGGCTTATATGCCGCTCCTGTTGCCTTTGTGCCAGTGTTAATAGAGTAGCAAATGCTGGTACCCTCGAATTTGCTCCAAAGTGGTATTGCAATGGCATCTTTTGCATCTCTAGTTGACCATGCTAACTTTTTGGCAACATTTTAAAATGCTTCTACATCTAGCACCAAGATGAAGTTTACCAACTCCTTTGCCTTCCATCCAAAATATTAAGATAAGCATAAAGCATTCCTACACAACTTTGCCATGAAAGTGCAAAAGGTTTAGTGGCATATTCTCAATGCTACCATGTTCTGTTTGCTACCGGCTTGCCATGTTGTCCTGGCTAGCAGTCGAGTTCTCCAATGTGGTGTATAGTGTAATACTTTGGAGGCAGGACATTTTCCTATCATAATAAATTTAAAATTAAAAAGAAGAAATGGGGGCAGCACGGTGGCTTAGTGGTTAGCACGTTCGCCTCTCAGCACTAGGGATTCCCGGTTCGAATCCCCATCTCGGTGGAGTTTCCATGTTCTCCCCGTGTCTGCGTGGGTTTCCTCCGGGTTCTCCGGTTTCCTCCCACAGTCCAAAAACATGGATCAAGTCAATTGAATTCTCCAAATTGCCCCATATAGAGTGTGTGTGCGTGTCTGTGTGAGTGAGTGTGTGCCCAGCGATAGATTGGCGCCCTGTCCTGGGTGTATCTGCCCAGCGCCCGAAACGTTCTCCCCTGGATGGAGATGGGGAACCCCACCGCGACCTTAATATAGGATAAAGCGCAAGATAATGAATGAATGAATGAATGAAAGAAGAAATGTTCATTGAGCTTCATGCAACAATTTACCTACTCTAGAGCACACACACACACACACTCATTGCTATCTTTTCTATCATCATTATTCAAGTAGCAATCAATACCGATGGGTGTGGTGACCCTGATATAAGGGGGTGTTATAAAAAATATTTGGCGTATTGCTGTCTTGGCAATGGAATTATAAGGTGCGTCACTGACTAAAAACAACCTAGACAGATGTAATCAAATGTTATTATGCTATCTTAACAGTGTATTGTCAACATAAGCATGTGCCCAAGTCACTGAATGCTGAATAGAAACTGAACACTATTAAATATCACTGCATTTGCACATATAATGCATATACATAGTCTTTAATTATCTGTGTATTGTCAATTTGCAATAAATTGGAATACCTCATGGCAGGGGTGCTCAATATGTCGAAGGGGTGTCAGGTCGATCGTGATGGAGGTTTGAAAAAAAATCACTTATCATCGCTTTTCATCACTTATCAAACCGGCCCGTGGCCACGCCTCCGTACTTAAATCCGAAGCACTGGATCACGAAACATCTACATTAGATAGTTTCTTTTTACATTAGATAGTTTTTGCTCTTTATTTGACTGACAAAACGAGTAAAGGACTTCGCTCCAGAATAACTAAAATACCACTTTCATTTAGAGTGGGAGGATGAATATTTTTTTGCAATGTCAAACTCAAAATGCCTTTGCTTGATTTGCCAAGTAGCCATTGCACTTCCATTGTGTTTGGGTGTGCTAAAACCAAGTTTTCGCCATGCTATTTGCTGCAATTTCTGTGAAAATGACAATCTGAAGCTGTCTTTTCTATGCTGATTCGATAATACTAACATCCAACTATCCATCCATTATCTTCCGCTTTATCCTCTATTAGGGTTGCGGGGGTTCTCCATTCCCATCCAGGGAAGAACGTCTCAGGCGCTGGGCAGATACACCCAGGACAGGGGGGCAATCTATCACTGTGCACACACTCACACTCTATATGGGGCAATTTGGAGAATTCAATTGACCTTGATCCATGTTTTTGGACTGTGGGACAGAACCGTTGAACCCGGAGGAAACCCACGCGGACATGGGGAGAACATGGAAACTCCACCCAGATTGGGATTCAAAATGGGAATCCCTAACACTGAGAGGTGTACATGCTAACCACTAAGCCAACGTGCCCCCCCAATACTAACATGATGTGTGTAAACAGGTTTCAATATAAAAGCCTAAAAAAATTATTAACCCTGGTAGATCTAACCCTGTCAAATGGAAAAGTAGATCTCGGGCCAGAAAAGTGTGGGCACCCCTGCCTCATGGTATTCTATTTCAACGGTAGCTGCACTGTTGAAACTATCCAAATCACACCACTTCAGGCTCTTAAAAAGAATGGCAAGTGACTGACTAATTTATTGCAAGTTACAGCCAAAACATTACAATGAATAATTAAGAGAATTAATACATGCTTTTTGCACCGAACAAGACTTATTTTTATGTATGTGCTTTTCTTGTACGAATGCAAAGACACACTGTAACAACCTAAATCAAGCTGTGCAGGGTTTGGATCATGACTCGTGAAAGATCGATAAATGTACAATCAGTGTATATGTACAATCAGTAGACTTTTTAGTTCTTGTTGTAAATTTGTGTTAGTGATCCTCTAACAATGCATCAATGCTGACAGGTTGCTACCTACAGGATGATGGTGGCCTTATATTTTTTGTTGGTGGTTCATTAACTGTCCACTGAGGTGTTTTATTCCAGCAGGACTGCTGTGTTTGATCCACTCATGCCAACACAACACACACTAACCAACCTCCAACAAATCCACAGAGTTACTGCAGTGCTAAAAATCATCCACCACCCAAATAATACTTTCACTATGATGGTCCTGACCATTAGAGGATACAGTATATGGGACTAAGAAACACATGGACTACAGTCTGTAATTGTAAAACTACATATTGTGTCTGTACATATTGTGTAAGGTAAATGTAACTAACTTAATAAACAATGGTTAAAAAAATTAGTGTTTAAATGTTGGGGCACATGCCCAAGGTCTGTTACTGTTGATGAGAATCATGTGAATAAGCATGTATAGGGCAGCAAGCAGCAACTGCTCTAAAGCATTGGTATAGAAATACAGTGGTGTGAAAAAGTGTTTGCCCCCTTCCTCATTTCCTGTTTTTTTGCATGTTTGTCACACTTAAGTGTTTCAGAACATCAAACCAATTCAAACAATAGTCAAGGACAACACAAGTAAACACAAAATGCAATTTGTAAATGAAGGTGTTTATTATTAAAGGAGAAAAAAAAATCCAAACCATCATGTCCCTGTGTGAAAAAGTGATTGCCCCCTTGTTAAAACATACTATAACTGTGGTTTTTAACACCTGAGTTCAATTTTTCTAGCCACACCCAGGCCTGATTATTGCCACACCTGTTCTCAATCAAGACATCACTTAAATAGGAGCTGCCTGACACAGTAAAGTCCACCAAAAGATCCTTAAAAGCTACACATCATGCCGAGATCCAAACAAATTCAGGAACAATTGAGAAATAAAGTAATTGAGATCTATCAGTCTGGAAAGGGTTATAAAGCCATTTCCAAAGCTTTGGGAATCCAGCGAACCACAGTGAGAGCCATTATCCACAAATGGTGAAGACATGGGACAGTGGTGAACCTTCCCAGGAGTGGCCAGCCGCCCAAAATTACCCCAAGAGCGCAGCGACGACGCATCCAAGAGGTCACAAAAGACCCCACAACAACTTCCAAAGAACTGCAGGCCTCACTTGCCTCAGTTAAGGTCAGCGTTCATGCCTCCACAATCAGAAAAAGACTGGGCAAAAATGGCCTGCATGGCAGAGTTCCAAGAAGAAAACCACTGCTGAGTAAAAAGAACATTAAAGCTCGTCTCAGTTTTTCCAAAACACATCTTGATGATCCCCAACACTTTTGGGAAAACATTCTGTGGACTGATGAGACAAAAGTGGAACTCTTTGGAAGGTGTGTGTCCCATTACATCTGGCGTAAAAGGAACACTGCATTTCAGAAAAAGAACATTATACCAACAGTAAAATATGGTGGTGGTAGTGTGATGGTCTGGGGCTGATTTGCTGCGGCAGGACCTGGAAGACTTGCTGTGATAAATGGAACTATGAATTCTGCTGTCTACCAAAAGATCCTGAAGGAGAATGTCTGACCATCTGTTCGTGAACTCAAGCTGAAACGAACTTGGGTTCTGCAGCAGGACAATGATCCAAAACACACCAGCAAGTCCACCTCTGAATGGCTGAAGAAAAACAAAATGAAGACTTTGGAGTGGCCTAGCCAAAGTCCTGACCTGAATCCTATTGAGATGTTGTGGTATGACCTTAAAAAGGCCGTTCATGCTCGAAAACCCTCTAATGTAACTGAATTAGAACAATTCTGCAAAGATGAGTGGGCCAAAATTCCTCCAGAACACTGTAAAAGATGCAAAAAGACGTTTGTTATCGCAAACGCTTGTTTGCAGTTGTTGCTGCTAAGTGTGGCCCAACCAGTTATTAGGTTTAGGGGGGCAATCACTTTTTCACACAGGGCCATGATGGTTTGGAATTTTTTTCTCCTTTAATAATAAACACCTTCATTTACAAATTGCATTTTGTGTTTACTTGTGTTGTCCTTGACTATTGTTTAAATTGGTTTGATGTTCCGAAACACTTAAGTGTGACAAACGTGCAAAAAAACAGGAAATGAGGAAGGGGGCAAACACTTTTTCACACCACTGTATATATATATATATATATATATATATATATATATATATATATATATATATATATATATATATACAGTATATAGTATATATATATATATATATATATATATATATATATATATATTCCGCCATAGTGGTAAATAAACAATCTTTTGTCTTTATTTCCACATTTTTTTATATGCATATTAAAATTAGTGATTGGAATAGACATCTCAAGCATGTCATGCGGTCTGCCTGGCTCCCATTACCCAAAAGATTAACTTGAGCATGCATATAATTATTGCATGTTGTTCATTTTAGCACAAACACCTCCTCCTTCCACTGATGAGTGATGGTGTGCTTTCACCAAGGACAAGCAATGTTACATAAGCATGCCTACATTAAATGTCCTTTTACAACCAAAGTCTGCCTTCATCAAATAATTCCTTATTATATCTATGTTCTACAAAGAAATCATTGCACATAGGATATGATTTAGATGAGCATAAAAATCTGCTGCTGCCATCTTTTTAACTCATCTTACAGCTTATTTCAAGTGCTTGCAACAATTTTAGTAAGTCCTGTTAAATCTTGTAAGGAGGACAAATAATGTATTGCATTAAAAAAAATAATTTATTATTTAGTATCCCTAATATTGTTAAGTTGTTTGGAATGCAATAACAAAGTGTTGGTTCGTCAATGTCATTTGGAGCTGGGAAGTGAGTACACAATGAACATGAACATAAAAAATTTTGATTGGAATGAACTTGTGGCTGTGTTTGACACAGGTGTGATTTAGAAGTCCTACAGGAAGTAAAACAACCTGGCGATTTGTCACTGGGTCTGTCCACTTCTTTGATATTATAGACAAATATTTGATGCCTATTCATGCCTCAAATTAATCAGCTGATTAATGAGCTAATCTTTTTTATTGTCAACACTGGACTGAACTAAGGGATACAGACACTCTACAAGAGCCATTAATGAGAGCACTACACATGCTACTATTTGGATCAATTTCCCCAAACATGGAATTTTTATTCTTATGCAGATGACATACATAAATACTTAATCAATAAATTTAATGATTGCATTAAAGGGATAAAAAACAGAAGTAATTTTGTCTTTGGCTAAATACTGATTAAACCACAGTTCTTGTAGTTGATTCAAGGGACAAAAACTAATTCTCTACCACTGCTTAAATAACTGTAATCAAACATAGTTCATTTGTAAATGATAAAACTATAAAAGCCGAAGAGCTGCCAGGATTCTTGAGTGATGTGTCTCTGTGTTGGTGTTGAAAAGCACTTCAGGCTGACAAGGTGATTTCATTTTGTTAGTGGCAATAAAGCCAAACACTTTGAGTTTCATATGTGTCTATAATTCTCATTTTTTAAAACTTGCTATACTGTTATAATCAGTTTTATATAAAAAATGAAGAATTGGCTAAATTTTTGTTCAGTGATTTTGTTTGAGAACGCACAATCAGACATTTATTGTATTCAATTATTTGCTGTAGTTTGTTGACCTTTTGCATGTGAGTGGTTTTAAACAGAATGCAGCTCAATAACAAAGGAAACTAAAATTGGGTGGGATTTCAGAAAGCACAATTGTTATATCAATACTCACCAAATTACCATTCAGTTACATTCACCTACCAATAAAGTGAATGAGATGATCTTTTATGATTCTGACCTAGCACTACACTTCTATTTATCTGTAGGCATATGATAATGCATATTGACAAGTCAATGCCAGATCTGGGTTGTAGTTATAAGTGTAAAAACCCAAGATTTGTTTAAAAAGAGTTGATTAGAGGAGTAATAAGGGAAAACATAGAATGAACAAAAAAATTATGGAGGGATAAGAGCAGACTACAGCTCTATTGTATGCCTTTTGATCTCTAACTGGTGCAAGAAAACCCATAAAGGCTCAGGAATCAAGCTGACTTTTTCTTTGATTCAGTATATCCAAAACCACACTTTGACTTTTACAAAGAGCACACAAGCATCAGACCACCATCAACTGCATGACCACAACTCCACCTAAGAATCAAGGCACAATGGCCAGTGTTCATGTCAATAAGAAAACAATCTTTTATTTATGTCTTACCAGTGTATTTGAAAGCATCACATAGATGTCGCAGTAACCCTCTTGAAGTCTCCACAATTATCAAATGAAATGTGACATATCGGGCGGCACGGTGGCTTAGTGGTTAGCACGTTCGCCTCTCAGCACTAGGCGTTCCCGGTTCGAATCCCCATCTGGGTGGAGTTTCCATGTTCTTCCCGTGTTCGCGTGGGTTTCCTCCCACAGTCCAAAAACATGGATCAAGTCAATTGAGTTCTCAAAATTGCCCCCTATAGAGTGTGTTTATGTGAGTGAGTGTGTGCCCAGCGATAGATTGGCGCCCTGTCCTGGGTGTATCTGCCCAGCGCCCAAGATGTTCTCCCCTGGATGGGCATGGGGAACCCCACCGTGACCCTAATAGTGGATAAAGTGGAAGATAATGAATGAATGAATGTGACATGTCTTCAAAATTAGGCAACCTATGTATGACATGGTGGGACACAATCATTTAAACCACAGGAATAGGCTTTGTATACAGATTACATTTAAACACCATTAAATTAATATGCTGGATAATCTGCTGGACCTGTCGCTGCTGTGATCTCTCACCCTGTTTGTATGCACTGTCACTGCATATAAAGGCTGCATTTCAATCATTAGTGGAACTAGGTGTGTTAATTAACTCCAATTTACATTTACCTCTTCTCCCATCATTACAAGGCACCCGTCACACTAGGCATAACATCTCGGCTTGCTATGGAATCTAGGCCTTACATCTTTCACTTTGCCTTATGCCAATGGTCAGGGGAGAGGACACTGCAACCAAAGCATGGCAAGTAGGCAGGGGTCTGTATTAAACTGTGTTAAGTTGGTAATCAGGGATAGTCAGTGCTGTAATTTTATCAACTCACCCAGCTCACTATCAGCTGAACATGTGGTAATAAATTGCTGACAGTTCAGAGAAACCTCTTGATTAATTGTTCTGCGGTTTCTGCCCCACTTACTTATGCTGTTATAGTAAGTGTGCTGGAGGTACAAACTGCACTGTGCTAGATTCTGTCTGTTACCTGGTTATGATTCCATAAATATTCAAATTGCTTGTGTTTTTATTTAAGCTGTCACCAGCTTTTCATTAGGACCCCTGTCAGAATGCTGCAGTAAAAAACTCATAGCATTTTCATTATTACTGAGAATCAGAGGAATTATTCAAAGAAACTTTATACATTTTATGTAATTAACCTGTTACCAGATCATGAATGAGCACAGTTCAACTCACCAGAACCCTTTTGCTTCCCATCCACAGCATCCCACACATACTTATCATTCTATATAAAAGTGCTGATAGTGAGAGGGGTGTGGTAAATCCAGATGCATTTTTTTTATTTAAAAAATGTCAAAAGAGGGAGCAATACATTAGTATATGGATTTTGTGCTAAATGACTTTATAAAAACCCACAGAGAAATTAGCAGCTGCACATCTTCAGGGACTGGCTGTTTGTCAGACTCGGTGGGATGGCATAGTGTTAATCAATCGTTAATTTGTGGAGAAGCAGTGCTAGGGAAGCAGGTAAGGCAATGAAGCTCACATGAAACTTGACTGTGTTCATTTTCTGTGTGTGCAAAAGAGATTTAAGAATGTTGAGTATGCAGAAGAGAGGAATAAACACAGGAATTTTGGACCTCACATTTGACTTGAACTAATGTCACCAAGTGCTTAGAGCTGGATAATTATACAGTCATGATTGGCGGTGTGTTTTTAGCACTTCTCACTGACTATGCTATCGCAGACATTTCTGTTTTACTCCAATCAGTCCAATAAGAATCCCCTTTCATCTTATCTTCATCTTCTGTTTATTGGGAATGCATTAACTTGGTACAGTACCACTTGGTACCGCTTGGAGGTACTAGTAGCACTTATCCTCAGATATTATTGTTTATAGGGGCACTTCTTCCTCTGTAAAATTTTGCTTGTACACGGTACAAAAAAAGTCATTTGCATAGGATACTTTTTTTTTTTTTTTTTTTTTTTTTTTTTTTTTTTTAAATAAACATGTATTTGGTATCCTGTAAAGTTCTGTCTCATGTGGTTAAGTGGAACTTTAGACCATGAATGACCAGAATAACCCAACCAATCATCAAGAGAATGGCTCAGATATAGTCAAAATTTGTTTTAATTCTTTACTGACAGCACAGTGCTGGGTAACTAAGTGTGTTTACACATTACAAAGACATGCCAATAGGTAATTTGAAGACAAAAATTGCTTTGTTCTTTTATTCCCTATGCTTGGTTAATGGGTATAGCCTTGGAGCTCTAGATACTTTTCCAGGAGTGGTATTGCGTGTATTGATCCAGTCTGAACCGTATTTTACTTGAACTCAGCAAGTGAACTGGGTCATTATACGGTCATGCATGGCAGCACTTTTTCAGTGCTTCTCACTGCTCATGCTGGTGCTGATGATCTTGGGTACTCTAAAGTCAGTCCAGTAAGTGTCTCCCTTCTTTTATTTTCCTTATTTGTATTGTAGGATGTATAGTCTGAATGAGTTAACACTCAAGAAACTAGTAGCAGTTGCACAAATCCTCCCGTATTATTTTGGTTTTAGGCCCTGTTGTAACTGTGTTAAAAATATGAATAATGGAATTATATTATTAAATATATAATAATAATTATTATTTTGGATCAATTATTACTAAATAACTTTATCCTTTCATTTGGTGTCCTGTGATGTTCTATCTCATATGGTAAAGACTGCAGTTCAACAAGCCTTTCCTTGACAGAATTGTAGGCTTTCTTACCTATTATTATGTAACATATCAATGAAACTTTGAGAATTATTTTTTTTTCTGTTGTCACAAATAACACATTATCAAATAAGAAAAATCCTGATGCTAAACATTGGACAAATTATGAGACTTACCTATTTTTAGCCACTTTTTATTATTGACTTCTGATATAAATGGTTCAAACATAGTTGTCTGGATAATTTAAACTTAAGGAACAAACCTTTGTATCAAGAAGCAAATCATAAACAAGAATGCCTGACCCTATGCTTAGGCCCACAATGTAATAGTTTGATGAAGAATTACAATGGTCAGTAATAGCGAGTTCCCATCCTCTATTTTCTTTTTTAACAGGTTCATAAGTGGTTGTGAAGCACCAGCATTGACGCCTCTTCTGGCTCTGGGCAATCAGAGCAAGCAGCATGACCTCTCTGTGCCAATCAGAGATAATCACTAGTTAGTGACTCCCCGACATGCTCTAAACCTCACTGGCAAGGCCTCTGCCGCAGGGGTAATTACTAGTTTATCGCATAAAGGAGAACTGAATTTGTCTGTGGTAAAATTATTGGGTGGCTTGAAGGAAGACATTTTTTGAAATTCAATGTGAAAAAGTGGGGATTTTTTAAATGTTATTTTGAAAAATATTAATGGATAAAATGAAAGAAATTGCAGGCCAGTGCATGGTACAATCAGTACACTATAGATGTGGACAGAAAAGAGCAGCAGGGATAATATATAGCAGATAAAGGTTTAACATACAATACAAAAGGCAAACAAAACACATACATGTTTAGTTGAGTTCCCCACCCACCAACAGTATGTTACCAACATTTGTGACTACTAGAACTAATATACACATCAAATTCTAAGAAGCAATTGGCTTCCTATTCAACAAATCAGCACTGGGGTACATAATTGTTCAAGGTCTGTTATACCTAGTAACATAAGCATATAAATGCTCTAATTTTCATAAATAATTAATATGTCAAGACAATAAATATGCAGTGGAACGTAATCTAATGCAAATCCATAACGTTTAAGCTATATTCCAAGGATAAGTGTTCAAGGCTGTAACAGGCATTCAGCATGAGTATCTAATTGCAATAATTTATCTACATGTTGAAGGTTGCACATTTATACACTTTCTACAGGCTTGTGCTTTAGTGTGTGTTCATGTGTGTATTTGTGTGTATAAAATTAAGCACCATTATAACCTATGGTTATAAGAATCAACAACCAATTGATTCTTTGTTGAACCTGGTGACATATAATAGATTGATAAAAGTTTAAAGGTCATTAATTAAAGTTTATTAAATCTTAAGCATACATATAGTAGTTTACAATTATATTGTCACAATACATGCCGTCACACAATGTCTCCAGATGGCAATAAGGTTTAATAAGAAGTTTTCATAAGATATAGGTCATTTAACACTGGACCATCTTGCAGTGAGATGACATTGATGTACCAATCCACCTGAACGGGACAACATATGTTTTTTATGCATATTAATTATATGTTTTAGATCAGATACATATGCAACATTTTGCTCTAAACAAGTACAGGAAAGAAATATAGCACTATGTCAACATAGGGACTAGAGATATGAAACAAATCATGAGGCAGCTAAAAGCTTACTTTCATAACAACCCACTGCCTGCAGATCAATGAGGGCTTCTAGTTTTTGACATCAGACGGAAATATAAAATGAGGCCAAGAAGGAATGAAGAAAGAAAAAAGAAATGATACATATGACAACAGTAAAATAAAGCAACAAATAAATAAAAACTTTAGCACAGATACAAGGCGATGTATTCTTTAGTTCTATTGTTCTGTGTAATCTTGTAATGGAATGCAAATATTTTGTAATATCCTTCATATTGTCACGCATTGTCTCTGAGTGGCATGGAAGAGACCAAGCATTAATTAAACAAGAATAAAGTTGCACTTGCTGTAAAGGAAACAAAGTACAACAGCGAAGAGAAATTAAAGAGAATAGTGCTTGGGCATACAGACCGAATCCGTGACCAGATAAAATTATATGAAATCAACACAACCAATAGAAAAGTTGCAAGATTGAAAACATTTTTAAAAAAATCTCAGTCTGCTATTCCTCTGTTATTATGATTTATTATTTTCTCATTATGTACTTTACACATTTGTCATTCTGTCCACTAAACACTTTTGTCAATCCATTTTTTTTTCAGAACTTCGGCAGGTACCTGATGGATGCAAACTGGATGCTAGTCATCATCTTAAAACAGAATCTTACTTGACATACACCCTCTCCCCAGTGTAATGAAGTAGCGCATGTCAAAGAATTGTAGCTAAATATAGCTAACTAGTACCAAGTAAGAATAAGTAAGCAATGTAGTAGTATTCAATACCTTAAAAATGCTTATTAATGCTTTAGCTCCTTTACAGTTGATTTTGATTTCTATTAGGAAATTATCGACACCACAACTTGAACTCTATTGTTAAAAAAAGTTTTTATTGTCATCCCGCCATTGCCATTACAGTAAAGTACATCATTAAAACTAATAGCTTATTGTTCAAATACTGTCCTTAGTGTAGACTTTGTGGTTTAAATAGATAGTTCAGCATATAACTCTTCGAGACATATCCAACTTTTCTATGAATGTTTTCAAACTGCTGGAGCATAGAGAAGAATGCTAAACACTTCACTCAGACACACAACCATGCAAATGACAGCCTCTACACTATTTCGCATAGTGACAAAGGAGTGTCTGAGTGTACCAGAATAAAAAATTTATAATAGTAACAATGCAAAGAATGATAAAGATATTTAACAAAATAACCACTTTGGGTATTTTCTGTAAATTGTAACATATGGATTCTGTAAGTGATTTATTGTTCTAATTAATTATTCTTACTATATAATAATTGCCCATGAGATTTAATTTATTTATTTTTTCACACTCATTTTTAAGAACACTTCTGAAAGAAAACTCATTGTTATTATTTGAAGATTCTGTCTTCACCATTATTCTACTCCAGTTAACCTTCAGAGCTTTAGATGAGGCTCTAAATCAAGTTCAAAACTCCATCCCACATGCTATTCAGAAAATGGTATCCCTATCCTTGCATCCTTTGTTCATCTATCTCTGCTGACCTCTTGGCCAGCAGGATCATCACTCTATGTCATAGTGACTAATGAACATTGATAGCCTTCCAGAAGGACAGTGGGTAATCCCTGGAGCATGTGGGTAAGACAGGAATCAATAGACACTGCTTAATAATTGTCTATCTTTTTAACCACTTAAGATGAAGACTGCTGGAAGTCCATAGTGTATACAGTGCGTTTATTTCTTATACAGCTTTTTTTAAGCAGCTGTGTAATTAGAAACAAAATACAATTTGTACAAGGTGAATCTAAATTCAATGGCATACACCCTTTTCCAGTGTTGACTTATTAGCAATAATGAGTATATTTATAGACATTTCATTTATGTCAAACTTTACAACTGTTAAACAGTGGTTAGTTTGGTGTTCCAGATCATAGTTTCTGTGTTAGTAAGATGCAATATTTTAGGTAGATGACAGATTAGATTTTTTCAGGTGGTTATTAGATTGTTCAAGGGGGCTCCTAGGGTGTGAGTGAAGATTTCTAAGGTTTTATACCTGGTTGTTGAGGCCATGTGTTTGTAAGAAGGTTGATAAGTGACTGCAAATCTGTTTTTGAAGGTTGTTAAGAGTTTTTTCAAGTTGGGAGCACAAACATTTTTTAACTGTACTGTAAGTGTCACTGTCCCATTACTAAATGTTGTGTGCAGTGTGGCTGTGCCAATACGTCTGGTTATGGATGTATTAAATTTTAATAAAAGACAATTACTATTGTGAATAGTGAATATTGGAGTATGAATGTAGTTAATACTGACTGACTATAGGCATATATATAATGGATGATATATATTTGTGCACTCTAGTATTTGTGCAAAACCAAAAGATGACCAAAGGCCAAAATAGAATCTGCCACCTGAATCTGAACTAGGTCATGTATAGCACAGACCAGGTGCAAAACAGTTTTACTGCCCAAAATGTGCCCATATTTCATAGATCAACTCTTTTTCATGTACACTTATAACTACAATGATTACATTAATTTCAAGACATGAACATCATTAGTTTTTTAAATTACAGTAAAAAATGCAGTTATTCAGTTTATTAGTTTACATAAGCTTTTATTTAACAGTCAAGAGGAGAAAGAAAATATTTTTAGTGTTTCTATACTGACCTTATTTAATAACAATAACAATTAATTCATATGTGTAATCTGAAATACCCCAAAAAAATTGGCAAAATAAGAAAAAATAAGAAAATATATTAAGTTACACTGCTCTGAAAGGGTTTACAATAAATACATTTATTGAGAACATTCATGGTTATTAAGTGTGAGTATTAGCATGCACCATATGTAATAATCCTTGCTGAATCAATTGATCACTTAGAAAAATGATTACAAAATAAAAGTAAAAATTATGTAAAATGGTTAACAATGAGTAAAAATGGAACCACATGTGAGAACAACCCTGGTAAATGATATACAGAAAATGTACTGATAAACAATGACAAAATTAAAGCTATAAACAATTCAAAAATAAAAAATATTTTAAAAACGAGACAACAAGAATGGTGTTAGAGCTTGTGAAAACTGTCCAAGCTGTTGGAACAATCTAACAGCCTGGATAAACCCTGCAGGGCAAGTAAGTGCTGTCAGAGAATAAGTCACCAACGAGATTACGCAGAGTAACTTCAGCTCACAAAGCAGTTTTCTTAAAAGTATGAAATAAAAGAAAGAGAGATGCTGCCCTGATCAGAAAAATCAGCAAACCACTATTCAAAAGGACAGAGTGAAAAGAAGTATTTACTCATCTCAAGTAGAAAGTTTGAAGATTGAGCATCAAGCGCAAGGGGAATTGGTGCTTAAATTAACCTGAAATCAGGCTTTTTGATTTTTTCCCCTTAATTTCCCTAAGGGAATCCTCCTGATGGGATAAATAAAGTTACATCTTATCTTATCTTTTGTTCTTCGTCTATAGACTCTAGTAGTCTGTACTGTAGATCTCTGCCCCCAAGGCTAAACTAGTCTTGACTGTAAAACTCATTACAGAAATTCTCTCATAGAGGCATAACTTAACATTTGCCTATATCATGGGTGAAAAGTCATAAGCTAAATGGAGTTAGAAAAAGGTATCGTTTGGAAACCATACAAAGTATAGGCTTATAGACAATAAGGCAAAGGAATGTGGCTAACTCAACATGAAGCTGCAATTGGTCAGATTGGGCTGACCTGTTACAATAGGTCTTGATAATAATAATGTCAAGTTGACCTTTCCTGGGTCACAGATGGTTTTGTGTATTGAAAATAACTTGGACCTTTGTGTTCAATAAAACTAATAAACATACTACTAAAACTATACTGTTATTGCCTAGTTACCTAGCTTCTTGTACTACAATCCAATGCTTGTCTCATCTTTTCTCTGAATTTCCATATTTTTAATTTTTGGCAAATTCCGAAACAATTTACACTTTAATGTCCCAAATACCACATCCTTCTCATTACTTCTCATACCTTTACCAACACGCTCACTTAAGTCAGCTCCAATCACAAATCTGTACTCTTTGTGTATGCCCATTATAATTTAAAATGACTTACTTGAGAAAAAAAATTTATTCTGCTTCATTTTCCAACACATGTGTGGAGCATATGCACTATTTACATTCTGTAGCAAGTCCATCAATTTCCAGCTTTTTCACCTTTACCAGTCATTATGAATACATTCAACATTCCTACACTTACCTGTCTATCTCTCTATCAGCCCCCCAAGAGGTGGTTGTCGTTAACCTGTTTTTCATCCAATATGATAGAAAATTTTGATTTTTTATAGGGGACAGTATTTACTTTGTATCTCTTTGCTGATAAAACTGCTATTAATCTGGGCTTGGGGCTTGTATTTAAACACAGCCGCATACACCCCCAGATGCTTGGTTATGGTGTTCATATAACAAATGGCCCACTCTGTTAACACTTTTATTTTTTTACTCATTATTATCATATTATTATTATTATTGTTGTTGTTGTGTCATATTAGTCTTTGCTGCTCATGACTAATTTACCAACACCTCCATCTCTAATTATACAGAGAGAGATAGTGAGAAAAAGAGAGAGACAAGATATTATTTAAACAATTGATACAAGTCTAATCTGTCAATAAGTAATGGTACAAATTGTGAATTGCAAAGTGTTCATCATGAGTGGTTTGAATTTTACCCATTAACAGTCAGATATATGGTTTAGAAATTATAGGATTTCAAGATAATGGTTAATTCAGTAAACAAATATCATGCCAATAGCACATAAAATAGCAATAAAATGCTTTCCTTACATTAATGTTAATTTTCAGGAGTCTAGAATTAAGAACACGAAGAACAATAGTGGTCTAAATGCTAGGTTGCTTTGTCCAAAATGAACATTGCGGCCCATCTGTATTTTGAAAAATAAAACATCTTAATTTATTATATGAAGCAGAAAATTTGCAAAAAAGAAAAACACTGCATTTCTTTCAGAAATAAGAGCGGGTGTATTATTTTAAATACAAAAAATATATTTTTTGTACAAAATGTTTGAGTGTATTTTATTCATATTTCATGAATGACTTGGTTATGTACTGGTTATGAAAACTAGCTTTTGCACAACAACAAACATTTAGTACAAAATGTTAGCAATAAAAATAAACTTTGTAAAACATATAAACTACATTAGTACCAAAAATTGCATAATATAAATAAAGTGTGGGGCGGCACGGTGGCTTAGTGGTTAGTATGTTCGCCTCTCAGCACTAGGGATTCCCGGTTCGAATTCTCCAAACACATATAGAGTGTGTTTGTGTGAGTGAGTGTGTGCCCAGCGATGGATTGGCGCCCTGTCCTGGGAGTATCTGCCCAGCGCCCGAGACGTTCTCCCCAGGATGGGCATGGGGAACACCCCCCGCGACCCCAATAGAGGATAAAGCGGAAGATAATGGATGGATGAAAAAGTAAAGTGTGATTTTAAATAGCAAGCATGTAACAGGAATGACCTGCTGATTTAAGAGAGGTATGACACTGAAAATAAATCTGTTCTAGCAACTGCTACATGTGGCTATGATGGACATTTTTGGGGCACTTTTTAGAGAAAATATTTTAGACAAGGTGACCTGGTTAGAAGGGATTAATGTGATCTTCATGACACATTTCTTTTGCTGTGGTTACACGAAACACACAAACACACTCTCTCAGTCTCACGCACTCTCTCTCAGTCTCATGCACTCTCACTCTTTCTTTCTTCTGAGCTGTTAAAGAGATTTTATATAAATGGTATATTCAAGACTTTTAGTGGCATCATTATTATTAATACTATACTATGTTAGCATTATATGTTCAGTGGTGTTTTGAGGTCACTCGTAGGGCCACTGGGATTTTTTTTGTTGTTGTTGTTGTTGTTTCACCCTTAAAGATTTTCTTTATATTAAACTCTTTAAATCTTTAAATATAAGATGCTGCTTAAAGTTGATGTAAGTTTGTAATGTATAATGGAGACTCATCTGTCTGATATATCATAGATTGAAATAGATTTTTGATGTAGGTTAGTCAGATACTTAAAAGTTTATATTTATATATTATTCTTAATAATTTTAATTTATTTCATTCATATAATTTATCATTTAACCATTTACCAGCAGACTGTGAGAAGAGGCTAGCAGTCTGTGGGAAGAATGCCCTTGTTTTGTGTTCTGTTTTATTTACATCTACCCATATAAACGAGCTGTTAATCATAAGAAATTGAAGCATTGATGATTAACACTCGCGTGGTTGTCTTTTCTTCCTAAACATTTGCACTTCTGCACTCAGAGGGCTCCAGTATCAGGGACAGAAGCATCGGGGCAGTCAGCGTGTTTCCCAGACTGATAGCCGACAACAGGGTCAGCTTTTGATTTGGAACCCAACAATTTGAGGCACCTGCATCGGGACCGCAGCTGTTTGGTCACCTCGGGATTTGAACAGTTGATCGAATGATAAAACAGACATGTGTCGACAAAATCCATTTACGGATTATTGGTAAGATATCACTTTTACTTTTACATAAAACAAAACAAGGGGAAAAGTTTTAAATCAGATGTATTTGTCTTAAACGTGAATGTGCTAACTGGGCTAAATAGCAGAGATTTTATAGTCTGACCAGTGAAGGAAGACAAGTGTTCTGCAAGCCTCATTGGAATTGATCACCTGGATCTGTTCAGGATTCAAACACACATTTAGTATTTAAAACTAGTTTAAAAATATATGTACTCATTATTTTGGTTGATATTCATTTTCATATGTAGATTATGTATAAAATTGACCTTGAACAGAAAAAGAAACAAAGCAGTAAATGAATACAAAGTGGAAAAATAGGAGGAAAAGAATAAGCTGCACATAAGCAGATAATTAAGCAAACTAAAAGAGTAGACAACACTAAATCCTGATACAAATAAATATAAACAAATGTCATTAAATTAAAAGACAATTACATTAACTAAATAATTTTTGTTAATAACGAGGATCCAATACTGTAAAATGATTAAAACCTTTATAATGTTTCATGAGGTACTGGTAGTCCAAAGTGATGATTTTAAATTTTGATCTAATTAATCTCTTTGGGCTTGTTGCTATATTAAAGTGATAGTTTCCACCATTCTCCTTCACTTCAGCAGTGCCAGTTCTTGAGTTACAATTACAGTTAATATACAGTGCTAGTAGTGCTAAATTTAGCACCAGTAATACCTTGAAAAGTACATACATTGCAAACACAAGTTATAACATACCTGCTTATGTTTCCAGTTTCTACATTGCAAACACACTACATTCACCAATGTGATCAAACATGCAACACAAATATGATGAACAATCACGTCCCAAAAATCCAATCTGGATGATTTTTTAAAAAATGCCTTAATTTTAATTAAGTTAACCGGTGGAATACAGTATTGTATGAATATGTATTAAAGCTACATATCCGCTCGCTTAGTGACAATCTAGTGATGCCAACTGGTGCTTTCACATTACCATGGTGCGAATTCACTCTTTATATCTTTCCTTATTGCCTAAAGGTGGAAGAATCTGCCTAGCTCAGTCTTTAATGTGGAGCACTTTCAATTAACACTTAGAGACACAGCTCCTACTTATGTGAAAGTAAATTAAGAAATAATATAAAATTAACATGCCACATAAATTAAAAACATACACAACACACATTTAATTTGCTAAATTGTGTTTCATGGTACTTCTGTACCACAGAGCTGCCACCCCCTATTAAGTGTGAATATATACCTGAATGTAGCCTTGAATACTAAAGCTCATGCAAGAAACCAGGAGACATTGCATTGTTTACCAGCATTTCTGAGTTATGCATATACAAGCAGAAACCAGATGTGAACTTCACACATATACATTTGTATTTGTTTGACTACTGGGGCTTTGCTTAATATGAAATTGCTCCTTCTTCTTGTCTGCACCAGTACTCTACACCTCCCCAGCAAGAAGACTCCCTGCATGCAAGGTGGCAAGCCTCTTCTCCTTCCCTATTCAGAAGAAATCACTTCAGACAATTCACAGGCCTCTCATTTGCCCTGTCTTTATGGCAGATATGGGCCACATAAATGACAGTTCCTTTTACTGAGTAATTGTGCCAGCAGTATAACTGTGCTTTAACAAAAGACAGCAGAATGATGGGCTTTTAACATAATGGGTAGCTCTGTTGCCTCCTCCAATGATCACTTTCTATGGAAGTAAGCTTTGTACAGCAAAGGGCGCTCTGCTTTGTAATTTTTTTTCTATAATCTACAATCTCAAGTTCTTCATTTTTCAACTTTTTTCTTTATCCGTTTCTATATCCTCTCTACATCTGCAGTTCATCTATGTATTTCTGCACAAAGCAAAACATATGCTGCAATAACTTATATGATAAGGACAAACAAAAAATTTTGCTTAGATTTTAAAGATAAAATATATTTTTTTAAAAATCAACTTCAAATTATTTTAGTCACCTACATCTTCAATTTCGTGTCTTCCATTTTAAAATTCTTATACGTTTGATTGCATCGCATTCCAGGCTTATCCTATTAAACAGACTGCTATCAATTTGTTTGTCTGGGACAGTGTTAGGTTTGTGGTTAAGGAACCAGGTTTGATTCCCTGTCCCAACAAGTATTATGAATAAAGTGCACTTGGGCAAGGCACCTAACCCTAATTGCTCCCTGGGCGCCGAGTCAGGGTATGTGTGCTCACTGTGTATTTACAGTATGTGTGCGTGTTTTACTGCATGGCTGGGTTAAATGTGGGGACAAATTCCTTTGCGCGTGAACACAGTAGACAAATTGGAACACTATCACTTTTATCACTTAAATGTTCCAATCATACTAAAATATAGAACTCCACAGGGGACTGTATTGGGGTTACTACTATTTTTATTATACATGCTTCCATTACGATTAACACTTTAAAACTGTTTTTGATTAACTGCAAAAACAGTTTGCATTCATGTGAACTATATGATTATGGCACAAAGTAATATGCATTGCTCTACAAAATAAATACACACTGTGTCATCAAAATATAACATTAAATCAAGCACACATGGCAACAGTTACCAAAATTAACAAACTGTCGATATAAGTTGCAAAATACAGTAAAGTTCTTTATTTTTAAATAGATATTAGAAGTTTTATCTTCATTAGCAACTAAAAAAAAAATCGAATTAATTTTCCTGTAGTTTCTTCTAGACAACAATGATAACAAATGGAAAGATACAGTATGTCTCCTGAGATAAAGACCTCAGTAATCCCAATAAAGTCTCACATTGTGCATAATTTGCTAAAACAATTAATATTAATTTTGGTTTCAATATTAACTAAATTATTTACTATCCAACAACTAAGAGCTATTTTACTCCTGATACTGTGAATTAGTTCTTAGTTGCTAAACCTCTCAAACAAGGGTGTGGTAGTTTAGTGGTAATCTTGTTGGGCTATCACACTGAAGGTTGGGGGGTTCAAATCCCAAGGTTATCAACATTAGCTCTTAAGCAAGACCCTTAACCCTCATTGTTCCAGGGTGTTTGTATCTAGGTTATCCCTGCACTTTGACCTCGACCATTGAGTTAGTACACATGAAGTTATATTTTATTTGTATAAACCAGCAATTTGTAAAAAAATAAAAATAAAAAAACAGCCCCTCTGCAACGTTATATCATATCTTTGTCTTATACTATTTCTCCTAAGCTATTTGCAGAGAACTGTCTGAGGTAAATAAGTCTCCTGGCATACCAAAGGTCAAGCAAAGTTCCTCTGGTTCCAAAACCAGAGTATTTTTATAAATATACCTATTTATAAACTTTACATTTATTAATAACACATACCTTTAATAAAGACAAAATTGTACTTTTTAATTACATTACTGATATTTGTCTAGGAAGCTTCAAATCCTAATTAATTTAGAAGTAAACTTGCGTACCGTTTAAGCTATTGTCATAATGATACCGAGTATGTGACAGTGATATATTGTAAGTATTGTAATAACTACTATAATTATCCTCCATTTAGCCATCCAGTTTTGTTGTGAATGTAAATAATTCTGATCCCTGTCTAAAATACTTGGTTTGGAAATTAAAATATTCAATGCAGATTTTATTTTTATATAGCTTACCTTTAACAACTTAATACAAATTAAATTTAGCTTAAGCCATCCCATAATTTATCACCTCATATCAAGATGTCCTGGGTTTAATTCCCAAAAGTTTGCATGTCCTTCCCACTGCCTTGGTGTTTAATTCAGCTTGTATTAAGCACTTTTTACAACAGAGTGTCTCACAGAACAGCATTACTTGTAGAGAGGTTAAAAACTGATAAATTGGAGATGCTTAATTGTTTCTATGTGTGAACGAGTGAGGTAATGTGTTTGGTTTGACCTGTTTAGGGTGTTTTCCAAATTCCCGTCCAATGAAGCCTAATGAATAGTACTTATGAACACAGTGAGGCTAAATGGCTTTAAAAATTAGGAATGGTGTGTATATTCGGTAGTAGACTACCAGTAAAAACCGAAGCACAAAAATGTAAGATAATGATATTTCATTTCTCTATTTTATGGATTCAGTGACAAATAAATTATGTTAAGCATTGGTTTGATACATTTAGATTCCTGAAATGTAAAGAGAGACCATAGTTTAGAATAAATTATGGGTTTACAATTACATGTAAGCACTTAGATACTGACATAAAGAAACAAAGGACTATATAAATGGCTAAATAAATATTCTATCTATAACTAGATTGTATACTTAAAATAAAGACCAAGACCACAACGATCACTAGACAAACGAAAAGAAAGTAAAGCTGCATGTATAAATCCACCTGCCGTCTGCAATGACTGATAATGCGCAGACTTAGCGCCAACGTCTTTTAATGACATGGATAATGTTGCGTGATCAAACATCACTTATTATAAATATAACATACACAAAAAGAATCACAGCTCTCTATTGCGCTGAACACTCGTTATGGTTGCGCTGAAAGCTGCATTCACTTAGCAAATCCGCCAGATAACGGACCTAACTTTATCAACTCGACAGCTTCTGTATCATTTCTAATAGAAATGATCAAGTCTGAAGGTCACACTAGCGAAGTCGTAATGAAACGGGAGTTTAAGAGGTACAGTAAGGGTTGAGAAAATTAAACTCATCCTTCTCTGCGCGTCCGCAACTGCTTGGTTTATCAAGGGCATGACATGCCAGCAAACTGAGAGAAAACAGCCTACCGATCACAGCCAGCTGGAGCAAGTAGAATCCGATCTGGTCCATTCCGCACAGAGGCGTCAGTTGAGATGCGCTAATCACCGAAGCAACTTTTAGACTTCAACAGCTGTCACAGGAGCAAAGGTAGCACATGCAGGCGTTTAGCGACACTTAATCTGAACAGCGAGCCAAAGCGTGCTCCAGGTACAGATTGCATCCCCTCTCATGGTTTTCTTCAGCGAGTATGGCGCTGAACGAAGAAAACAGTTAAACCGAATGAAACTGAAAATACAATTGTAGAGAACGGGAGGCTTAAAACGCATTCAGTGTGAAGGAGAAAAAAGTTTCAATAAGCGCCGGCAGGTCATGATTCGCACAGTGGATGCTATACCAGTGGAACCTCAGATGGAATGCATTGCTACACAGACCGAGCAGAAGTGAGCGTCACCGCTGAGGAGGAGGGAGAGATCCTCTAAACTGTCACTCATTAAGCTGGCTTGAAACAAGATTTGCCATACAAATACACCCCCACACACACATACACACTTTAAAAAGTGGGAAAAATCCATCCATCCATTTTCTTCCGCTTTATCCTATATATTAGGGTTGGGGGGTCCCCATGCCCATCCAGGGGAGAACGTTTCAGGCACTGGGCAGATACACCCAGGACAGGGCGCCAATCTATCGCTGGACGCACAGTCACTCACACAGACATGCACACAAACACACTCTATATGGGGCAATTTGGAGAACTCAATTGACTTGATCCATGTTTTTGGACTGTGGGAGGAAACCGGAGAACCCGGAGGAAACCCATGCAGACACGAGAGAACATGGAAACTCCACCCAGATGGGATGGAGTCTAGGAATCCCTAGAGCTGAGAGGCGAACATGCTAACCACTAAGCCACCGTACCACGTGGGAAAAAGCTTTAAAAAAAAAAAAAAAAAAAAAAAAAAGTCAAAATGTGTTAACAATGTTTGCCTTTGTAGTTATTATTACATCCCCATTAGAATGGAATTTCATCAGTCAACTTGTCTATGATCCTGTCTATCCGCCCATAGACTTATCCCATCAAGCAAAGCAGATCCAATGGATCCCAAGCTTTATCAAATTACCCTTTTAAACATTTCCTTTATGTTACTATCATTATATTTACACATTTCTGAACATGATGTTATGTTTTAGGAATGGTAGAGAATGAAAGGCTTATAATGCATTATGTATTAAGTATAAAAGAGTTTTAATAAGATAAAGGTAAAAGCAATAAAAAATCCACCCCCCCCCCCCCGCCCTCACAACCCAAAACTTTAACAAGCACAAGCTTTAACATTTACAATACTTTTACTTAACTGGTGGGCTGGTAGAACCTATACTCACCGTACTTGCTTGCATTTTTCAATATTAATTAGAAAAAAAAAATAATAAAAATTAATTTATTTTAAAAGGACAACAACCAATTTAAGCCTGATAATTACAGCTCTTGTTGTGGAAGAGTTAAATTTAACTTAAAAAAATATTGCATGTCATCTGGCTATAAGATTACAGCTGATTCCTTGATATAATTCATTTAAAACTAATTATCCAAATGATTCATCATAAACATAGGGAGATATTCATTAACACTCATAAGTTAGACATTTTAAAGCTCAGCTGTTCTCACCTTCACTGTAAATAAGACATGAAAGACATTTGCATTACATCTGGCAAATTTTATTATCTCTCTTTCACTGCCATATGTTAGGTTTGTATGTTTGTTATGTAATAAGAGAAGAGACCTACAAAAGACACAACTTCTTTAATAAGATTGAACGTGCATGTGATTTAAAGTTTTATAGATACTTCTAACCACTTCATATAAATAAGTTTAAGATTGTGTTAATAAACATACTGTAACATCGGTGCTGGAAAATGACAGTCTTTTCTTAAAGGGAAGATCCAGAGGAAAGCTGGAAGCAATGGAAAGTAAAGAGTAGTAAGTGAAGTTGAGCTGGCAGGGGTTTGGCACAGTCTACAATCTCTGAAGCTGCAAAACCATGGCAACAGGCACACTAACAGCCGTAACAGTCCATCTGTTGATAACCAGAAAAAAAGCAATAAAATATAAAGAATGAGCAAGAGAAAAAGTTTTCCCCTCTTTCTCTCTTTTTTCTTTGTTCATTCTTTGTATTATAAGATGGAAGTATAGATTACCTGCTATGTGGCATGGCTTGCTGAAAAACATGGGCATGCAAGACATAACCACATGAGACAGAAAACCACAAGTGACTTTTAATAGTTTAAAGTTCATTTAAAGAATTATAATAAAAGCAATATTAAACACCTCAGGGCATGTATACATCCTAAATATAGCATTAAACTATACACTGGATGGACATGTGCCCTCTACAAACCAACCACACTTTAGGGGGAATGTGGCTCTCATCACTGTACACTTGCACTGTACACTTGTTTACATCTGAGATTGCACACACTTTACAAAAAATAAATAAAACAAACAAAAGTAAAAAAAAATAAAAAAAAATGATGCAGCTACTCCGACTGTGCCAAAACATTGATTGGAACCCCTGTCTTCTTCTTTTACTCAAAAGGAGCTCTGCCAAATGTGTGAAAGCTTTGACACTCAAGCCAGCAGGAACCAAGAATCATGGAAAGCACTCAGCTTCCACTAACAGGCAGCAGCGGGTTAGTCTTTTTGACTGCTCTGTGCTGCAGGCAGTGGTACCATGTGTGGCCAGGGCATGGTCAGAAAAATACGAGACCAAAAAAAATTAGACAGCGGTGCAGAACTGACATTCCATCATTTAAAATGTATTGTATACTATGCGATGATCCCAGCACTAGACTGCTTATTGGTCAGATGCATCCACAGGTGGAACAAATAGCTGCATCCGAAACTAATCACAGTGAGGCAAAGCACAGTGCTATGCTGACGTAGCCACGGATGTCACGTTACATTACCCCAAACTATTGAACACTCATCACTAAACTAACCTCATCTCTGTCTCTATCACTGTCCTGTATTTTTTTCTCTCCTCCTGTGTTATAGTCATAGCAAGACCATGAGCGAGAGGAAAGATTCTGACTACACTGACACTGTGGGTGTTATATATAACAACACAGTCAAAGCCCAGTATTGACCAGTACTACTATGTGTATGATGTTGTATTGGCTCAAATTATCGGAGATACCTGACACTTTTCAGGTGTCAAACCCACAAACGTCTCACATTCATATTTTGCATATGATAACAAAACTACCATACCAACTACTATACGATGTGAATAGGAGCATCAAAAAAATTTGAATTTTTGTGCAAATGAGATGTTACCATTAACCCTCTTCAAAAAGCAATGCAACAAAAACATTAGCTCATTAAATGACAAGACAAGCAAAACAATTAAAATTTTGCCACATGCCCACTTTCCTTTTCGCCTGCACTATGGACCCACTACTACTTTGTGCTCAGGCAGGCACATTGATTGAGTTCTAAAACAGCCACACCTGGTTATTACTGCACTTTTACAGCAAAACCTGATCTTTTTAATCTAATTGTAGATTTGGTGTAATTCCAACTGCTTTTTAATTATCACCCTGGTCCTGCCCCAATTTTCTGTAGTGCATCATTAAATTGCTCCAATCACATTTTTACTTCTTGTCCAATCATTATTCAAATTTTATGACCAGACAAGGCACAGATTAACCACCCTGTCTTTACTAAATTTTTGCCCCTAAATTGAGTCTGAGGACAGGTTGTGTCAACTCAGGAAGCGAGAAAGTCCTCTTCTGCAATTTGTAACATTGTTCCTGGATGTTTTCAAGACTACAGCAAGAGCTCGTGGATGCACAGAGAGCCTCTATCTAAAAGCCTTAAATGACAATATGTTTTTTGGTGGTAAATTCATTCATTCATTATCTCCCGTTTTATCCTCTATTAGGGTCGCGGTGGGGTTCCCCATGCCCATCCAGGGGAGAACATCTCGGGCGCTGGGCAGATAGACCCAGGACAGGGCGCCAATCCATCGCTGGGCACACACTCACTCAGACAGACACACTCTATATGGGGCAATTTTTTGAGAATTCAATTAACTTGATCCATGTTTTTGGACTGTGGGAGGAAACCGGAGAACCCGGAGGAAACCCACGCAGACACGGGGAGAACATGGAAACTCCACCCAGATGGGGATTCGAACCGGGAATCCCTAGCGCTGAGAGGCGAACGTGCTAACCACTAAGCCACCGTGCCGCCTGGTGGTAAATTAGAAAATAAAATGTTTTACTTTCTATGAAATTAGTAGCCTCATTTGCTCTGAATATGCAGTATGCTGGTAAGTCTTTAATGTCAAATTATATACAGATATTACTATTTTGTTTTATGTTAAGTACCAGTGCGCGCACACACACACACACACAAATACTACATTTTAAAGCTGGTGTCAAATCACAGACAAAACTCAACCTAGCTCAAACAACCAGACAAATGTGCACAATAAAAAAGAGAAAGTGATACTGTTTTAGGAAGGTTTAGAAGTGTAAGACAGTGAAATAACATTGGTGTTAGCCTCTTAGAGAGACTTTATTATGTTTTAATTTCAGATGTAGGAATGACTTAAACCTTAACTTGTCGAATTCATGATATATGCTTGTCTGACAATTAGTTGAATTAGTTTATCTCCTTTCTTTTGGATAATTGTTTGTTAAGTCTGATAGCATGAAATGTCTGAAATACATACATATGTTGCAAAAGGGAAAAAATGCATATTTATAACAATAAACACACATTGTCTGAAAATTATTGGGTACAAAAGAAAGGCAAAGGACGAATAAAATAGTGCTGCTTGTCATGGTACACATCAGCATATGTTATGTTCTAATAAACGGTCAGAAGTTGGTGGCTTTGTTCCAAAGTATTTAATGCATTTTACTGAATAAACAGTGTACAGCAGATGATTGCAGCAGGTTCTCTGTAAACTCTGTAAGGTTTTCAGTAATCACCCGGTTTTGTGCTCACTGTCCATGCTGTGTGTTTTTTAGCTCACCTGCGTTCACCTGTCACGTGCTTGCTCCACTCTTGCTGATTGGTTAACCTGTTTTATAATTCACGGGTTTGTATTCATCCTTTGACTTGTGTCATGTTGTCACAGTACAGTATCTTGAGCCAGTTCACACTTCCCAGTCTCAGCTCTGCTTCCAGGTGCTGTATGTTTGCTTTTTGTTATTACCTCTGTGCTTGTCACTCTTGATTTTTTCCTGTGGGTGCTTGTATACTTGTTTTTTTGGCTAAATAAACTTCCTCTTTGTGTTCATCTTTCATTTTACTTGTCTTACTTACTGCCACCTGGAGGCAGTGAGTGACATTAGTAAATCTACTTTGATCCTTTGACAAAAGCATGATGAGTAACTGAAGTGACATGTTGTTAAAGTGGATAGCAGGCTCCTGGATGGGGTCCTTTTTTGAGTGTGTTTAAATGTTCTATCAGGATTTCATCCAAGAGCTCCACACATTCCAAAACATGTGAGAGGGTGAATAGTGAGAGGCCTGATAGTGGTTTCTGTCACATAATGGTCAAAATAGGTCTCAGTGAATATGATTTTAGTTGTTTTTTTTAATAATTGTATGAGCTTGATTGTATATAAGCATCTACATTAATGTTAAACTAAAACACATATGTGGAAGATTGCATAGAATGTTCACATGTTTTATTTGGGTCTGGCAAATCCTCTCAAATCAAGATTATTTCCAGCACTATTAGAACAATGCTAAAACTCAAAAGAACTGTGGTCTCATACATTCCACCAGAGACATGGTTGAATCTAATGCTCTGTGTGGATACATTGGTCCAGGTCACCTCTTCAGCACTTGAAAATAAAGATCCAAGAGATTGATGTTTGTCTGGGGTAACTGAAAACAATTGGAGTAAGGGAGGCATTAAAGAGCGCCTAATAACTGGGGTACTGCTGCTTCTACATGCCTGTTCAAGATGGGCTGACTGAGGACTAAAGGTGGCAAACCGTTAAAAAAGGTTATGCTTACAGAATTTTAGTAAGCAAGAGGAGAGAGAAGATAAAGAACAATGTTTGTCTTAGGTGATCTTGGGTATGTATTATAAACACATTGTATGTACAGACACAGCATTGCAGGATTTCCTGGTGGAATTGTCAGTCTTTAACCGCAGCATCTGATGCATCTTTATTTCCTATGTGTAAACAAAACAAGTTTGAGGATTTGCTTCTAATGAAAAGGGCAGCACATATTGTTAGTTAGATTTAGACTTTCATAACAAGCTAAAGGCTTACAAACCCACAGGGATATCTACACTACGTGCAAAAAATCCCTACTGATTACTCCAGTCCTTTTCCTCCTCCCTCTCATGAAAATCCCTTTGGTTGCTTTGAGGAGTGATGAAACCTGAGCTTTAAGTGGTTCATAGCATAGGTAGTGAATATGTAAAATTGTGCACCTCAGCACAGTTTTAAAACACTGGCCTGGTTTGATAACAAATGCAAAAAGCTGTAGAAAACAGTTTTGTATTCCACTGCCAGCAATTTGTACAGAATGCAGATATTCAGTAAGAGTCAGTGGAGCCGAGTTCAGTTTGTTTTTAGTCATCTTAGGTTTCTCCAGGTTGCCTGAATATATTATATATGGAGCCGAAAGTGAAGTGCCTAAATAAATTACAGTATTACATTAAGAAAGTTTTCTATTTGAACTTGTATGACATTAAGCAGTAAGCCACAACCTTTTATTGCTTACAGACTTTACACTAAGCCTTTAATTAATACTTTAATCATGATTGCCATACACAATGCAGAATAATTCAGTTTAGTGCAAATTATATTTTCTATTAACACAAACCATTCACTCTTATTTGTCTCTTGTTTTTTAAATGAAAAAAATGTTTACGTATACAAAGTACAACCAAGGTTATAGAAAAACTGAAAATCAGTCATATTATACATGTTGTTAGTTAGATATAATAGATTAGTCTTATTATACATGTTATTTAAATAAAGTTATAAAGCTTCAAAATAATTAATGAATCCATTTGTTTTATTAAGTTTATTAAAAGGTTTATTAAAATAGAGCCTGTTTAGTATAGTGCTTTTGGACTCCTTAACTTAAATAAGAGAAATGATATATATACGTGTGTGTGTGTGTGTGTGTGTGTGTGTGTGTGTGTGTGTGTGTGTGTGTGTGTGTGTGGGTTTGAAAATGTTGTATTTGTAAAATGTTTGTTGCGGTAATCCAAAGTGACTTGGATCTATTTTTCCTGAATCAAAATGTTTAGTCAAATTGCTTAGATGTATATAAACTTATATTTTATACAGAAAAACTACAAGACACAAATTTGATCAAAAGTTACACAGACACAACTTCCACAGTAGGGTTGTGTTTGAAGTCTATGTTACCTATGTTACCTCTATGTTATATTTTTCTGCACTTCTAGTTTTTGCCACCATCTTTAGGTCAAATTACATATTTAGGGTTCATTACACTATACATTCCTCACAGAATACAAAAGTGCATCTCCGAACAGTCTGCTACAACTTTCGAAGGTCTTGTTCAGTCAAACAGAGGTATTGATTTGCCTTTCTGACAATGTCATGAACAGTTCAGTTGGATTTGTTTTGTCATTCAAAGCTTTAGTTGACTTCTGCTTTGACTGTTAACTGGCATTTCCTAATTACATTGTACTGATGTACTGATGAAACTGCTACCTGAAATGCTTTGTTATCTTTTAATGAGTCTTCTCCTGGTTTGTAGTCATCAAAAAGTCATCATAAAGAGCAATGACTTCAACTAAAGATTTGACCAGGGGTGACACGGTGGCTTAGTGGTTAGTATGTTCGCCTCTCAGCGCTGGGGATTTCCTGTTCAAATCGCAATCTTGGTGGAGTTTCCATGTTCTTGTGGGTTTCCTACCACAGTCCAAAAACATAGATCAAGGTAAATTGAATTGCCCTATATGGACTGTGTTTGTGAGTGAGTGTTTGCCCAGCGATAGATAGGCACCTTGTCCTAGGTGTATCTGCCCATCGCCCGAAATGTACGGTACTCAGGCTAATTATTTTTAACAATGTAATTTGTACCTCAGGTTGCAAATATATCTAATTTCTTGCAATATCATTCCCAAGAATGAATGACATGCCATCAGTGGTTAATACTGGAGGTACTGCTACAGTGCAAATCCAGATAAACCTTTACTGTAGTTTCAACATACTGAAATATTCTGATCATCTCTTGTGTATCATCTCTTGAATGTCACATGAATCACTTAAGATGGTGCAATCAGTTGACCCACAACTTAAGAGGGAACCATCACTGGGTGCTGTCATTTTATCATGGAGTCTGTACTGTCTCTAGCAGGTTTGGTTTTATTCTCACTTAAACTATCTATTTTTTTAAAAAAGGTGAACACCAACATGCTTAAGAATATGTTGAAGGACATGAGATAGAAAATAACTATTTTATATATTAGCTGAATTGATAGATAAGTACCTTATTCCTGTTTCTTGCTGTTTTCTGCATACCCGTTTTGCTGCTCTCCATTTTCCTTAAATCCCAAATTAAGTTACCTGCCTTTTGCAAAAACATTATAAAGCTTGTCCTTAGTAATACATTTTGGGTCCATGATAATGTGATTTTACAATAGTTTGAGCTATCTCTTGGACTTTCCCTGCTTCTTGGACTTGGTGTAATTTTATTAATGAAGACAAATTGTGAAATAAAGAAAAGCTTAAGTAAAATAAATTATTAAGAGAAGTTGTAGAAAAGGAGAAAAAAAACTTTATTGTGATGGCAGCACAGCAGCACTGGGGCAGGAAAGGTTGAGTTGACTGTGTTGTTCATTGAGAGTAATTAATGGCTGATGTGGTTATGCCTGATGTCTGTGTGCAGCCTTTATATGCTGTAACATCACATGCTACAGAGAAATTCTATGGATCAACATGAACGGAACTTTCTGGGAGTTACACCGTGCCAGCATAAGTGATTTTAAATACTGTGTAATAAAGCCCATTCCTCTTTTTTAAGAAATCCTGTATCTGGTCCTCATTCATACCCACCACTTGTTACACTTATTGTGGCAGGAGCGCAGAGGGGGAATAGGGTGAATACTTTGATTATAGAAAATTAACAAACCTGATGTGGCTCCTCCTGATGAATGTGTGCGCCCTTTATAACATGGAACATTCCATGCCTTGGAGAGAGATTGATCACAGAAACACACAGCCATGGAAGATACCAACAGGCAACATACGTATTTCAAATAATGTGTTAATAAAATTTGGTCTTGAGCTTGTGAAATCCTGTCTATGGTCCTCATTCGTACCCACCCTGTTACCTTTATATAACTGAGCCTAAGAGAACTGTATTTGATTTAATATATATGTAATTGATTTGTTGCTTTGGAATGAATGACACCCCATTGCGTAAGCTTTAAAAAATGTGAATGCCATGTGTAATCAGTAAACACAGAGCTAAAGTTATATGTATAAGTTTATATGTATTAATATTTTAGGGGGCGGGGTAGGCTCTAAATGTTGATACTTGTATGCAGCTGTGATAAAGTGAAGAACTGAGATGTTGCTGAAACAGTGTGTAATTGTAACAACAGCTTAATAATTATGTGCCTGGCATTTCTAAATATTTAACTTTAAAAGTATATAATCACAATAAAAAAATAATATATAAAAAAAAATATTATGTTTGAAAAATGTGAAATGAGGACACATTATTTATAAGATAATTATGAACAGGGTCCACAGTTTGACAGCATTTTAGCATCACACTCTCTTCCACTGATGAGCTGGGTGAAGTGCTGAAATGATTCCAAATTACCACTCAACAAGGTTTAACACACAGTTAAATGCTTGAATAAATAAATGTATTTTGAACTACTTTTAAAAGCCACAAACAGTGACAGGAAGCTAATTACTTTTCTTACCAGTGGTAAAGCTGTATAATGACAACGACATGGTGTGCCAGGAGAACTAGATTTTAAGTGAAATAATCATTTATTTTGAATATTTGCCATAAATACAAATATAAAGGATTTTGTTGACATTAAAAAAAACAACTAAAAATAATTTAAACAGGCATTTCCTTTTCATTCAATTTTATTCTAGGAAACAACAGCAGTTCTTGGTCAGCCAATATGATCTGGCATTTCAGAATCCTTTCAGGTAGGTAAGCTACTATTTCTGTACCTCCTCCTACTCAACCATAGAGAATCACATAAGACCACAATTGTTATTCGGAGCTTGGTTCCTCTCACTGCCAAATTGCATGGCTAAACAAAAAAGCCCCCACAACCTATTGAAATTTATATTTGGTTCTATCCTAGTTTTGTTTTATAAGCATCCATACCCAACCATATATACAGTATACATATATATATATATATATATATATATATATATATATATATATATATATATATATATATATATATACATATATATATATATATATATATATATATATATATATATATATATATATATATAGGGGGTGGTTGAGTGGTTGAGTATAAACAGAAACACTTTACTACTTTTTAATACATAAACAATTCCTTTTTTATAAATTTTCTGAGAATCTTTAAAAAAAATGACATTCCATTTGAGAACAAACAAATAATATTCAAGGACTAAAATTTATATCTGACCTTTCATTGGAATCTGATCATATTTGTAATAGGTTCAAATTATGGGAAATACAAACTCCAGGACATCAAAGTAATGTGAAAAGTAAGCTTCCCTTGCTCAGTTATAAAAGCAGTATAATAATATAATAAGCAGTAAATTGTGTCTTTGTATAATGACTGTAGTGGAAAATTACTATACAGACAGGATAACAGAGTAACCTTGCATTAAAGGAACAGTTTCAACACATAAAAAAAACCTCTCTAGTCTGAGCTTCATAGGAAATTTTTGTTGATGTGTGCATGGTAGAGGCTGGCTGGCAGTATGCATGACTGACCATGATAAGCTAATGATGCTGATGTTGGTGAATGAGTATCTGCTGCTCCATGTCACCCTTCATTGCTCACACTGCCTCTGTGCATTTATATACAAGTTTTTTTTCTTAAGTCCCACCTCATCAGTCATCAACTCAGTTCTGACCCACTCCAACACAGCACTTTTAAAAAATATGTGCAATGGCGTGAGTATGTGTGCATGTGTGTGAATTTGAAGGTGGAAAAGGAGAAACTTAATGATTGGTTAAGAAGCTAAATACTTTACACACCCTTAGAGATGTAATACTTAGATAACCCGTCAAGGCATCAATATACAGTATGCAATGCAGTTTTTATATATGTTAATTTGCCCAGTTTAAAATAACATAATGAAACTAATGACAAACCGGCAAGTGGATTGGTTACATGTTACAATTACACATCTACCCTCTATGATCACTATATATTGGTTATGCAGATGGATGTGTTTTAACAAAGCACCTAAAATACATTGTAACAGGGGTCAAACAAACGAGGACCGGAGACAGGGTTTCACAAGCACAGGAGCTGGCTTTATCAACACATTATTTTAACATACAGTACATTCAAAATTCATGTGTTGACTGATGAAGCTGCCATTGCCTCACTTCCTGCAGTTCCTAATCTCTCCTACCATGGCATGTGCTGTTTCCAATTATAAGTGTCAGGTACGTCTATAATCAAAGTCCATTACCGACCGCTCCGCCTTCTCCACCCAGCGCCACTGCACCCCTGCCACATTCATGTTCTACCATACAAATTCTTTTTTTTATACTAATTTCACTACCTTTGTTGGATAAAAGCTAAGCTAAATTAAAATTATATATCTGAAGTTAGGTAAAACATCAGTATCAATTTGAAAATAATTGAAATTTGTTACCCCATAGTGTACAAATTGCAATGCACCAACATTACATGCCTTTTTCTGTACTGTAATAATATATAAGATGTTGATTTATTGTCTATGTATGGCAAACCCTAATGAAGTTAAACACTATGGATAATAGGGAACCTAGCAACCATAAGGCCGGCCTCTGAAGCATTCTTTATAATGATACTGGTTTTTACCTGGTTTACAGTCTGCATGTGCATTTAAAATAGTTAGTGGATGTTTCAAATACATGAACCATGTTTACCTATGTATGTATAACAGTGACATTTTATTGTAAGCATCTACAATGTTTTAATTTTTGGCCTTGTTACTGTCAAAAGCCTCCAGGGAGTTTAAAGACATATGGTGGTGATACATCATTTTTAATTTCATTAATAGTTAGAAGAATATCTACTTATTAACATGCATTTGGAGTATTTTATTTGTAAATTTTACATTTAGAATTTTGAAAATTCCCTGTGGGAAATAAAAAATCATATTATTATTATTAACAACAACAACAACAACAACAACAACAACAATAATAATAATAATAATAATAATAATAATAATAATAAAAACTAAAACAATTTGGTAAAAGTTTTAAAAATAGAATAATAGGTAAGCATTTAAAATAAGACAGAACACTGCTGAAAAAGTGTGAATGCTTACAGTCATTACCTGCAGCAGGGTGAAAAATGATAAGGAAACACCTGTGGTAGAAACCCCTTTTAGAAGAAAAAGCATACACCACTTACTGGCCATATGAAACCAGCTGAATGTGACTGATGCTGTTGTGCCATAGCCCGACTTAAGGAAGCAGGAAAGTGATGGATCTCAAATGTGATATTTTTGTGATTATAGTCTGTGTGTCTGGACTCCAAAAGGATTAATTCAATTCACACTAGATTTGAGATTCATAAATAAATTAGAGATTACAATCATACCGTTAGTCTGACAGAAATTGTATACCGAATATCTATTATATTTGAGATATAGCTGATATTTGCATTTACATTTAAGCGTAAAAAAATGTGTGGACTTGCCTTCTGTAGGGTTTTCATGAATTTCACAGTTTTGTGAGTTTGTGCCACGTTAGGGGATGCTTTGCCAGAATGGTCTTCTCCAAATTATTCTGTTTTGATGCACAATCTGTCTATGATGAGTCAAACTGCAAAAAAGGTTTGCTGAAATTGTTTCAGCACCTGGCAGCATTCGGCTTTAATGTCATTCTTCAGCAACTACAGTGGTGCCAAAGGTGGGTTGTGTATCTATGTTTACGCACCCTAAGAGCTTAATGAAAACTTTTCATACTGTGCCTCCACCTACAATAAAAAATGCAATGCAAAGCTTCCTTGGACTTCCTTGGACAAAGCTTCCTTGACTTATCACTTCCTTTGAAACCCAAACCATTACAACACAATATTAGGAAATTCTTTCATCAAAAGTAAACCTTAAGACTTAAGATATTCATGTGTACTGTATCTGCCATTTCTGTTATATATATTTGAAACAAATGTAATCACAGCAGGGCTTTGGTGCAAGAGCTATTTGGGTTATTGGCCAGTTTGGATTTTTTCTAAACATTTGATTTGTCTATAAGCGTTTGTACTGTAGTTGCTGCTGCATATGTGGTAACAGATGTAAAAATAAGCTCTTACATCCAGTGATTTTATATACACCACACCAAGTGCTTACATTTACCATTGTTCAAAAACAAGTTATGAGGTGTAAGAAATCCGGGTTCTGCATCTGCCTCTCCTGCACGCTCTGTCACTCGCGCTCTTAGCCCCGCCTTCTAGTTTCGCTTTCGCTCCGGCACCAGGTGAGGCTAATTTGTTTGATGGGTCGTTTCTCTTATTTAAGCTCTGTCTTCGCACGGGACGGATCACGAAGTATTGTCCCTGTCATGCATACATACCAAGCGATCCTTTGGCTGTTATTCTCTGCTTTGTGTCTCGTAGTATATCTGGTCTCGGTGAGTGCGTGTCTGTTTTTTGTTAGCTGTGTGTTAGCATCTGCGCCCTCACTTCCGTGTTTAGGATTAGTCTCTGTCGTTGTATGAGTGAACGTCTGTGTTTATCTGTGATCGCTCCCTGGTGTCTGTCTAATCCTCTTTCTGTTTCCAGTATTCATCCTGTCCCTAGTGTCCTGCGTCCCGGGAGCGATCTCTGTCCGTCCGTTCAGGTGGTTCGGCTTCGGCCGGGTGGGGCGGAGTTCGCGCTCGCCCTAGCCTGCTCCGCTGGCGCGCCACCACCTGAGGGCGTCCGTGTCTCATTGTTCACTCAGCATACTAACGGTTCCCATCTTTTTACTAATACGCTCTGTCTTGGTGAACTAACGTTATTTCCTTCCCTGTGTACTAATATTTTGGCTGTCTTCCCATCCCTTGTTTGTCTCAGTCTGGTTCCTAGCCATCCGTCGTCCCGTGTAGTTCACCATACCTCTTTGTGCACTTTCTACACTCTTTCTTCCTTCAGGTTTTCGTCTAACACTCTCTTTGACACGCCGGTTCTTTCTGTCATAGGTTTTGTTATTTTGTCTATCCTAGACACACTCACTAGTTCTTTCTACTTCTACGCATAGCCAGTGTAGGGTTCTCTTTCTACAGCGTAGTTTATTCTGTGTACTTTGTTTTATTTTGTTATTGGTTTGGCTCGGTGTTGTGCTCTGCCCAGTCCTCCGTCCAGGTTTATCACCCCGGCCTGGGTCCAGCGGGCAACGCCCTCCTCGCACCATCCTCCTCCTGCACTACCCTACCTCTGCCTTGCTCTTCAATAAATAACTTTTGTTCTGCATCCACGTCTCCAGAACTATCTTTACAGACGATTTGTGACAGAATACTTCGCGCCACCATGGAGACGGCGGAACAACTGCTTCAGCGGCTCACACAGCAAGTCCTGGACCAAGGACAGGTTCTACTGCTTTTGACACAGCAGGTGCAGGAACTGTCCGCAGGAGCCGCCAAATCACCTGTCCCGCCACCAGGTGACACCGTGGGTAACCCCAGCAGCACCACACCTAACATGTCTCCTCAGGTCGCCCCGTCGTCCACAGGGGTCACCACGGGCGCTGCTGGGGCGTCCTTCCCCACGCCCGGAGATGGCACAACGCTCATCTCCATCCCGGAACCGCCATGCTATTCCGGGGACCCCGAATCCTGCGAGGAGTTCCTCCTGAAGTTCTCCCTCTTCCTCGCCAGCCGTCCAACCACCACGGACCGGAACGCCATCGCCCTGCTCATTTCCAGGCTCACCGGGGAGGCGTCCGCCTGGGCTACGGCCATCTGGCGTAACAACGGGGCAGATGTCACCTCCCTCACAGCCTTCCTAGAGTCCTTCCGGGCCACCTTCAATCATCCTCGTCACGGTGCGGCGGCCGGAGACGAACTGCGACTGCTTCACCAGGGGAGAAGATCGGTTGCGGAGTATGCGCTGAACTTCCGCACCCTGGCGGCCGCCAGCGGATGGAACGAGGTGGCGCTCATCTCACAGTTCAAAGCGGGTTTGTCCTCGTCCCTACAGAGGGAGCTGGTCTATCGCTCCCTCAACCTGGACCTATCGCAGGTCATCCAGCTGGCCATCCAGCTGGACCAGCACGCCACCCCGCCTGACCCTTCCCGGGGAGCTAACCCCCCGCAACCTGCCGGGTCAACCGCGCTTCCAGTCCCGATGGAGTTGGGGCAGACCAGGGTACCGGAACAGCAGCGGCAAGAACGGCGACGCCAACACCTGTGTTTGCACTGCAGGAGAACAGGACATCGTGTGGCGCAATGCCCCAGAAAGACCCGAACAACGGAGGACCAGCAGGCAGAGGTAGCAGGAGGAGCGAAGAGGACTGGGACAAGACCGCCGACGCCCAGTGCCCGCCAGGTGAGCCCTATTCAGTCTGTTTGTAAGGGAAATTCGCGGATTCTTACTCAGATCTCTCACCTGTCGCGCACCTTCACAGTGACCGCCCTTATCGACTCGGGTTCAGAGGGGGACTTCATTGAGGAGCGCCTGGTCCTACGCCTCCAGGTACCTTCCGTCCCCCTATCGGCTCCCATCAAGATCACGGGAGTCAATGGTGCCACGGTGGGGACCGTCACGCATCGAACCCGACCGATCTCACTGGGCGTCGGCGCACTCCATAGGGAGAAAAGGTCATTGCTGATCATGCGGAGGCCTCTGTCACCGGTCATCTTGGGCCAACCATGGCTGCGGGACCATAATCCCAAGATCACCTGGGAACCGGTGGACATCGTAGCCTGGTCTCCACAGTGCGTGGATCGTTGCCTGGTTCCGGTGGTGCGGACACTGCAAGTAGCGACAACTGACCAACCTCCCGGCAGCCTCCCTGAGAACGTCCCCGAGGAGTACCGAGACCTGGCGGAGGTATTTAGCAAGGGACTTGCATGTCGTCTCCCACCTCACCGAGAGTACGACTGCGCCATCGAACTCCTGCCGGACGCCAAGATCCCCCGTTCCACACCGTATCCACTATCGGTCAAGGAGACCGCTGCTATGGAGGAATACATCAGCGAGGCCTTGGCGCAGGGGTTCATCCGACCATCTAAATCCCCCGCCAGCTCCAGTTTCTTCTTTGTCCCTAAGAAGGACGGCTCCCTAAGGCCTTGCATCGACTACCGGGAACTGAACCAGGTCTCCAAACACTACACCTACCCTATTCCTCTCGTCCCCTCGGCGCTGGAACAGCTACGCGCCGCCAAATTGTACACGAAACTTGACTTGCGAAATGCCTACAACCTGGTCCGCATTAAGGAAGGGGATGAGTGGAAGACGGCGTTTAGCACATCATCCGGCCACTACGAGTACCTGGTGATGCCGTTCGGACTGACCAACGCACCGGCGGTTTTCCAATGCTTGGTCAACGATGTCCTACGAGAGTTCCTGGGCAGATGCACCATCGTCTACCTTGACGACATACTGATATACTCACCAGATGCCGCCAGCCATGTCCGCAACACCAAAGAGGTCCTGAGCAGACTACTGGAACATGGATTGTTCGTTAAGGCTGAAAAATGTGAATTCAACAGACGGGAGATCGCATTCTTGGGCTACATTATCAGGGATCAAGGTATCCAGATGGACCCTGTTAAAGTCCAGGCCGTCCTTGAATGGAAGGCGCCTCAATCGGTGAAGGAACTTCAGAGCTTCCTGGGGTTCGCCAACTTCTTTCGAAGATTCATCCGGTCCTTTAGTCAGATCGCACTCCCGCTGACTCAGCTACTTAAGGGGAAACCCAGGAGACTCCCCTGGAATGACAAGGCACAACAGGCCTTCGAAAAGCTCAAGAAGGCGTTCACCACGGCGCCGGTGCTCGCCCACCCCGACCCCGACTCCCCCTTCATCGTGGAAGTGGACGCATCTTCCCTGGGAGTCGGAGGCGTCCTCTCGCAGCGGCAAGGAGCACCCCCCAGGCTACACCCCGTCGCCTATTTCTCTAGGAAACTCTCCCCCGTGGAACAAAACTACCACGTGGGGGATAGAGAACTTCTGGCCATCAAACTGGCGTTCGAGGAATGGCGGCACTGGCTTATGGGCGCAAAATTTCCAGTACAAGTCATCACGGACCATTGGAACCTCGAGTACCTGAAATGTGCCCGGAGACTCAATGCTCGACAAGCCCGGTGGTCCCTCTTCTTTAACCGGTTCGAATTCTCGGTGACATATCGACCGGGGAAGGACAACGCCAAGGCAGACAGCCTATCTAGGAGATACGAAGACCAGGAGAAGGTTTCGCCACCTATCAAGACGATACTGCCAACCCGGGTATTTGTTCAAGCTGTCTCCTGGCAATTGGATGAACGGATCCAGGCCGCCAACAGGGAGAATCCGGAGGCCCGCCTAAGAGAGACGCCTCCGGACAAATTGTTCGTGCCTACCCGTTTCCGCCAAGAGCTTATCGCATGGGCTCACACGAACCTTAGCTCGGGACACCCGGGTGGCAATCGCACCTTTGAGAGGCTTCGGGAGAAATACTGGTGGCCGTCCATGAGGACCGACGTAACCCGAGACGTCGCGTCATGCGCCACCTGCGCCGCCACCAAAACCCCACGTCAGCTCCCAGCTGGGAAACTGAACCCGCTTCCTATTCCCCAACGCCCTTGGAGCCACATCGCGATCGACTTCGTCACGGACCTCCCAGTGTCGGAAGGGAACACCACTATCCTGACAATCGTGGATCGCTTCTCCAAGGGGGTAAAGTTCGTCGCCCTGCCCGCGCTGCCCTCAGCCTTCCAGACGGCTGAGACCTTGTTCGCGGAGGTGTTCCGTCACTTCGGCCTCCCGGAAGATATTGTGTCGGACCGAGGTCCCCAGTTCACCTCTGCCGTCTGGGAGGCGTTCATCAAGAAGATGGGCGCAGCCATTAGTCTCACTTCAGGGTATCACCCAGAAAGCAATGGGCAGTGCGAGCGGGCTAACCAGGAGCTGGCCAAGTTCCTGAGGACCTACTGCCAGAGCCATCAACACGACTGGGCTACTTTTCTCCCGTGGGCAGAGATCGCACAAAACTCCCTCAGGAGCTCCAGCACAGGAATCACGCCATTCCAATGTGTCTTGGGTTTCCAACCGCCGTTTGCTCCCTGGGACCCCACTCCTTCCAATGCACCGGCCGTGGATGATTGGTTCCACAGGAGCGAAGAAGTTTGGGAGACGGTACATCAAAGGATCTCGGAAAGTAACGCAAGAACCAAACGGTTTGCAGACCGGAGGAGGAGTGAGGGTCCTTCCTACCAAGTGGGAGATCAAGTCTGGCTCTCCACCAGAGACCTTCGGGTACCCGGCAGCAAGAAGCTGGGTGCCAAATACATTGGACCGTACCCCATAGTCAAGAAAGTTAACGACGTGACAGTGACGCTAGGACTGCCCCCCCGACTGAGAATTTCCCCATCCTTCCACATTTCCCTCCTCAAGCCCTTTAAACCCGGTCCCCTTGACGAAGAACCACATCAGCGGATCTCTCAAGAACTGCCCCACGACCGTCCCACGTACACCGTTAACCAAATACTCGACTCACGCCGGACTGACACTGGACTAGAGTACCTTGTCGACTGGGAGGGGTATGGTCCCGAAGAACGTTCATGGACTAGACGGTCGGACATACTGGACAGGACGCTACTCGACCAGTATCACCTGACTCACCCTGACCGTCCTGCTCCTCGTCCCAGAGGGAGACCCCCTCGCACACCGGCTCGCAGAGGCAGACTCCCGGGCTCCCTACCCAGCAGACCTAGGGGTCGCCCACGCCTTAATCCCATACCTGTCTCTGCTCCCCCTAGTGCCAGCCAACCTCTCTCGACTGGCAATCAGGACACGGGTCTCCCGATCCCTCAGCCCCGTAGGCCCAGGGGTCGTCCCCGCTCCAGACCACGTCCTGATCCCGACCCATCATCGGTTCCCCTTTCTGTCCCGGGCAGAGCCACCCGCAGCACCCGTTCCCGTCCCGACCCTCCCCAAGTTGTTTCCGGTAGGTCGTCTCCTGTTGCCCCCGGTGGTGCCCCCTTGACGACCTCTTCGGGGGGGGGCTATGTAAGAAATCCGGGTTCTGCATCTGCCTCTCCTGCACGCTCTGTCACTCGCGCTCTTAGCCCCGCCTTCTAGTTTCGCTTTCGCTCCGGCACCAGGTGAGGCTAATTTGTTTGATGGGTCGTTTCTCTTATTTAAGCTCTGTCTTCGCACAGGACGGATCGCGAAGTATTGTCCCTGTCATGCATACATACCAAGCGATCCTTTGGCTGTTATTCTCTGCTTTGTGTCTCGTAGTATATCTGGTCTCGGTGAGTGCGTGTCTGTTTTTTGTTAGCTGTGTGTTAGCATCTGCGCCCTCACTTCCGTGTTTAGGATTAGTCTCTGTCGTTGTATGAGTGAACGTCTGTGTTTATCTGTGATCGCTCCCTGGTGTCTGTCTAATCCTCTTTCTGTTTCCAGTATTCATCCCGTCCCTAGTGTCCTGCGTCCCGGGAGCGATCTCTGTCCGTCCGCTCAGGTGGTTCGGCTTCGGCCGGGTGGGGCGGAGTTCGCACTCGCCCTAGCCTGCTCCGCTGGCGCGCCACCACCTGAGGGCGTCCGTGTCTCATTGTTCACTCAGCATACTAACGGTTCCCATCTTTTTACTAATACGCTCTGTCTTGGTGAACTAACGTTATTTCCTTCCCTGTGTACTAATACCTTGGCTGTCTTCCCATCCCTTGTTTGTCTCAGTCTGGTTCCTAGCCGTCCGTCGTCCCGTGTAGTTCACCATACCTCTTTGTGCACTTTCTACACTCTTTCTTCCTTCAGGTTTTCGTCTAACACTCTCTTTGACACGCCGGTTCTTTCTGTCATAGGTTTTGTTATTTTGTCTATCCTAGACACACTCACTAGTTCTTTCTACTTCTTCTCACGCATAGCCAGTGTAGGGTTCTCTTTCTACAGCGTAGTTTATTCTGTGTACTTTGTTTTATTTTGTTATTGGTTTGGCTCGGTGTTGTGCTCTGCCCAGTCCTCCGTCCAGGTTTATCACCCCGGCCTGGGTCCAGCGGGCAACGCCCTCCTCGCACCATCCTCCTCCTGCACTACCCTACCTCTGCCTTGCTCTTCAATAAATAACTTTTGTTCTGCATCCACGTCTCCAGAACTATCTTTACAGACGATTTGTGACATGAGGCCATTTCTTGTGTGACTTTGTATTAAATCTCTTAATTTAAATGTTCCTTTTGTTTGAAAAGGGGTGGCTACATCCCCTACTTCAACAGTATTGTGCATGTAGTTTGTGCATCAGACATGAAACTTAAAGCCTTAGAATAGAACAACCAAACTCCGTTGGAACCAGGGTTTCATATTTATGTTAATAGACCATGATTGATTCAACCTTCCATTGTGGCTATTCTGTAGTCCAATGGATTATTAAAATCCACATTTCTATTACTTGTGAATCATTTTCACTTGTCACATCTAAAATCTTACTTTTCCAAGACTGACTTGCATTTCATTTGTGCTTGTAAAAGCATGATATAAAATGGGGCTACACATTAGGCTGTGCCCCTCCAGAACAATCATTTCAGTGTCTATAAATTCACTTCACACACATGCACATTATCATTACATGGTTTCGTATTTATTTTCTACTGACAGAAATCAGGAAATATCTTTCATTTCAAAGTAATAGATGTTATGTAAGTATTCATGTATTGAGTGTCGGTCCCACATACCAGACTACCCTTTTCTTAATCTTTGTGTGAAAGCATTAGACTTTAGACTCTTAGTTTCTTAATCTGTCTCATTTTTTCTGGACATGTGCACTGGACATGACTGATACATGCAAGGAGAATCAGCCACACAAACATTTTAGACAACCCATACAATTTTAAATAACTATAGATATTTTTGATGGCATGAGTGTGATCAAGCTCCATTTTGTGAATGAGATGCAGAGCCAGGGATACAGAACAGTAAGTGATTCTACCTGTTACTAATTGTACTCTATGTTGTCAGTAAATGGAAGAAATACAAAATAGACACCAGTTACTGTGACAGCCACACACACGAATGGCATTCATGTGTATGTGTGTGTGGCAGACATGCTCCAGTAAAATCTAATAACTTGAGTTGTTATGTCAACAAAGACACAATTTTGAGTTTGTCAACTTCAAACCTAAATCTTCAAAAACTTCAGACCTAAATCCTATTCAATGGCCATGTGTGCATCTTTCTGTGTCATGTCAAATTCTCTTCAGATGGGTAAGCCATAAACTATGGGTGTGGCAATGGAGCCAATTTGACCTGCTGATGAAACCCAGGGCCTGTGATGGAGGTTAGGATTCTCAACAGACCAGTCCCCCATGATTAAACGGAGACATACCATATATCAGTAAGTATCAAGGTAGGTTATGAGGGCATTTCCAAAGGCTTGGATGTACTATTTATCTATTAGCATGTCTGTGAAATGTAGGTGGGAGGCTGAGACGATGGAGAAACCCTTGTAGGCATGCAGACTCCATACAGAAAGGACCACCTATGTTCAGGAATCAAAATTTCTTGCTGTGAGGCAGAATGCTAATTGCCGTGTCACCGTGCAAACCATCAGTAAAATCAAAAAGCATAATCATGGATGTCATGGAATAAGCAAGTTAAAACAAAACAACACCCATGTAATAATGCTGACACAGTTATGAGCTTTCTTTAGCACAGAGCAAGAAAAAAGGATTGATGACAAAAGCTAAAGGGCAGATGATGTTGTAGTTATGCCAAAATATCAATAAAAGGTTAACAGTACATAAAATAGGGATGGTAAAATAATTCTCAGCAAGACAATTTTTAACAAGGTTATTTTTTTTACAGCTTTAACTCAGGATGCAGTAAGAGGTGGCAAAGGCAATAACTTTAAGGGTGAGTACAGGAAGCCCCAGTGTGGAGCTCTTGCCATTCTGGAGGTTGAGTGAAATGTCAGATAGATGAGAGATGGCAGTCATAGGCAGCCCAAAGGACAACTTCTTCACTCTTCCCACACAGGCAGTAGCATCAATCAACCCAAGGTTTTTCACTACTCACAATTTATCTTTTTCACATAAAGATCTGCCTTCAACTGAAACCTCACTTTCACCCTCCCACTCTGATTTACAACTGTCCTATAGCTTGTGTTTTCCATGTTAACATGCATCTTTAAGAACTCATAACTGACCATAAATAGATAACTACTAATAGCTTTTTACTTTAAATGTGATTATAAATACACATAATTATTTCAGATCAATTACTGGTTTATTGTGGCATTTTAAAAGTCATCAGCGAGCTCTGTTAGTCCTAGCACTAAACAAATTTGGTCTATTAATTTCACTATTAAATTTTAAAGCATTACATTTTCAAGTACAGCATACCATAATATGGGATTGAAATGGAGCTGCCAAAAATTTCTAGTTCAACCAATTACTGTCAGATGCTGCCAGCACCTGAGACTGTGTTTTCTTTATTTTGTTGCTTTAGTTCCCAGGCATTGTTTAGTTGATTAATCTGCTGCCCTATGTCATTATTATAGCTAACTATCTGTCTGTTAATTAGATGCTTGTTTAGTTTCATTAGTCACATGTTCTTTTCAGCTTAACTTAACTTAACTGGAGCTCAGCCAGAAGATTTCATCAGTTTACATTGTACACCCTGTTCTGTTTATTTGTTTTTTGAATGTTTAATAAAGTCTCCAGTATTTTGATCGCTACCTGGTATCTCAGTGTACTGCATGCACAGACCGGGCGTTACAATTACCCTCAGAATACACACAATTACAAAATAATAATTTGTGCAATCTAAGTGTCACATGATCTATGTCAGGAAACTGGATACTCTGTGTGCCTCATTTAGTATGCTTTGCTTTTCAAAACATTTAGCTTTTTACTTATTTTCCCATTATAGTTTATTTGCTTTTTATGTTATTATGCTTTTCACATCCTGTTCTCTTGTCACATGCTATATCCTCTAAATTTTGATTTGTTCCCAACCTCTTTATTAGTTCCAAGTTTAAGCTAACTGGTGTGTGTGTCCATGTTGTTGTTGTGTTTCTGTCTTCATTGATATCAATCTTGGTAAGCAGTATTATTTCCCTTTTCCTTTTTTCACTTATAAGTGTTTTTTGTTTATTGTCACATGAGCACATTCATTCTTTTGTACATTAAACTTCTTCTTTGTTTGATTCAAGCTGACCATTTGTCAGAATATATACCTTTCCAAAGAAATGTAGCAATAATTGCCACAAAAAATTGGGAAATTACTCAACAATACTCAGATAATAGATTCATGGCCTTAATCATTAATCCATTGCAGTCAGTGGCCTTCAAAATAGTCCACTGAATATAGTAGTCTGTAAAATAATAGAACAATGACACTCCAATTATTGATTTCTTTATATTGTTGTTTTACTAATAAATAACTAATAAACTGTTCGGCAAACAAAAAAAGATATAGCCTTGGACCACAAAACTCTTTAACATAAACAAGTGTGCAGTAAGAAAGACACCAAGGTTTACTGATATGATCAGAAAAGAACACAAAAACATACAAAAATTTGGCTAATAAGACTGTTAACACCACTTTCTAATGTAATCATACTATGTTTGTTTATCATTTTATTACCATCCAGTTTGATGGGGTTGGGATTGAATATGCCTTGTATGTATTATTTTCTTTTGTTGTATTACATTATACACAGTTTCTCCAATGTAATTTATAAGTAATTAAAAGTAGGATGTAAAGGAAATGCAAGTGTGTTGTTACTTGGTGCAAATTTACAAACACATATGACTGTTTTTTGTGTCTACAACAAATTTACTTTCAAAAGGTGTACAGTGTGTTAACATTTGCATAGTGGTAAAGGTATTCTGAATTCAATAGGAGTTGGACTACTGCTCCAAACCCACCATCTACCTGTCTGTATTGTGAAGTGCAACCCACAAAGCTCTTACTATGTCAAATATAAAAAGTAAGAACTAACAAGGAAGCCTTAGTACTCCAGGGCTCGGTCATGCACTGGCCCATTTTAAGAGCAACTTATTAGATTTTATGTTTGCTACATGATCTCAGGCAAAAATCAATGCAATTTTGGATAGAAATAAATGTTTTGTTTCTAAGTAAGGTTGTCTAAAAATGACATGGCAACTAAATGTGAATCAAAGGTAAATACAGTGCAACGAAAAATACAACATATGCAATCATTTTTTAGGGTAGGATAAATATTATATTATTAATATATTATATTATATTATTATATTTCCCAAAAATACCCAGCTAATGGAATCATGACATTATCATTATTGCAGTCACTAGCTTTCACTAAAGGCCACTGCATTTAGTGGTCTCTTTAATAGTAAATAGTAATTGATCAAATTTGTCCAATATACACATTTTATTGTCCACTTAATGCCACTGCTATATGTCTTGTTTTATCAGCATTAAATTACAGACGAGACACTACCAACTGTTTGTATTGATTCTGCATTTTCAATATTGCAATGAAACTTAAATAGACAATTGAAAACCTAAGCATGCACATTCAGTACTTAGGGATAACAGTCTTAAGACACTATGTCCAGAGACAATCACTAACTGTCTGAGTATGTTTTGAATGGGTTTTATACCAAAAAAGAGTAAATAATAATATTTCTCGTACACTGAGAAACCCAAAGGAATTTTTAGTAGAAAGGGTGTTGCACATGTTGCAAGTATATGAAATATGAAACTAGAACATCAGAACTGCTTCCATATAGTTTTATGGTTTTGAAGATTACTGTTAAATAAATATTAATATATATTGTTAAAGGGTGTTTTGTGAAAATATATAGTCTCTGGTACAATAAAAATCTATTAAAGGAATAAAATGGCAATAAAAATAGAAATTTAGCATTATACTGTAGTATACCATGTAATAATAATAATAATAATAATAATAATAATAATAATAATAATAATAATAATATGTGTAGCTTCTATAGCGCCTGCCCCATCCTCAAGGTCAATGAACAGAAATAAAACAAAATAAAAATAGGATTCGATTTTCTTAGCCTAGCCCTAGACTATCAAGTGAACAGTTGAAGTTGAAACAGCAAGAGAAAAAGAGAAAAAGCCACCCATAGTGGATAATGGAAATCTGGGGATATAAAGCAAATTAGCATGTAACCTGTAAATGCCAGTATTGGTAAATTACTTTTCTCAAGCGATATTTCATCTGCGAGGAACCAAAAAAGCAGCGAGTGAAGCTAAGGCACTGCGATTGAGTAACAGACAGAATTTAACATGGTGCAGCATGAAACTCCAGCACTACTGATGAGAACCATTTAATATCCTAGCTGCAACCCTAGTATTTTGTTTTAAAGAAAGTGTTTGATCATAGATAATTTATAGAAATAAATGTTGCATAAATGATAATACAGTAGTATGAGTAAAAGTGTGCTTGTTTTTACAATAGCGCTTAAATATTTGTAAACTATTTAAAATCTTCTATTGGAGTCATGTGTTTTTAATCTTTATATGATGTGTACAAATGTAGGAAACTCAAAACTATTGTTACATTTTCAATAAATGGTCAACATACCAAGATGACAACAGGACCACTGCACTAATCGTCAAAAATATTACATAAACTCACAACAGAACCCAAGATAAGCAACTAAAGGTCTTTCATACATGGGATAGTGTTAATGTTTATGAGTCCATTAGAAGAACACTGGTGTAGACCATTAGAAGAACACTGGTGTATGTGGCAGGGATGCAAGGACCAATCTGCTGCTCTCCAAAGGAACACTACTGCCTGTCTGCTGTTTGCTAAGGATCACATGGATAAGCAAACCAATCATTTGTTATGATTGGAGAAAAAGCTGCATTCCAGGATGAAAAAACTTGTGGTGTGGCATCACTAAGTCAATAATAAATATCTGTACACTCCCAGTAAATCAAAATTAGGATCTCCTTATTGGAAGATGATAATGCTACCCACTGAGCCACTATAATGCTTAATACAACAAACATATTTTTAAATAAATTATAAAATAATGGGCAGCATGGTGGCTTAGTGGTTAGAATGTTCCCCTTTCAGAGCTGGGAATCCAGGTTCGAATCCCAATCAGAGTGGCATTCCCATGTTATCACATTGTCTGGGTTTCCTCCGGGTTCTCCGGTTTCCTCCAACAGTACGAAAAGATGGTTTCATGGTAAATTGAATACTCTAAATTCCCACATATCTGACATAATCTAAATTACTCCATAAAGTGTGTGTGTGTGTGTGTGTGTGTGTGTGTGTGTGTGTGTGATGGATTGGCACTCTGCCCACTGTCCTAAAAGTTTTCCCCTGGATGGTCATGGGCATGGAAGACACTAAAAAAAAAAAAAAAAAAAAAAAAAAAAAAAAAAAAAAAAAAAAATATATATATATATATATATATATATATATATATATATATATATATATATATATATATATATATATATATATATATATATATAATATATATATATATATATATATATATATATATATATATATATATATATATATATATATATATATATATATATATATATATATATATATAAATATATAATGTGGACATATTTATAGGGAATTGCGCAATTAATATTTTATTTTCTACTCGGGTTAAAATTGTTTGGTACCAGGATTGGCACCTGATTGTTTATAGTAATTTTGGCAAGATGGTAAAGCAGTGTGCTTTGGAACAAATCCCTCAAAAAAGGCCTTCATAAATATTTATAGCTTACATTCCTCCCCATGTAATGCTCTTTGACAGAGATGATTATTAAATTCTTATGTACTTTAAAACCATGGTGACATTCAAAATGCTAAAGTCTCAAATGACCTTGTTAGCTTATGTAAATAACATGCACTGCAAACACATCTTTAAACGAACAGTTCCCAAAACAGATCACAACACAGAAGTTATTGGATGGGTAAAATAAGCGATTATAACCTAGGAAATTGCAAACTGTAAATTAATGTAAACAAATATGTTTAAATATTTATCTGAATAATTATTTAATTTAAAATGTTAAGTGGGATGACTTAGTTTAAGATCAAAGCTGAAGCAAGCTGAGTAAGATCTATCAATGTAGAATTGTATGTTGCCTGTACGTTAAAGGGTTTACTTTAACATTACAATAAAAGGATTTAGCACAGTTATTATTAAATTAGTTATTAAGCTTTGTGAGTACTATAGGACTGGCTACAGTCTACATCACATTTCACTGACTGTTTTAGATTCGTAATGATCAGTGTCTTCGACTCATCACCCTGCCAGCTATGGATAAGATTATATGCTCTGTGCAGGCCCAGTGTGGGAAAGATAGTAGCTTGCTGCAGCACCTCAAATGCGTATGACAGCAGTAGCAGGGGTAATTATCTTTCATCGTTATGCTATTGAGGCCACAGTAGTCAATACATGAGCAGAGAGAGCAGTCCTTTTTTCAGCAATTTTGTCTGAGCAGGCATCAAATACAGCCAGAATAAACCCAGGTCTAAAGCCTCTATAGGCATGCTTGTTTAAAGGTATAAATTTTGTTTGTAGCAACACTTCATTCCAGTGACTGGCCTGTTGGTAGGTTTGAATTGACTGTCTTTTTAGTTTGCAATGCAAGTTTACAGGGATCGGCATGCATCTGTGGCCTTTAAGTTTTGTGACCTGGCATAGATTAATGAGCCTTATTGATGATCTGGGGTGCATCACAAGTAAATAATTAATAAATATTATAATTACATAGATAGATAGTGTGCCCAGCGATGGATTGGCGCCCTGTCCTGGGTCTATCTGCCCTGCGCCCGAGACGTTCTCCCCTGGATGGGCATGGGGAACCCCACCGCGACCCTAATAGAGGATAAAGCTGGAGATAATGAATGAATTACATAGATACTCCTACTCCAACCAACCTATTATGATTAGTATGTAGGCTTATTAAATCATAATACAGCCATGTTGGTTTATGTTGTAGTTTATAGCCGATATAATTGCCTATACTTTAGTGCAATATTTCGACTCATCCATAAATATTTACTCAATTGCTCTTTCACTATGAACAAAAATGGCATCAATAGGCAAACAATAGGCAAGCAGGTGAACAAAAAATCAGTGAAAAGAATTGGATCTTAGTCTGTGACAGCCTCCTCTCACAAAAATTGCTTATAAATAATATCCAGTGATTACTCGAGAGTTATAGTTGGTGAAATAAGCTTGCATCCAAATAATGTTCCTTTAAAAGCAATACATTAGTTGCTATTGCATATGGCTTTAGTTTATTACACAAATCCATGTGCCATAGGTAATTTAGGCCATTCATTCAACTATATTGCCTCGACAATTCACAATCCCACTTTTCTTCTAAATACCTTTGCAATCCAGGTTTATTTATACATCTTCCAATATTTGACATGTAATCCACAATCGATGTAGATGAGATTGTGCACATAATGTGATATATAGACTGTAGAGACATCCTGGCCTTTCAAATTGTCTAGCAATGAACATGACCACCTGTACAAGATCACTGAAATTTCTACAATGGTACAGCTGCAGCTTCCTTTGTCACTCATTCAGAAATAATCTGGCACTACTAAACATATAGCTATTTTCTTATTTGCTAGTCTCTGGTTAATATAAAAGAATGCACTGATCCATGATGAAGATGTAAAAACAGAACAAGGACAGTCTATGTATTTGAACACCAATAAAGTCATGACCACAAGAAAACAGTTATGTTTAGTTATGTTAAAATCATAAGAAAAAAAATTTGTGATCATGAAAAGTTAGTCATGATTATGGTAAAATGATTCTTGTTTTAAGATCACAACATAAAAAAATTAACACGTTTTTTTTGGACTTAAATATAAGCTTACTTCCTTCAAGCTTTTTCCTAAACATCAGAAAGATTTTATCCTGCTATTGTTGCTATAGTTCACAGAAGATTTTTGCTTTTTTTTTTGTAAATAATTTTGTTATGGTGTCTTGTCAGTCACTTAACTTATATATTATGTATTATATTATAAAAAAATATTATTATTAATAAGCCTGATTTTAAACTGCACTGAAACAATTTATGGTTTATCACATGTACCTCAGACATGCGTATAACCCTTTTCCACCCTGCAGTTTCCTGAAATTTTCATGATCTCTCTGAATAATAATGGTAATACCCCATATTTTTCACCCTGAAAAAAGGCCTGTTCATTAATTAATTAATCTACCACAATTTTCCCCAAATCAGCTCTCCCAACATCTGAGATCTCTCTGGTGTTTATGTTTTTATATATATATATATATATATATATATATATATATATATATATATATATATATATATATATATATATATATATATATATGTACATGTGTGTGTGTGTGTGTGTGTGTGTGTGTGTGTGTGTGTGTGTGTGTGTAAACCAGATTTAAATTCATCTGTAGAGTGTATCTGTATAATTAAAAAGTCTGGTTTCAGTACAGTTAAGAACAATTAACAAAATAAAAGACTGATTGTTGAAATTTGTTAGAAAATATGTTGTTTCATTTTAGTACTGTTTAAGAAGAGGAAGGGGAAGCAGTTGGGAATTTAAAAGTGGTATAGATGTGACAAATATAAACTTAAAAGCTAAATAATAATTATTATAAAATTACGCAGACAGGCTACACAAATCTAGAAACATTTGAAACAGTATTCTGGTTATTAAAATGCTTACTATATTTAGTATATTATTATTATTATTATTATTATTATTATTATTATCATTTTACCTGCACTTAGGGCAAAATACAATACATATCGGTTTGCCAAGCTTTTTCTCTTACGCTCTCTCATGCAAACACTTGAACACAGACATGCATTTATGGTAAATTTAATCTTTGCTCCAGCAAGTCATAGGAATGGAATGTCTAGGAATATCAGCAGTTTCCAGAGTCTAGCCATAGTTCTGAAAATAATGGAACCAGTGAACCAAAGAGTTTGCTAGTATTTGTGTTCTTTAAAGTATTATCACCATGTAAAGAAGTCTTCTCCAAGTGGGTTTCTTTTCTTAATTATATTTTTTCGGGTGACGACATGGTTTAATTCATCCCAGTCATAAATTCAACACAAACCTTTACTTTACTGGATTACTTGAATTAAAATATAACATGTAAAATAACGGATGCATACTACAGTATCATTAAAAAAACGTCACAATATTTGTATTTACATTATTGCTATAAAAATGGTAAAAAGAATTGGAAAACAATTTTTTTTTCATCTTCCGAATCCCAACCTGGGTGAAGTTTCCATGTTCTACCCATGTCCACGTGGGTTTTCTCCGGTTTCCTCCCACAGCATTGATCAAGGTCAATTGAATTCTCCAAATTGCCCCATATATAGTGTATGTGTGAGTGAGTGTGTGCCCAGCGATAGATTGGCGCCCTGTCCTGGGTGTATCTGCCCAGCGCCCGAAACGTTCTCCCCTGGATGGGCATGCGTCCCTAGTAGAGGATAAAGAGGGATGGGATGGGATGGGATGGGATGGGATGGGATGGGATGGGATGGGATAGGATGGGATAGGATGGGATAGGATGGGATAGGATGGGATAGGATGGGATGGGATGGGATGGATGGATGGGATGGATGATACAAGATTTGTTGTTCTTAAAACACATCAGTGTGTGCTAGCAATTTGAAAGATAAAAGCAGAATAGATCCAGTTAGTGCAATAATGATACAATAAATAATGTTGGGTTTATATTTAAAGCAAATAGGTTTTTATTAATGATGAACATCACTCATTTTAGGATCACGTTGTTTTTAAAATTTTGCTTATTACTTGAAGTAAGGTACACATCTGGGGCCAAGTGAAAATCCATTTACAGTGAGTGAAAAATTATTGCTACCTTTACATTGAACAGAAAGTTCAGGATTTGCTGCAGGTATGTGTTTCTGTGCTCATTTAACCTCATTAAACCTTAATAAAGTTACAATACATGCTTATCTTCTCCTGAAACAATTCAAATATACACCAGAACCAACAGGAAAGCAGAAACAGATAAACATGTTTTAATCTATTCTAACATTTTATTAACACTGATTACATTTATTATTAGTGATTACACAAAAATGCATTTAAAATTATTTTCATTTTGCCTCGTCTTTGAACGTTTCCAATTTTCATGAGTTATGCAAACATTTACCTTTTCTAAAACCTGCTCAAAATATTGACAATTGTGTACAGTTGGTTGACAATTAACTATGAATAGGCACCCTGTTTTTTTTTAAGACCAGTGATTATTCCAAGTATAATTTCCACAATGTGGAGTTAGGATTTAAAGTTTTTGTTTTGGTACATATCAGACTCATATGATTCCAGCTTATTAAACTTCTCTCTTTTTTGATATAATATCAAGCCATGAAACCTCACTACATACATACATACACAGACATACACACACATTATTATAATATCATGTTGAGGAACATTTTTCTGAGATTGTTTCACATTGGTGAGCCTTTATTTATCTTTAGAAGTAGTTGTAAGTAGTTGTTTAATGCTTCTGTAGCCCTTTCTGCTTTGTACGAATTACTCTTTCATTCTTGTTTTTTTTTTTAAGATTATACACACACACACATTATATATAGCGTATAATTCTTATTCTACTTTAAAATTTAACTATTTACCTTGTGGTGATACACATGCACTTCCCACAACAACATGAAATTCCCACATTTTTTGGATTCAGTCTGCCTGTACACACACACACACACACACACACACACACACACACACACACACACACACACACACACACACACACACACACACACACAGAAAGAGAGAGGAAGAGAGAGTAAATTCAAAAAATTTATAGAACTGCAAACTCACCTGACACACAAACACATCATGCACAGATACTTAGTTTTTGGTGGATATTGTAAATCAAACACAGTCCTGACTGTGATAATCATCTACTCGCTAAGGAATATGAGCACACAAATATGAGCTTATACTAAGGGGACAAGGACACAGGCAGACTCCACTGGAGTGATGCTTACCACACCACTGAGATAACCACTGAAGAGTGTTTGCCTTACATAAAAATCTCTGCATTGCCTTTTACTGATGTAAGAAGTAACTAAAGCCATATTATATCTATTTACCGAATATTTGTGTAGTTACCAATATTACATCATACTAAAACTCTTAGCAAAAATGTCATACTTGTAACATTCACCCTCATCATAATCATGCCACATATTAAATGATTCGTGCTACTTATTTGAATAAAGCACCAATAATTATCCATTTAATCATATGACTATGATTTACTGGGGTTGAGTATTCATTTTCATAAGCAAACTATTTTTTTTTTAATTTTTCAATTAAAGCATATAAGGAATTACAAATTTAAATCAGCTTTTGTTTAATACTGGAAGAAAATTCAAACAAAACCATTAGACTAATGGGAGAGACTATATGTTTATCAAACAAAATAAATCTAAAAAAAATAACCTTTTAATTTAACCAAGACATTCAGCCAGTCCCAACAACAGTAATATTGTCACATATTGAATCAGTCCCTATTTTCTTTAACATATAAAGATTACACATGCATCCTCAAACATACACACAGGACTGAGGGCATGTATGGTCTTTCAGGCAGAGGACTGTGACCTGTTTAAAACGAAAGGCATAGAAAGGCATAGAAAACTCAGAAATGCTATTTAGAAGCAATCTATCTCACAGCAGGCCTCTGCTTTCACAAATACACAGAGGGACAAGAAAAGAAACAAGTAAATATCACAGTTTTTTTAAGTTTGATTCTAGAGACACAGTCTTCGGTCTATACAGTTTTAAAACAAATTTTGGTTTTCACAGAGTCTGCTGCTTCAGTTTTTATTGTAGTAATTTGGATTCAATTTAGATTGTTATAATAAGAGATTGGATAAATTGCTACTATTTAATAAGTAATTTCTTGAAATAAAAAAAAATGTAATCACAAAAAAAAAAACATTTCAACTGAATTTGAGCTCTGCCTGTCACAAAGTTATTGTGACACAGATGCAATTAAGTGCCATCAAGCTGTGATCAAGTTGTGAATGAAGGGCAGAGACAGGAAAGTAGGTGAGGTGAGGCTTTTCTGTAGCACAAGCAGCAGCACACTGAAAAGTTGGCACGTTTGTATGTTTCTCTATTTTCACAGTTTCTAGTTTTTCAGCCTAATACTGAAATGTATTTTGTTTCTGGCAAATTCTGTCTCTAGTCCTCTTTGTGTTCTGTGCATGTTGCTAGCCCACCACTCATGTGCATGCAGAAAAAATTACTAGAAATAATTGTCACATAGTGTTATTATTGTTAATTTAATCACAGTATCAAAAAGTAAAATAATCTCAGATCTTTATCTTATTCTATGTAAAAAAAAAAAGCCTGGTAAAACTAGAATCTGAATCTGATTTCATTTGATCATATAATTTTCTACTGCTACTGCTGTGTTATTTATGCAAAAATAAATATTAAACAAGCATAAGAACCAAAACAAATCAAGAGTAAAGTGAACATCTTTAACTATTTTTGGACAATGTAGCACTAATTAGAATAAAAAGATGAAGCAAAATATGTATAAACATGTACTTTCTTAGATAGAAACCTTTTATAGTATATGGCAAATGTAAGTTGCACTGTTAATTAATAGCCCAAATTATAGACAAGAAAAACAAAACCCTTGTAACATTTTTTTACCAACAGTATTTACATTATTTTTGCCTGTATACGTCAGTGCTTAATAGAAATAACAGTTGCTACTACTATAATATATTATAAACAACAGTTGCCATAACTGCATTTGCTCACACCAGCAATATTGAGGAGTCTGTGCTCTTGAGTTTTAAACTTAGGCATTTTTAGTTTTAGGCTTCACTCATCATTATTTCCTTGATGGTTTTATTATTGCAAAAGTTGCCAGTATTAACATGCATGCACAAAAAACAAAAAGCAGAGCAAGATAAGTGTAATCCAACAAAGCAAACCTTTTAAAGTAAAAACAATATAGCTAACTAATATAGCTCATAGCTAACTAACTACTAATATTAGTTAACTGAAACTCATAATAGATCATTAAAAAGACACCAGCTAGGACAAAATATTTTTGGATAAATCAAATAGGGATAAATCTAAATAAAATTTATAATGCCATGCAGAGGATTATAAGAATGAGCATATGCCTATGTCCTTGAATTGACCATTAACTTATCATGGAAGATTTTGGAAATTTTCATAATCTTACAATATACTGTTTTTTTCTCGAATTTCAGAGTGTAATATATTCCTTTCTTAATAAATTTAGTCTTTATTTATTCACTAACTTTAAATCATGAAATTTATTATTATTGCCAAGACAATTTTTAAACACTTGGCATACTAGACAGCATGTTATGTAACCAGTATCTTATATCAGCAGAAATAGATGTGACAGATGGAGGGCCTGACCAGGACATACACACTCTGCTAATAGCTAAAGTGCCCATTCTCTCACCTCTGTAGAGTTTTTACTCTGTGTACAAACAAATTAGTTTAAGGACAGTAATGCAGATGGTGCATATGGCATTCATTGCCTCTTTCCATAATGAGGATGAGATGGCCTACCTGTAACAGCTGGCAGACTGTGTCAGTGCCCTTGTAAATTTAGGGAAAAAATGACACTGATGAGTGTAGAAGTTCTTTCTGCAGAAGGAACTTAAATAGAAGTTAATCTCAGTTTAGTCTTAAACTAAAATATATACCCCATACCTAGATGTACTTAACAAAATGTTTTGGCATTTTGGAATTTAGGTGTGTGCTTACACAATGGAGAATAGACATCAGCAGTATTAAAAAAAACAATTGCTGCTCATTCGCCTGTAAATGGGTAAGGTGATTTCCAAACATGTTTTTCATTTTGCATTATTAAAAATTATTTACAAGTTGAAAGCATAGCATTTAAGAATAGCTAAAAAATGTATCTGGTCAGATAAGTTATACTGTGGAGTTTTTTGTTTTGAAGTTTCACTGGCTCCTTAGTTCCAGTGACAGGTTCATTCAATTCTTCATTAGAACAGTTTGTTGATGACCTCCTATATATTCCATTAAGACTGCCCAACATTTGCAAAAAGCTAGATCATGGATGAGCAAATTTGATGTGGAAGAACTGACCTCAAACATTAGGATGATTAGAGCAGAACCTTCTCATCTAACCTCAGTGTACAACCGCACTAATGTGCTTTTGGAAAAATGGTCAAGAATGTCCACAAACACTCTATACCTTATAGAATGCCTTTCCACAGGAGTTAAAGCTGGTCTAGCTGCAAAGGGTGGGCCGACATCAAATTATACCTTATGAGATTGAGACTGGGATGTCCTTCAAGTTCAAATGTGTGTGAAGGCAGATAAGCAAATACAATATTTTTATATAAAAAATATATTTGGCAATATAGTGTAAGATAGAATCAGATTATATAGTATAACTATTCAGATGCCAGATATGGTACTGTAAGTACAGAAGAAACCCTCAGTAGAGAAGGTAGTTTAATTGGAAATTGAAGTGAAAATGTAAAGGGATGCAGACATTTTTTTGCTTAAGAGAAGGTGGTTGGCAGACATGTTTGGCCAGTGGAAATAGATGTTTTGAGGTTTGTAAAAGTCTGCCACAATCTTCCTGGTTGATTTTGGATTTAGAAGCCCAATTATATGGGCAGCAATAAAGGATCACAGGTTGGTTGGGCAATGTGGGCCTACAATTAAGAGTTTGGTAACATGGTAGTCTGTTATGTAAGCTTGGAGGAGGGTGGGTCTGTGGATGCCAGATTTTAAGCCTTCCTGAATTGTCATAAGATTACGACGGATATGTTGGTGGATTACAGAGGATAACAGAATAAATTAAAATGTAACATAAAAGGTTCTACAGTGTGTGTACCAAAATTAACTAGAAGCAAGTTTTAAATATCTATTTTTGTATGGTTTCTTTATACAAAATTGAATGCAAAGACACTATTCCTTAGAAATGTTTTTGCATCCAAATGATGACGTAGTACATTTAGGCATTTTTAATGCCAGAGTAGTCAAAACAATTTGAATAAAAGGTAAATAATACATCACATTGCCAGACAGGTGCTTGTATGTTGTGTAGATTTAGGTTGTGATGCAGCTGGCATGTGTCTGGTTTACTGATGACTCACAGACAACATACACACTTGAACGGCAAACTAAACCACGTTTTTCCCCAAGCTTCTTCTGTGCTTGGAGAAATGTAGCTGCAGATGTGACTTATTGTTTGTGACTTCGAACTTATATACTCATTAATGAACATGCATACACATACACGCAAACACATGCACACGCACACACACACACACACACACACACACACACACACACACACACACACACACACATACACACACATACACACACACACACACACACACACACACACACACACACATACACACACACACACACACACACACACACACACACACACACACACACACACACACACACACACACACACACACACACACACACACACACACACACATACACATACACATACACATACACATACACATACACATACATACTAAAATGACAGGGGTGAGGTGTACTTTGCAACTAAAATACAAAACATCTCTATAGTCCTCTATAGGTTACAGTCATGTTACAGTTTCTTTCTTTCCTCAAGTCTTAACTTACAACTATGAAAGTGGTAGAATGTTGCTCAGAAAAAGACATAAATGTCCAGCAGCAGTTTCCCCTGACTATTTGAATTTTTCATAATAATGAATAGAAGACCTGATTTAATTGCACTCTTGCACTAAGAAACATACTATTTAAAGTGATTTTGACTATGATTTCTTGTCTTAGATTAAATTAAGATTTAAGTGAATAAACAAATCTCAGAATTTAGACAACTCTGCTCCACCAGTGCAAATTAATATAATCTGCACTATAATTTGGTATAATTTAGCATTAAGTGATTAATTGAAGAGATTTCTCATTACCAAGGTGTCACACATCTTGTGACATATAAAAGCAAAGATGGCTTTCAGGACTTCACAAACTTATTATTGCAAAGCATACTGATGGTAATGGTTACAGATGTAAGCACTGTTAATCACTATTATCCGGCAATGGAAAAAAAAAATGGCCACAACTAGGTTATCCTCCCAAGATTTTTGACAGAGGAGTCAATGATCCAAAACACACTGCCAAGGAAACTTTTAAGTTTTTAAGAAAATAAATAAAATAAAGCTTCTAGAATGGCAATGTAATGCAAGAAGTATTGTCAGATTAAAACATGGATTATTAAATATTAGATCGCGCTCATCATATGCAGTTCTAATTCATATTAGCCATAAATTAGGCATATTTACTTAAAACAGATTTATAGCCAACAGCTTATTAACTCCTGTTTTTTCACAGTGCTGTATCTCATACCACCACAACACACCACCTATGTACTTCCAAATCCCTGCAGGGTTGAGAAAACCCTACTATGGAAATATTCCCTACTTTGTAGTGGTCATAAAAAAAACAAAAAAACAAAGCATTTAGGAAAAGAGATGGATTAGAGGAACTAGGGTTGCGAAGCCTCCCCATGTCCATTCAGGGGAGAACGTTTCAGGCGCTAGGCAGATACACCCAGGACAGGGTGGCAATCCATCACTGTGCACTATCAGTCACACAGACACACACACACGCATACACTATATACAATTTGGATCATCCAATTTACCCTAAATCCATGTTTTTGGACTGTGGGAGGAAACCAGAGAACCTGGAGAAATACCGGGAGAACATGGAAACTCCACCAAGAACGGGATTTGAACCTGCATTACAAGTGCTGAAAGGCAAACAAGCTAACCACAAAACCACCATGCCACCCCTATTTGATAAGTGACACTTTTTTATACCCCTATTTGATAAGTGACACCACAACAGGACAATGAGATTAGAAATGAGAATTTGTAAAATGGACAGTGAGTATGTTTAAATACTGGCTTAAGATGATCTGCAATAACATTTTAAGTAACTCCATGCATTGCATTGCTGATACGTAATTGTATTGTTTACTTCGAATGCCAAAATTACAGGAGCCTTAGATAAAATGTTTGGTGGAAGTATTTGTGGCCAATAATCAATTATCGCAATGTTAATTTACTTTTAATCAAACATTTTCCAGTGCGCGGCACGGTGGCTTAGTGGTTAGCACGTTCGCCTCTCAGCATTAGGGATTCCCGGTTCGAATCCCCATCTGGGTGGAGTTTCCATGTTCTCCCCGTGTTTGCGTGGGTTTCCTCCGGGTTCTCCGGTTTCCTCCCACAGTCCAAAAACATGGATCAAGTCAATTGAATTCTCAAAATTGCCCTATATAGAGTGTGTCTGTGTGAGTGAGTGTGTGCCCAGCGATGGATTGGCGCCCTGTCCTGGGTCTATCTGCCCAGCGCCCGAGACGTTCTCCCCTGGATGGGCATGGGGAACCCCACCGCGACTCTAATAGAGGATAAAGCAGGAGATAATGAATGAATGAATTTTCCAGTGCAGTATTAACACAATTTAAATATGACCCTATTTCAATTATATCACTATCAAGCGTAAATTATGATATAATCTAATTTTTTATTAACAATATTGAATTGTATTCATTTAACTGTGAATACATATAATTTTCACAGTTGCTTTTGTACTTTGACATTTGAAAATAAAAAAACAATTAGGAAATTACTAAAAATAATTTTGTATTTGATCATATTTTGTTCAAATATTACTGACAAATGGCCCTTGGAAAGATTTAGTTTCAGTTCGGCTAGAGTTTTTTTAATTCCACAGTTTAAAAAATTGTTCCAAACTGTTATAAGCATAAGCATTATTATAAGCATTGTAAGCATTGTTAATCTTAAATTAATATCTATCTTTGTAAAAAACCCAGAAATTATCTTCTGAATTGTATTCATATAAAGTAAAAAAAACACAGTTATCTTGTTAACAAATTCAGTGCATTCAAGTAACAATATTACTCTTGATCTTAAATTAGTATTCATGTGGTTAAAAAATATGAAAGTCTCCCTCCTAAGCAATTTTTCAAGATACTGCATGACGCACAAGAGAGAGGCGTTTGAAAACGTGAAGGGCATGAAATTGATTGAAGGGGGAAGGCCTGATTTTTTTTAGCTTGACATGATCAGAAAGATCACCACCATTTCTGATAGCAGCAGGTGCCCTATCTAATATTTGAATATGGGAATGCAAGTATTAAAGAAAACTGCTGTATTGGTTTATTCTCAGCATAGTATTTCCAAAAAAAGACTTGTGTGTTTGGGGAAATAAGGTTGGTAAATGAGAATATATAACAAGCTTTTGGTAGAGACTCCTCTGTGGCAGAGTGAGCTTAGAGCTTTGATGTTGACACATAAGCTGAGTAAGGAGAGTGCAGCAAGTAAAAATAGAACCATTATGCTGCTGCTGTGCTTTGAGGGACAAACAGATATCATATCCTGTATTTTAGAAAAAGAGAATTAAGCCTTTTATTCCTTCAATAGCAATATAACTGCTGACCCAGATAAACAAGTCTCTTAGTAAATACACATTTAAATATCTAAATATTAAACAAACACAAAATTGCATTTAATGATGATTTAATAATGCTATTCATATAAAACCATTATGCCCTATTATGATGTGTTTTTGTTATATTGTATTAATTTAGTTACTGACATTAGAGTAAATTATAATTGGTGCAAATGAGCAAATTATTTATGTCTAAGTATTTAAGTGAGGACTAGCTGATAAGAATGAAAGTAACTACCAAAAAGAGAATGGAAACACATTTCATTGTGTGTATTCTGTAAATACATTTAGTAATTTAGCTATTATTCAAACAAGTGAGAAACTAAGTTTAATGTTCATTCATTCATTATCTCCCGCTTTATCCTCTATTAGGGTCACGGGGGGTTCCCCATGACCATCCAGGTGAGAACGTTTCGGGCGCTGAGGAAATACACCCAGGACAGGGCGCCAATCTATCGCTGGGCACACACTCACTCACACAGACACAGTCTATATGGGGCAATTTGGAAAACTCAATTGACTTGATCCATGTTTTTGGACTGTGGGAGGAAACCGGAGAACCCGGAGGAAACCCACGCAGACACGGGGAGAACATGGAAACTCCACCCAAATGGGGATTCGAACCGGGAATTCCTAGTGCTGAGAGGCGAACGTGCTAACCACTAAGCCACCGTGCCGCCCTAAGTTTAAAGTGCAATTCTCTTTCCCTGTAAATAACACAGTTACTTTGATATTTAAATTCTGTAAATATGTAAATTGTGCTCCAGAACTTTTTATTTTAAGTTTTTATTTTATGTATATGTTTGCATTGAAAAGGAGAAGCTTTTAATCTCATTGTTCTTGTGCATAGTAAATAAACGCATTCTATTCTATTCTATACTAATTGAGAGAATAAAGTAGCATTAAAGCACCAAATGATTTAAGATTTGTTTTGTTTTTTTGATTTATACATTGTGTTATTTCAATTTCAGACATCATTAAAATAGACTATAACAACTATTTTGAAAAAGAAAATTAATGATAGCTTTTACACAATATTGAGTCCAGGAAGTAATTAAATTTCTCATGTACAGTATTAAAACATATATATGTAAAAATCATACAACACTAAATGTTGAAAATTAAATATTTCGACTTGATTATTGTTAAATTAATACAATAGGATTTTTAGGCAGATTAATCTATAGTGTATCCTGATTGCACAGATATAAAGGTAAGTTTTGGTAATAAGCAATGCATGTATTGTGTTTAAGTTAAAAAATACATTTACTGCAGATGTTTAATCCTGTAATTATATCAAGTGTTTTTTCACTGTCGACACTCACATTGTTGCTTCGGCTATATTTGGGGGAGTTTAGGCTTAGCACAATATAAGTTTGCTTTGAAAAAATGCACTAGTATGAAACTGCTATGTAATAAAACTGAATTTAAACATACAAATTATATTATGTTAATTATACTAAATATTCTAAACAAATTTTTATATTTATTTATTTTTAACTTAATTCTGTTTTTCTAGTCGTAAAATTGGTGAAACAGAATAGAGCCAGGTGTAAATGTGTTTGTCTATGATTGCCAACATCTTTAGCCTGTCTTATTGTCTTTTGCCCTGCAAAGTTCCGGAAGATGCTCCAGCATATCCAGCACACTCAATTATTTTATTGGACCACTTTTTTTTGGACCAAGCAAGACCTTAATAAATCCTACTGCCAAATTTATACTCTCATAAATATTCCTACCAAAATTAAATAAGAGAACACAAGCTGAGAAGGAAAACACACCATAAAACCTATTTAAGGTTAAATCAAGTGGTATGGTAACTCCGTGGTTAGGGTGTCGGAATATTAATCTGAAAGTCATGGGATCAAAGTTGCCAATGTGTAAGATCCAAAGATGTTGAACTACAATTGAATCAAGTGTGTCATTTACTTGCCCAAACCAGACATACTCAACTGCAGAGTTTCTTCTGTCTCTGTAAACACGCTTACCAGTTTATTGAGAGTTGTGCTGACACAGCTACAAAAATCATTACAAGAAGGCATTTTCAATCACTGCTAGAGCATTGTATGCTACCAAATGCATGATCATGGCCTTTGGTATCTATGCCCCAGAGTCCAAAAAAAAAAAACATTATTGAACGCCTTGTGCGATTTATTCAAATATTTTTCTGGGTGGTCAAAAAGTGATTCACCACAGTCATTTTCCTTAGTTGTCAGTGACTTAAAAAAGGCTTGGTCACTTATAACATAAAAACAAAAAAAGCCTATTAAGGGGTGGCAGCTAGTGTGCATTACTAGTGTAGTATTTAAAAGGTCTTTCTCATACCATGCGGCCAGACAGCAACATGAGTCTCACCATGTGAACCTTGGTAAGCAGCTCTTTCTGTTTCATAGACTTGGATATTACTTCTATGTAATTACTCGATTTCGTCCTCAAGAAGTTGATGCTTGTTTTTTTACCCAACCCCATAGCCAATCCAACCTCAGATGCTGACCTTACATCAGGTATAATGAAAAACATTTGCAATACCTGTAAATAAAGGTGTCAAAGCAACACAACAGGCAATTTAGCAAGTTGGCCATACATATGAGCATTACTTAAAGAACATTTTAGACTACATTAATGGCAATTCCAAATGTCTGACCCATGCCACAAAGCACCATTACAAAGGAGATGCATGGGTGGTGATTATATCTTCAAGTTGACTAAATAGGACTGTTCACTAAAATCAACTAGAGGTAACAATCATTTAGTCACAGCCACCTATGCTTTTAGCAAGTGCTTAGAATGCCTGCTGGCTCCAAAAGACGGAGGGCAAATGATTGCCTACCTTTTAATGACTCATGTTCTCCTGGTTTTGATTACCCACCTGCACTGACTTGAATTTAGGCACACTAGTCACAGCAGATGTTATACGGCACCTGTAGCGATTACTAGATTACATGTGAGTTATCCACATCAGTCATATGGGCAGGCAGAAGACACTAACAAAACAGTAGTTAGGATTAAAAAAAAGTATGTAGTAAACAAAACTGGCAAATGAAATTGCCCCTAGTCCAAATAGCAACCATAGCAACTCATTTTTAATCTGTAAAAGTATCCCCTTTTGAAATTATGACAGGCAGGCAAATGACATTTCCTTTGCACATTTCCTGGAGAACTTAACTTTACAAATGTACAGTATGCAACAGAACCTGACCTACACAAACACAAACTACTACACTAAACACTAAAACTACTATTACTTTGCTTAGAGACATTGGTAAAATGAGAGATGCAAAGTGTATTATGACAAAAAAACCTGAATAAATTCAATTAGCTACAACACTGTCTGATACATTTAATAATAGACACAATTATGACAATCCTAACTTGAAAAATGAAAAGCTGTTTTTAATCTGCTTGGCTAACTTATTTTTGTTACAATTTGTAGATGTACTAATTTTAATATACACCTTTCACATCTAATAAAATTTAGTATGTAAATGTGCAACTTTGAAATTTAATTTAAGATCAGATTAACTAAAAAACAAAAGCCAGCTCTTTGTATTGTATCGTGATTAAGATTGTGTCGATTCTACCTTAAGGCTAGCATAAGTGCATACTATAATTGAAAGATTTTAAACCCATCAGATAATCAAATAAATCAATTGAGACATAAACATAAGACTGGGTACATATACACAAAATGATCTTAGTTTCTGTAAAACAGTTCAGCAAAACATTTCTGTTAACTGGTCAATACCCCATTGTTAGTTGATAATGCGGTTTGCCATTTAGTGTATACTGGGTTTAATGTGTGAATAGAATGATAGATAGGTCCTTACTCAAGGTCCTTTGCTGAGCTACGCATCATCAGCATGAGGCTTTGATTGTGACTTATGCTGACTGATGTCAAGGACATGATCAGAGGCAGACAGAATGGAAGCAGACTCTGGAAAGGACAGACAGTGTGGGAGAGTAACAGACACAAAAGGTAAAATGGATGAAAAAGGATATGTACTTGAGCTTATCCAATGTAATAGTTTTGTCCCCTATTCACCATTTATTAATGTCCACATTTCAAAATCGATCAACATTTTTTATGTTTCAAATAACATAGTACAAATACAAAGTTAATAAGACCAGTGTTCATATTACCGTACAGTTTTGATATATCTACATAATACTGATTCTAAACGCTTTTATATTTTTTTGCAATGTACAAAGTGGGTGCTGGACACAATAGATATTTTGTGTTTTTTAACCTAACCATTATGATAAATAGAAAACTGTTATCTGCAAAGCAGTTTTATGCACTGTTGTCAAAAAATGCTATATAAATACATTTGAATTTTCTAAGTCTAAAAGCTGAGGCAATAGTAGGATGAAAAACTTCCTGGCATTTATGATTATAATAAGAAACCTTGAGAGGACCAAGACTGTTCTTAATCTATACATTACAGTGTTTATGTGTATACACATTACATAGAATAGAAAGACCAAGTTACATCACAAGCTCAACAATTGTTAAATTTATTTAGTTAAGCCATTAGTCTGGTACATATCCTTTCTGGTCCTTCTGGTGATTTTAAAAATCAGTCATTACAGAATCCCAAACAGTAACAGGAAGTGGATTTCCAAGTCGAAAGACTGAAAACACTCTCCCAGCAGCAGTTGTCTCCAAAATGTCTCGAAAGATTAAAAGAGAGCCTGCACCTTACAAGCAGAACTCACATGTAGGATTATATAACTTAATAAGTTCATGTTCATTGAAGTTCATTTAATATGTTCTGTTTTGTATGTTATTAATAGAAAGTGGTATTTCATGTAAGAACTAACCAAAAATCTATGCAAGTTATGAACAATTTTTCGTTCTAGTGAAAACTCATGTTCATGTAATAATTTATTGGAACATCATGTCAAAAGTGCAATACAATAATCTAACATTTGGAGTTTATACGTGTAAGTGTGAATTCATTTGCATGAAAAGTATATTTCTTAGGTTAGGGATACTATAAAATTAAAAGAATGCACTTCTAGTATTATTGCCACAGTGCTTGTTGAAAGAGCGTGCCAAATCATTACACCAAAATAATATACGGAAAAATCCAGAAAAAGTTTTTTTTTTCTTGTTGTCTTAGAAAACTATGCAGATAATACAGAATTAGTGTAAGATGTGATGGACTTCTCTTCACTTAAAATGGATCTTGCAGCCTTGATTTTTGGCACATTTCAGAAAGCACCATCAATAAACACTACGACCTGGGCACCACTGGGAACTATGTTTCAAAAGTGTCTTTATAACAACAAAAAGTTAAATTAAGATGATAATGATGATTGTAATGCAATTCAAACTACAGCTTGACAAAGCAAATTAAATAATAAACTGTCCACATAATAAATTTGAATAACAAACAATCCACATTTTTTTTTTTAAAGAATTGGATAGTTAATTACCAATGTCTTTATTAAACCAGATTCAAAATCTGTACCATCATTTTCTTCTCCATTCTGATCAATCTCTCCCAAATATTAAAATCCATTGTTCAAGGTTGCACATGGCAAAAAATGGGTGGAATACTAACAGAAATAAAAAAAAATCACCACAATGAAAAGATATTGTGAAAACATTTCAAATATTTTCAATAAATATATTTTGAGAAAATTTGATAAGTAATAAAATTTTGAACAACTCTCATGTTATTGGGAAAGCAGTGGTTCGCAGAAGGAAAAATTAAGATTGGCAGCACAAAGCATGTTTATAACAGTTACTGGATAAGTGTAGGTACTGAAAGTCAAAAGCAAATAATCCAATTATAGATTTTCTCTTATAGAGCTGGTAAATTCGGTGAAAACTAAACTCTGATTGCCAGTTATTTGCTGTATCTGGAATGTTACTTTGAGCTACTAAATTTTTTTTTTTTTTACTTTCTAAAAGAATACAACCAAAATTAAGGGGTAATATCAACATGATGTATATGTTAACTTAAATAATGTGAATGTCAAGTAAAAAATTGCATTGTGACGTTTTAAAAGCACTGTAATTGTTTGCATATTTACACAGAAACTTTCTGGCAGTGTTGCATTTTCCCAGTTAACAAATACCTTATTAGGGTTCTGATTACTTTTATTTCTGGTGTCATAGCATGTGAGCAAGAGATATTAGCACATCTCTACATCCCACTGCGCATTGTATTTTTTGCATTTGATTAAACATTATTATTCAGTGTTAGGTTAACTTTTTTTTTCTAAGCACAAGGTGGCTTTATGTACACGAACCAGATCCAGATCTTCATCCAGAAGACACACTACCGCCATCTGCGGGTATAAAAATGATTTACTCTTACGCAGGCCCAGTACATACAATATTTTTTAGTTGATAGAAGTTATTGGTGCATTGTGTGCTCAAGTGAAAAATTGCCCCCGAAATGGGAGACACCTCAGTTAATTGTTATTACATACATGTTGGTATAAAATTGGTTTGAGCTAATTTTGGTGTTATATACTGTAGTTCTTATCTATAATTGTATTGAATTATGAAAAAAATAAATAAATACTGGATGGAGGAATATAATAGATAGTTAGATAGAAGGATGGATGTTTTGGACAGAATTGACTAATGCTTTATTACAGATGGTAATAAAAATGATCTCAGTCTTAAAATTTGCAATAAGTTATAAAAGCTACTGCATTCCACTCATTATTCTTCACAGAAAAAAAGGACTAACAGATGGCCAAGTTTCACCCATAAACAACAAACAGAGTGTGACATGAACCACTCACACAATTTGAGCCTGATGATTCCTAGCATTGTCATCTTGGAATATGCCCGTGCCATCAGGGAAGAAGTCTTGGAATGTTTTGGAAAAAAATTGAAGGAAATGCTCTTACTGTCACTATTAAACATAGCCCTTAGTTCTTCTGTTGTTTTTCCTCAAAAAGATATCACCAAACATTTAAGTGATCGCCGATCACGTTCATTCAGGATTTTTTTGCTGCCACATTTTCCTCCTCAAAGACGATGGGTTCCCACTATCCTCCCAGTTTTTAATGATGTGTTTGACAGTTTTTAACACAATTTCAGTTTCTGCAATCTTCTTAGATGATTTCTCAGCTTGATGATTGCCAATGATTTAACCCTTCTCAAACAGACTAAAATCTAGTCACGACCATAGGATGCGTCTTTCGACATGCTTGTATAAGACATGAGGAGCAACTCATTGCACCGGTTGGGGATAAATAACTTGTTGCCAACTAAAAGGTAATTGCCCATGCGGTAAGTATCCAATAGGAGGCTTACAATTGAAACAAATTACAAACAACTTACAATTAAAAATGTTATAGTTCTTAGAGAAAAGACATTTTGAATGGCAGCTTATATTAATTAATACTACTAGTGTGTAGTTTTAGACAGATTTATATTGCCTTTCAATATACATAATCTGTGTTGTTATTTGAGGTTAATGATCATAGTTATGCAGATTTGTTTTTAATGTTTTATAGACTTTTTATTTTTTAAGACAGTATCACAGAGATAATTGGTGTAACTGATAATGGTGAAATATCAAAAATTATAAATAATGTGCAAATGGTGGTGGTTAGTGTAAAGAGCTTTGTTTTTTTTTTCAATGAAACGCTCCAAATTTTAACCATATCCATCCATCCATCATCTTCCACTTGTCCGGGGTTCGAATTGCGGGGGCAGCAACCCAAGTAGGGACATGCAGACCTCCCTCAACCCAGCCACCTCCACCAGCTCAACTGGGGGAACCCAGAGGCGTTCCCAGACCAGCTGGGAAATATAATCCCTCCAGCGTGTCCTGGGTCTTCCCTAGGGTCTCCTCCCAGCTTGACTTGCCTGAAACACCTCCCTGGGGGAGGCCCCCAGGAGGCATTCTTACCAGATGCCCGAACCACCTCAACTGGCTCCTTTCAACACGGAGGAGTAGCGGTTCTACTCCGAGTCTCTCCCAGATGACCGAGCTTTTCACCTTATCTAAAGGAGAGCCCAGCCACCCTGCGGAGAAAACCCATTTTGGCCGATTGTATTCGCGATCTTGTTCTTTCGGTCATTACACAAAGCTCATGACCATAGGTGAGGGTAGGAATGTACTGGTACTGGTATATCGAGAGCCTTGCCTTATTGCTTAGCCCCTTTTTCACCACAACAGATTGGTATAGGGTCCACATCACTGCTGACCGCACGCCGATCCGTCTGTCAATCTCACGCTCCATCTTGCCATCATTCGTGAACAAGACCCCGAGATATTAAACTCCTCCACTTGAGGCAAGATCTCATTTAACCATATCCTTTTCTAAAAAAAATCAACAAGAAAACAGATTACACAATCATCCTTACACTGTCACAAGTGAGTTTAAATATAGTAAAGAGTAATAATAGTAATAATTTGAAAAAAAAAACTATTACAAGAGACAGAACTGTATATTTCCCCTCTCTTAAACAGTAGCTACAGGGAGGAGTTAACTATTTCTTTTGTGTGTGGAAACATAATTTTAAAAAAATCATTTCTTATCCTTAAATGTGCAAGCACACTGTGACACACTCAAAGTAATTAAATTTCACACACTGAATACTAATTAAATTCATGCTGTTCCCCATATGAAACAAGAGCATGACAAAAAAACTTGGCCATTATAATGTCAAATAAAAGAAAGCAATTGTCTGAATAATACTCTTATTTACTTCAAAAACTACTGGACTAGCTGGACCTGGCATCCATTATTTTTGTAAAGCTGCAGAAGAACCATAAAAATAATCAAACTAAAAGCTTTAAAAAGGTGTCAATGGTTTACAGACATATGCGTGAAAACTTTGCAATAAAACAATGTCTGTAAGACACCTATCAAAAGCAATGCATACCATTTTATACAAAAGTGTATGCTCATTTTATTACCTCTAGTAAAGTTAAAAGCAAAAAATAAATAAATAGCATCTGTGTGACAAGATTCCCAGCAGCTAAGGTCACAGCGACTGACAGGTACATAATAACACACCTGTACACAAGGGAAAAGAAAAAGCTATGCAAAAATGGTTTTTAAAAGAATATATGACACAGGAAGACATATTAATAACAGATAAAGTTTTGGAAGACAGTTAACTGCTTAATTTACTATAGTTATTTACTGTAGGTCTTATTTAAGAAGACAAAGCATTTTTATTTGATAATTTAATAATAATAATAATAATAATAAATTTTATTTTAAAGTGCCTTTCAGAACACCCAAGGACGCTGTACAAAGCATACATATTAAAAACATTCACAATTCAATTTTATTTATTAAATAAGATACTTCAAATTCAATTTATTTCTATTTAAATCCCACTAATCCTGAAAATAAAACCACCACACATCAATGTGAAACTAAACTGCCAGTTTAATAAAACTAGACTAATAAGATTAAACCTTCTGGATTCAGTCTAAACCCTTCAGCTACACATGCATTACAATAATCTAACCTTAATGTTTAAAATTAGTTCCTCTTCATTAAAGGTGACAAATGTGCAGAAGAGTGAATACTTATTAAATATCAATGTTTATTTTTTAAGGTGGGGAGGTTTCATTTACTGCCAAATATTCATTTGTCCTAATCCAGGTTTTTGTGATACATTTAAAGTGTTTCATTTCTTGAATGATTTCTGATTTTGATGGATGATCTAATATTTATTTATTTGACCTTTACTCTGTAATATTATATCATATTTTTCTTGATGCTCCTGTTTAAAAAAAGGGTTTTAACTGCAATTTCAAATGACCCTACCAGTTTCACTACTATTGATTTTAATCCCTGGGCAGTCAAAGTGATATGAATGCTAAAACTAAAACTAATTAATTAATAAATAACCATAGATTTATAATGCTATAACTCTGTTTTAACATTACTGTTGTTTATGGATTCAGCATACTCTTTAAAATATGGCATTGTTTTTACATTAATTTGGTTTGACCTACTGGCAATCAATAATATGAATCTAAAATACAAACCATCTGAAATGATTTTTGCGCTTGGTTGCTCCAAGTTTGAAAAGTGTAATTGTAATAATACTTAAAAAATATATTTTATTAAAAAATATTAAAAGCATTATAAAAGGCGGCAAAAGGTGGCTTAGTGGTTAGCACGTTCGCCTCTCAGCGCTAGGGATTCCCGGTTTGAATCCCCATCTGGGTGGAGTTTCCATGTTCTCCCCGTGTCCGGTTTCCTCCCACAGTCCAAAAACATGGATCAAGTCAATTGAGTACTCCAAATTGCCCCATATAGAGTGTGTATGTGTGCGTGTCTGTGTGAGTGAGTGTGTGCCCAGCGATAGATTGGCGCCCTGTCCTGGGTGTATCTGCCCAGCGCCCGAAACTTTCACCCCTGAATGGGCATGGGGAACACCCCCCCCCCCCCCGGCGACCCTAATATAGGATAAAACGGAAGATAATGGATGGATGGATGGATGGATGGCATTATAAAAGATAAAAATGTGTCTACCCATCTTGTTTACAAGAGCTATTTTTTAAAAGCAATTAGTTTGAGAAAACTCGACATTTTAATAATTAAAAAAAACTACATACAGGAAGCAAAAGCTCCAGATTTAGTGGGAGGATATAAAAGCTAAGCCATTTTTTCTGCTATCTGGTTCACAGATGATACAGAAAGCTAGATTAGTTTAACAGTCCTGTAAAGCCTTCAGTGTGTGTTGGTGATAAAAACAGAAAGCGTTGACATCCAAAACCACCCACAGAGACAGGGAAGACACTAAAGAAGACATAGGTGTGCAATCCTTAATTTAATTCAGCCTTTGATGTTTACCAGCTTTAGACCCAAACTGCCAGTTCAGAAGTTACAGGGAAGGAGGACAGAAAAAAAAGGAATGGGGGGGTAGACTTTGGGGGGGGGGGGTTATTTGTTGTAATGTGTTTAAAAGGGCAAAAAGGTTTCAATAATTGTGAATCTCTGCATATTATATAAATTGCATATTATATTTGATTTTCTTGTTAAAGTTAAATTCAGCAATGCATTGATCATAAGCCATTTGGGATGTTAATTACCCACAGAATGATATGGTTATGTACTAGAGCCAATGTCAGAAACTAAAAACTCTTGCCACAAACTTATTAATTCCAAACTACTCAACATTTGTGTATTTATTCAGTCCTTGCTTCCGAATCACATTAGTAACATACATACTGTATGCCTAAAACTATAGTTATTTAATTCATATATTTTCATATATATTTGGTACTTTTAACTTGTGAAAATTAAAGGTTCCTGGGGCAGGCAAATGTCAAAGCAAGTTACGCAGTTTAAACACATTTAATATAAATTGTAATGCTGCATTAGGGTAGTCAAGGTTTTATAGGTGTTTTCAATTCTGTTCACTTTGTATCTGTGATAACCCTAAGCCATATAGAGTATAGTGAATAGTAAATGATAGTAATAGTAAATGAACACTGTAAAAAGCTAAATATTACATTAAAATACATGCAACAAATATGTAAAGGCTTACAATGTGAGATATGGGTTTCCTCCTTAGCTATGTTCCTAGTTTCATACTGGAACACAAACAGACTATTACAGACAATAAAAAGTCCTGCTGTACAAGTCTTTCTTTTTATTATTTCACTTGCAACTTTGAAAACATAACTACAAGTAGCAAATCATTGATTGCAACACTGAAAGCAAATAAAGCATTTTGAGAAATGAGCATGACTTTTGTATTAATCTACCTGTGTTGTCAATCACAATTTGATTTGCGCTCATACTGCTGTTACCTTTTCTAGCATTCCATACAAAAGGCTGACAACAGAATTACACCGAAGGTTTTATGCATATCAACATCTTAGGTCAAATACTGCCCCCTAACGGATAGTGGCCAGTAATTTGTCACACCGCTGCATAACTACATGTTTTACAAAGATATAAAATATATTATCTTTTTCTGAATTGAAAATATTAAGGCATTTGTTTTATATTTTTTAAGTAAAAAATCAAACATCTATTTTAACATTAAATTAAACAAGCCTTATCTTTGATCTATAAATATACATCCACAAAAATTACGTACAATGCAAATACATTTGCTAATACAACGTTGTGTGAGATGTAACCTTTTTAATTGACTTAATGTAAATTATAAGATTCTGAGCAAAACACTACAAACTTGCCAAATATTAGAGCGCTCCTTTTTAACACTTTTCAAAACGTATTCTGTCCACTGTACAAGACTTACAGTTCTCACATGAAGGTTTCATTTGCCCATGTAGCTGGATAATTCTCTGTCCATGTTATTTAAAAATCGATGATTTAGGAAGAGGAGCTGCCCGTGGGGAAGAAGCCTCTGAAGCATTGCATCCACTCTGTCACTTTTTAGCAGAACCTATGAATAATAGCTTAGTCAACTAATGGGGAAAATGTTTTTGCTCAGTAAAACTATGATGAAAGGCAAATTGAATAGTTTCCAAGATGTACTTAATATAATGGATAGTAATAGTTAATAAAGCATTTAAGACAAAATAATTGCAAAATTAGAACAACTAAATTTTAAAAAATGACATGCTAGAAATAATAATCTTGTAAATGGCATTTAGTAAAGAGGCTTTCGAAGACTAATTTAAAAATGCATCATTTAAAACAACCACACAATTACATGTTTAAATTTATATAAAATGCCATGAGTCAAGTGTTCTGTTTAATTATCAATTGGAAGACATCATTAATGTTGTACATGTAAAACTGCAATATCTACACAGCATGATTACATCTAGCATGTGGACACAAACCTCACTTCCAGTGCCAAGTAGACGCAGTTCTTCTAAGCCGTGGCGTGTCATGTTTCGCAGGGTTCCCTCAGCAAGTAATAGGTTTTCATGTGGTCGACACACTAGCGTGAAGGCCAAAGCTTGAACACCAAGCCAGAGGGCAACAACACGGCCATTAAATGGCTCTCCATGGCCCAAAGACAATACTCCATAATCAGCCTCGTTTAACGCCGTAGCCTCGTCACCAAGTCCTGCTTCTACACACACACTGGCTGAAGCTTCCCGATTCACATATACAGCACTTTGCACCTGCCTGAAGCAAGATGGGACCCTTTTAAACATGCAAATTATAAGTAACTACAGGCTGTTCAAAATATATATTTTTTTTATTTTGTCTAAAATTTATCTGAGACAACAAAGGAAATTGGTAAGATCATGGTATGAGCTAAAATGAGCTAAATGACTCTTTTTTTCGTCAACTATTACAGTCATTGGTGGTGGCACTAAAGATAACAAAAATGAATCACATTTCTTTATTTTAGCAGTCAATTTAAAAACATTCACTATTCTGTAATGAACAGTTCAGTTATATGGGGTTTTAGTGAAGTATGAGGCTTGATTTGGTGTACCCCTTGACGGCAGTGGCCTTCTTTCAGCAGGATAATGCTCCTAAGGCACAAATAGTTCAGGAATAATTTGATAAACACAAAGAGTTGAGGTGTTGACATTGCATCCAAATTCCTCATATTTCAATCTACTAATCAAGCATCTGTTGGATATGCTGCACAAACAAGTCCAATCCATAGAGGCCCCACCACACCACTTACAAGAGTTAAAATATCAAAACTTAGCAACAAAGATCAAAGCACACATTCAAGGATCCAGTGAAATCCATGTTTTGATAAGGTAGGACTGTTTTGGCATCAAAGAGGAAATCAAACAGTTTTGAGGATGCAGTCATAGTGTTATTATGTGGATTATGTGTATGTTGAGAATCATAATTTTATGCAAAATGCAAATTGGGCCTGCAGAAGGATTAAACATATTGTATAGAAATGTGTAAAAACCTCACCTAGCTATGAGACTTAGAGCCTCTTTCTGAGCCAGTCTCCACTGTCCTGATGGTAAGGGCTGCTGAGAGGTGGTGAAAAGCTGCTCCACTCCGAAAAGCCGTGAATACAGGATGCGGCTCTCCCCAGAAGACAGCGCATTTATTGGGCACACAGTGTGAATGAGGAAGCACACCACCATGACTGCTACAATCCTTCTACCACACCTTATGTAAAATACGAAAAAAAAGAAGAAAATATGTTACAGAAATAATAAACAAAGATGTGCATTATATACGTTTACAAATTAAGGACAATTGTCATTATTTAAAATTGTTAATGTGCAATTCCGCTTATCTATTTATAAAAAAAACTTTAGAGTTTGAGTTTATAGAGTTTAGAGTATACTGTATATAGTTTGGTTTTTGCCCCTTTCCTCTTTTTTTCTTTCAGAATGTAGATGTTGTTTATACTTAAAGGTGAATAAAGGAAATAAAGAAATAAAGGTGAATGCAGAAGCGTTGAGACTACTTGCATATATGTGACCCTACTGTAACTTGCGAGAAAATGTATACATCATTGGTCACTTTTATCTTTCCAATGTATGTAAACTGAATGACGAGGTACAGGGGGGTCGCATATTTTGAAAGGAGTCTTCATAATATATGACCTCACTTTACCTTGGTTTAAAGCATACATACAGTATATATATATATATATATATATATATATATATATATATATATATATATATATATATATATATATATATACACACACACACACACACAACTGAACTACTTCATGAAATGTATCTGATATTCATGCTGTTTGTTCGCTTGCGCTTCTGCTACTGCTTGTCTAGAATCAGAATCAGAATCGCCTTTATTGTCATTACAATTTTTATTACAATGAAATTTGGGTGCAACCTCAAAGGTGCTAGTAAGAAACATGAAACGAAATAAAAAAAACAATAATACTATGTATGAATAAAATTCAAATTAATTAAAAATAAAAAAAAATCTAATGCATAATATATACACAATATGAAATACGAAAATGTGTATGGATGAGTTTGTGTAAGTGGAATTTTTAAGGAATATGCATTTGAATATTGCATGTAATGTCTTGGTTGAGAACAATTTGCACCTACTTATATACATGAATGGTGTCACAGTAGTGGATAATACTTATACATGATTTAAAAAAAACTATATTGCACATATAAGTTATGACTGATAGTCACTGAACTCGCCCATCACTCCGTGTATATAGTTCTCTTAATCCTTGTTTGTAACTGAAAAGCATCACTCTACAACACTGCCATGCAACGAATACACAAAAGTTTTATAAAAGTGTACTTACTTTATGGAGAGAAACTACACTGTGTGCATTCTCTTTCTTCCGAACCGTCACAAAACAACAAATAGCAGCGTTAGATGAGCTTCTAGTATTTCGTTGCAGAAATTCGATAGAAATTTAGAGTTAATGTCTTTTATAATGTTTAGCAAATGCACTTTACAGCCGTTGCCACAAATGTAACTTATGTGCGTATATCTAAACATACATATTTTGGAGCGCGTCTGATCACGTCGGCGTTTATTTCCATGAGTTCCGGGTTTCGTCATGTGACTGATTACAAACCTTGCGTAGTGTTCTTGTGAACACCAGATGGCACTGCAGACACATGTAATGTACATGATATGTAGCTGTAAATTCATTTCCAGCAATCTATAAATTATTAAAATTATAATATATAATAGGCGGCACGGTGGCTTAGTGGTTAGCATGTTCGCCTCTCAGCGCTAGGGATTCCCGGTTCGAATCCCCATCTGGGTGGAGTTTCCATGTTCTCCCCGTGTCCGCGTGGGTTTCCTCCGGGTTCTCCGGTTTCCTCCCACAGTCCAAAAACATGGACCAAGTTAATTGAATTCTCAAATTTGCCTCATATAGAGTGTGTCTGTGTGAGTGAGTGTGTGCCCAGCGATGGATTGGCGCCCTGTCCTGGGTCTATCTGCCCAGCGCCCGAGACGCTCTCCCCTGGATGGGCATGGGGAACCCCACCACGACCCTAATAGAGGATAAAGCGGAAGATAATGAATGAATGAATATATATATAATAGAAAGTAATGCTAATATATAATAGAAAGTAATGCCAAAAATATAAATACCGAAAATTAAAAACCAACAAAATTACATTATTAAGAAGCACAAAGTCGACATTTAAAACAGATGTTTCAGTAATAAAAGTTTAGTTTTAATTAATTCTTTCTCTCGGCGGCACGGTGGCTTAGTGGTTAGCACGTTCGCCTCTCAGCGCTAGGGATTCCCGGTTCGAATCCCCATCTGGGTGGAGTTTTCATGTTCTCCCCGTGTCTGCATGGGTTTCCTCCGGGTTCTCCGGTTTCCTCCCACAGTCCAAAAACATGGATCAAGTTAATTGAATTCTCAAAATTGCCCCATATAAAGTGTGTCTGTCTGAGTGAGTGTGTGCCCAGCGATGGATTGGCGCCCTGTCCTGGGTCTATCTGCCCAGCGCCCGAGATGTTCTCCCCTGGATGGGCATGGGGAACCCCACCGCGACCCTAATAGAGGATAAAGCGGGAGATAATGAATGAATGAATTCTTTCTCTCTTTGGAATCATTTGAAATTGTCAAATTATTACTTTTATAAAGCAAGACAGACAAAATGAAAATATTTTACCACAGTAACCTAGTAACAGTATTTTAGCACAATACAACAAAGAGCATGCAAGTGTAAGAACAAAGATTTTATAATCAATACAAATTATTATTTTAAGTAATTAAAAAAATAAATAAATAAAATAAAAAAATAAATAAATAAAAAAAAAAATATATATATATATATATATATATATATATATATATATATATATATATATATATATATATATCGTATTAGACCGATCAAGTAGTGTAACTGGACCACAATATGGAAGGATTTACTTACTGCACATCTTTAAAATAGTTAAATATCCTTGATATATATAAACATACATAATTGTTGAATTAGGTGTTTATTTAGTCCCATTGAAACAGCTTAATAATAACGTCTACATAGCTATGCATTATGGGTAATTATAGCTTAGGAAATGCATTTCTGTTATGTTCAAACTGTGCCAACACAAAGCAAAGTAACTAAATTAATTGGTTTTGCAAATTTGGTATGAAAGAAAGTCATGCCCTCTTAATCAACATTTTATATATATATATATATACAGAGAGAGAGAGAGAGAGAGAGAGAGAATGTGTTTCTCTGAGGCAAGAGCTGTGGTGGACATTCCTGCAGACACCATGCCAATTGCAAGCTCTCTCAAAACTTTGACATTGCGTTTTATGTATGTGTGTGTGTGTGTGTGTGTGTGTGTGTGTGTGTGTGTGTATATATATATATATATATATATATATATATATATATATATATATATATATATATATATATATATATACAGGAAATCCACAGCTATTCAAATCAGCAGATTAACAGAAACATTTTGAGTAAATACATGTATTGTGAAGTTTGTTTTTTCATGTTGTTTGACAGTGAAATGACGATCCCATTTGTGACAGCTGTGCAAACTCAGCAACCAGACAGTTGTTTATTAAACATGGCATGTCATACTTATTTAACCCAGAGTTAAGGGGCACCATATCCAATTTCAAACTGAGCCCTGCTAAACACATGCACACATCAGTCAACTTTATCTGAACAGAAAGTGCATTCAAAAACATTTTACCCAACATGCTTTCAAAATCTCTGCATAAAAGGGGTTAATATTAATATTAATATTTAATATTCGATATTTTGAAAGATTTGATATTATACAGTTATCTCAAAGAAAGCAATATATATATATATATATATATATATATATATATATATATATATATATATATATATATATATATATATATATATATATATATATATATATATTTTTTTTTTTTTTTTTTTTTTTTTTTTTTTTTTTTTATTATACATACAACTGTTCCAAATTATTATGCAAATTGGATTGTAGTGGGGCGGCACGATGGCTTAGTGGTTAGCATGTTCGCCTCTCAACACTAGGGTTTCCCGGTTCGAATCCCAATCTGGATAGAGTTTCCATGTTCTCCCCGTATCCACGTGGGTTTTCTCCGTGTTCCCCGGTTTCCTCCCACAGTCCAAAACCATGGATCAAGTCTATTGAATTCTCCAAATTGCCCCATATAGAGTGTGTCTGTGTGAGTGAGTGTGTGCCCAGCGATGGATTGGCACACTGTCCTGTCCTGTGTCTATCTGCCCAGCGCCCGAAATGTTCTCCCCTGGATGGGCATGGGGAACCCCACTGCGACCCTACTAGAGGATAAAGTGGGAGATAATGGATGGATTTTAGTGTAGGTGGCACGGTGTCTTAGTGCTTAGCACATTCGTCTCTCAGCACTAGGGATTTCCCGTTTCGAATCCCAATCTGGGTGGAGTTTCCATGTTTTCCCCATGTCTGCGTAGGTTTTGTCTGGTTTCTCTGGTATCCCATCACAATCCAAAAACATGGATCAAGGTCAATTTAATTCTCCAAACATTGCCCAATTTAGAGTGTGTTTGTGTGTGTGCACACCAATAGAATGGTGCCCTGTCCTGGGTGTATCTGCCCAATGCCCAAAACATCTTCCCTGGATGGGGGGGGTTCCCCATGTCCATCCAGGGGAGACTGCGCTGGGCAGATACACCCAGGACAGGGCACCAATCTATCGCTGGGCACACTCTCTCACACTGACACACACACAAACACACTCTATATCGAGCAATTCGGAGAATTCAATTGACCTTATTCTATGTTGTTGGACTGTAGGAGGAAACCGGAGAACCTGGAGGAAACCCACGCAGACAGGGGGATGGATGGATTTAAGTGTAATATTTTTTTTCTCTCTTTCAGCTAAACTCATGGATGTTGTTGTGTCTAAGCATCAGAGGTCTTTGGATCACTAAAATCAACCTCAGACACCTGTGATAATCAAATTCCCAGGTGAGCCCAAATTAAAGGAAAACTCCTTAAAAAAGATGTTCCCATTATTATGTTTTGGGCCAGAATGATGGGGTGAGAGCTGATAGGTGCCTAAAGGGTAAATAAGTTTCTACCCGACCACTTTCTTCCATGGTACAAAAATAAGAACTGTACCTTCTGTGTCTTCATTATACATGACAACGCACCATCTCATTGCAAGGACTACCTCTGTGTAATTGGTTGATATGGACATAAAAGAAGAGAAACTCATAGTGTGGTCACCATCTTCCCCTGACCTCATTCCTGTGGATATCCTTTGGTATGTCCTCAAGCAAAAGATCTATGAGGGTGGGAGGCCGTTCATATCTGAAGAGTAGCTCTGGGAGGCTATTCTGATATCTTGCAAAGAAATTCATTCGGAAACTCCAAAAACTCACAAGTTTAAAGGATGCAATATTTGTGAAGGTGATATCAAAGAAGGGGTCTTATGTTACCATGTAACTCAGGAGGTTTGTTCTATAACATTTCAATTATACTTCAACGGTTGATGACTTGTTTTATGCTGACATTCATTTGATTAGATCATTTAAAAAAATCTGAGAAAAATATAATTTGCATAATAATTTGGAAGGTGGTGTAAAAAGAGTAGGCAAGTTTTATAAACCACTGGATAATATCAACAATTTAATCAATGAAGGATTCATTTCTTGCCCACACAACAAATAACTGGCACCAAGTTGAGCAAAATAAAGAAATAACACATGCTGTATTTAGAAGTCAGCTTCTAACAAAGGCACCAAATAAGACACAATTGTATATTACACATAAGTATCAGGATTTCTTATAATGGGTTTAGGAGGAACTCTGATTCAGTAATAACAGGATGTGGTTGTCAGCATAGCTAAGTTTCAGCTCATGACAACCAATGACAGTTAAAAAAATACTTTTTTTAGAACCACCCTTTCAAAGCTAAAATGTTCACTAAAAGGAAATGCAGACTGTGCAGAATCACGTCTTACACAACTATTTTGTTCCCATTAAAACCCCAAAAATATGTCACAAGCCTAAGTTCTGCAAATGTAAAATGTATATCATTTGATTATATAGCATGATTACTTTAACAGCTTAGCTGCAGCACATTTGTATCCAATATGATAGATGTTTTGGACAGCTCTAACCTAAGTTGTTTAATCTTTTAACTGCTACTGCTAAACAATCTCAGGTGATAACAAAACAGATTTTAATATCTAATATTTGAATTTAAAAAAGTGGGTGTGGTAGCTCAGTGGTCAGGGCGTTGGGCTATCAATCTGAAGGTTGGCGGTTCAAATCCCAGGTCCCCGAAGTTACCAATGTGGATCCTTGAGCAAGACCCTTAAACCTCATTTGTCCAGGGATGTTGTTTAACCCTGTTCTCACCTTGTAAGTTGCTTTGGATAAAAGCGTCTGCTAAATGACCAAATGTAATGTAAAAAATTATAGTTTAGATTTGCTTTTATTTATACCTTCCCATTTTCCAAAACAGCTATTGTTACAAATAAGAACCCTTCAAGATATTTGCAAGTACTCTACCCTGACAGTGGGAGTCCAAGTATACTTTACCTTAAGTGCAGACCAATTAATATTATGTTTTTAATCAGGAATTTGTCAAAAATAAACATTTTCAATTACAAACCGGATTCCAAAAAAGTTGGGACACTAAACAAATTGTGAATAAAAACTGAATGCAATGATGTGAAGATGGCAAATGTCAATATTTTATTCATAATAGAACATAAATGACAGATCAAAAGTTTAATCTGAGTACATGTACCAATTTAAAGGAAAGATATGTTGAATCAAAAGTTCCCAGTGTCAACAAATTCCAAAAAAGTTGGGACAAGTAGCAATAAGTGGCTGGAAAAAGGAAATTGAGCATATAACGAATAGCTGGAAGACCAATTAACACTAATTAGGTCAATTGACAACATGATTGGGTATAAAAAGAGCTTCTCAGCATGTCAGTTTCTCTCAGAAGCCAAGATGGTAACAGGATCATCAATTCCACCATTGTTGTGCAGCAATACCAGAATGGTGTTACCCAGAGTAAAAAAGCCCTTAAACGTCACTGCACCTCAAACAGGAATGCCGTCAAGGACAGAATGGGCTCAGGAATACTTCCAGAAAGCATTGTCAGTGAACACAATCCACTGTGCTATCCTCTGTTGTAAGCTGAAATGCTACAATGCAAAGAGGAAGCCATTTCTAAGCAAGCTCAGACGTTTGCACTGGGCCAGAGATACATTTAAAATGGAATTTGGCAAAATGGAAGACTGTTCTGTGGTCAGATGAATCACGATTTGAAGTTCTTTATGGAACACTGGGACACCACGTCATCCGGACCAGAGAGGACAAGGATAACCCGAGTTATCAACGCTCCGTTCAGAAGCCTGCATCACTGATGGTATGGGGTTGCATGAGTGCTTGTGACATGGGCAGCTTGCATGTCTGGAAAGGCACCATTAATCACCATAGAGAACATTTGGTGCATCATGAAGAAGAAGGTGCAACAAAGAAGGTCCAAGACGATTGAACAGTTAGAGGCCTGTATTAGACATGAATGGGAGAGCATTCCTATTTCTAAACTTGAGAAACTGGTCTCCTCTGTCCCCAGATGTCTGTTGAGTGTTGTAAGAAGGGGGATGCCACACAAAATGGTGAAAATGGCCTTGTTTGTCCCAACTTTTTTGGAATTTGTTAATGCCATGAAATTTTGAAACATTTTTCCCTTACATTGATACATTCTCAGTTTAAACTTTTGATCTGTGATGTGTTCTATTCTGAATAAAATATTGACATGTGCCATCTCCACATTGTTTTTATTCACAATTTGTTTAGTTTCCCAACTTTATTGGAATCGGGTTTGTAGTTATTTAAATAAAGACCACAGCAATGCTGTCCCAGTACTAATAGCGTAAAAGCAAAGCGGTATTTAAAAAAATAAAAAAATAAAAAAAATAAACTCAGTCAAGACAAATCATTAAAAAAAAATCTTGTTCTATAATCAGTCAAGGCCTGATCTTGTTGTGAAGAATAAATATACAGGAAAAGGTTGCTTGTGATGTTTTCAGTTCGATATCGAGATGTACGCCAATTGTGTAATCAGTCTTCAAATTGATTATTCAATCTCCTTTCCTGCTCTGTTGTAAGGTCAAGTTGTAAGGATTTGAGGCATTTGTAGGAATTAACAAAAAAGTAACCTGTTGGGTTGACCAAGGACATGGAGTGGAGGGGGTGAGATTGTGGGAATATGTGGTCAGTTTGCTGTGAAGAAGAGTCTTAGCAACAGAAGTGAAGAAAACACAAGTCAATTGAAATTGAAATTAGTGTAATGGCCATAGGGAGCATGGAAGTGTTGGCTGATGTTTTTAACAGTCTCCCAAGCAGGGTTTTAATGTGCAAGACAAAGTGTGTGCAACATAAATTTACCTTTGAACAGGAGGACTAAGCAGTGCCAATTTACCAAATAAGTTATTTAAAAAAATAATAAAATAATAAAAATTAGGCGGCACGATGGCTTAGTGGTTAGCACGTTCGCCTCTCAGCGCTAGGGATTCCCGGTTCGAATCCCCATCTGGGTGGAGTTTCCATGCTCTCCCCGTGTCCGCGTGGGTTTCCTCCCACAGTCCAAAACCATGGATCAAGTCAATTGAATTCTCAAAAAAAATTGCCCCATATAGTGTCTGTGTGAGTGAGTGTGTGCCCAGCGATGGATTGGTGCCCTGTCCTGGGTCTATCTGCCCAGCGCCCGAAACGTTCTCCCCTGGATGGGCATGGGGAACCCCACCGCAACCCTAATAGAGAATAAAGCGGGAGATAATGAATAAATGAATAATAAAAATAAATAAAAAAAAATAATAAATTTTAAAAAACCACCCATGACCACTTTTTGGCAAAATTATTTTTGTATTATTTTAATTATTTTAAAGTATGTTTGGCAAAATTATGTTTTAAAAACAGCACATGTAGAGAGCTTGGGCAATAAAAGATTGTCACACTGAAGGAAAGGTTACTTAAAGCCTTTTATTCCCCCAAAATGACATGGCTATTGCAGTTAACACTAGTCACACACAAACAAACATGTTCAACAGCATGAACATACTAGCTTACAAACACACAGCAAAAAGGAATTGGGAATGATTTGTAATTAAAAAATAATAATTAAATAGCCAAGACATCAGCTGCAGGTTTTATTGCGAAGGGATTTGGAGAACATCATTTAAAGTCATACAATTGGTCTTCCCATCTTCCTGAGCAAATGTTTGAGCATGATGGGTAAAAAAAAGCTCATCCCAAAAAAGTTAATGTTGCTCTCACAGATCAAGAATCTGCAGACATGCAATTTCCAAAAAGAATGAAGACTTGGCTATTCAAAAACTGCAAGTCTTCTTCCTCCTTTACTATCACTGTAAAAATCAGGCCATCCTACAAACACTAGTCACTCAATTGCAATTTAAAAGTTTGTCACAAACATAGTTATTAAAAAAAAAAAAAAAAAAAGATAAAATAATTACTGATAAACTTTACACATTCAGAAGATATTTCTGCCTCACAACATATGGCTCAGTACCAGATTGCCAGAGATATGAACTGTAAATGGATCAGAAAAACTATTTTTTTTTAAAAAAAGCACTTCTATAAACGAAGGTTAAGTGCTTTGAGGTAATTCATAGGGATGTAATGGAAAGTGGGCAGTGACCTGCTGGTGTGTGTAAAGCAGCACGTGTTAAATTAAGGCAGTGTGCACTTGGGCAAAGTGTAAACAACAATCGAGCAATGTTAATAGTTATCAGGTTCTGTGGTATTAAAAGCATTTCAGAGATCAGGCTGTATAATTGAGGACTTAAAACTTCAAAGCTTTTTAAGACGGCTGTACAAATCTCGCTTGCTACGGTCTCCAGCCCAGGTACGGCTCTTCAGTCGAAATTTTCTAAGGTCTTCCTTAAAGTCCTCATGATGCATTGGCCTGTAATCCTGTGGTTCACACTCCACCTGCACATAAACAACCTCAATATTACATCCTAAAAATCATAACTTTAGTAGATTCAAATGCAAACTACTCACCTTATGAAGAGGAAAAAAATCCTTGTAGCCTCCCTTCAGTATGTACAGTTCAGGGTAATGGAGGTTCGGATATTCGTTCAGCAAGCGGTCTCGCTCCCGAACAAAGCGACACATCCGTGGGCCTCGTTCAGAAGAGAACTCACAGTGAAATATCAACAGCACACGCTTCTCTGAGCATTCTGGGATTATGGGCCATTTAAAAAAATGCTCCTCAATTTGGTCCTCTTGATGCAAATTTAAAGCACCCTAAAAAAAATTATTTAAAGCAATATGGTCAATAACCAGTTAAATAATTTAGCTAATGGAAAGAAAGCTTCAAGTAAGTCTTTACCTTTATGTGTCCTCCTTCATACTCATATGGATATCGACAGTCAATGATTAACAGTCTCTCCACCACTTCACTAAACTGACCTTTTAAAGCAGCACACATCTGTTTGCAAAAGAAAAGATTTGCCATTGGAACTAACAATAGCA